>JAEMWC010000166.1:892500-1082500 GCA_016490735.1 Pachyseris speciosa | reverse complement strand
TATTGCGCCTCAATTCCAACGAACTTATTTCGTTGAAACGACGATGGGGCACATTAAAACCATAGCTCCGTTATGTTTTCCTTTTTTGCAAAGGTATTCTAATCAATTCTTACAGCCAATCCGCCTTAAACCAGGCCACTGAATTTTAAAAAATGGTAAAATACTAATGTCATCAAACAGTTTAAATAAGTTTATATTTCGATTTGATATAATCGTGGAGAGCCATTTTGAAAATTTTGTCATGTAATGTCGGAAAGAAAAAAATTGGTGGCTATTTAACTGATAGGGTCCTTCTTATAAAATAAGAGACCAGTTTTGAGGGGATCTAATCAGTAAAAATGCTCTAAGGCAGAATTCGATGTTAACAGGGTTACGCTGTTACATCCAGATTCGCTTATATAAGGTTTCTCTGAATACTGAAGTCGAAATAAGTGAAATATGTCCATTCTTGACACTTTTTGAAGCGTTCAAATAGATCTTGCGTGGTGAGAAAACGTCAGGAAAAAAATTCCAAAAGACTTAACACTCGTTCATTGCCTTCAGTGGATAACATACAAGCATTGTTTTTGCGTAGATAATACCTGTGGCAAGTCATAAATTAATTTCCATCATGCTTTCTATCACTGATTTCGATTATTCTTGTTGAGTCCCAATTCAATTGGTAACGGTTCAGGTAACGGAGGTTATCAATAACTTAACGAGAAAATCCTAAAGGCCGTTTTTCACTATTTTCAGTAAGACGTTTACTTATCCTTGTCCTACAACTGATTATATAAACCATTTTAATAAATTTAAAACGAATGGAGATGTGGAAGCTGAGTCTTCTTCTTCCTTTTTCCTTCTTCCCGGCACTCTTGAAATCAAGCTTGACAACCAAATCCTTGAGTATTATCGATATCGATATTATTTTCGCTACCCGCTGTAGATGGCGTCTGCAGGTTTTCTCCTTAACTTTTCCCTAAAATGCATCGACTTTTCTGTTCGCTACCGTCGTTTGGCCTTCTCAGCTTCCGCCTGAAGAGAACTTGGGATGTATGATTTCCTTTTACGTGGTTCTCGGCTCTTTCTCAAAAAAGCTTCATTGTTCTCTAGCTTCTCCTTTTCTCTGTAGGCTCGCTAAATCTCACTATCTGTTTTCCTCGGCTTCTCTGTTACCCCAACCTATTGCTTTTTCCTTTCCCTGTAAGCCCTTTGAATTTCAGCCGTGTTTTCGGGCCCATTTTCCTGAGAAACAAGCAAACATGGTAGTAAATTAACTATTCATAGTATTGCAATGGTATATAAGCCACCCAAACTTCTAATGTAAGAGAATCAGGCTTAAAAGAAGCTTGACGACCTTTATATATCCAGAACTTCACTTCCGTTTGAGGATATCAAAATAACAGCCGTGACCTCTATCGTATTCTCTATACAAAAACCTCCGTTACTGTTTTCGTTACTTTGACGATTTACAAAATTTTAATTCAAAAGTAAAGGCTATCTATGTAGAAAGTAAAAAAGCGTACTTACCCTCAAATATTTGGTCCAGCGAAAGGTAACTTAATCTTTGCAAAGTGTCCTGGCCGGATTTTTTGTTGAATATCGTCTGCACGCCGGTGCTTCACGAAACGCAGATATCTCAGAAAGAGACGTTTCGCAATGTTTGGAAGTATCATATAACCTCCCCATTATTGCGTGACTACGAAACTAGCCAGCTTTTGTAGTCGCAGTTAGTTTTTAACTAAATATAAATAGTATTACGATACTTCGTAACCGGCGTGGTAACGGAGGTCACGGTAACGCTCGGTAACGGAGGTTGCTATTTGGACAATTAACGTCCAATATTTCCTTTTAAATAAATTGAAATGTAATGATTTTCTCTGTAAGACCAGTTTTTTAAGGTATCTGCAAAATACTATGACCTGATCATGTTGCTGCATTGTATTGCAGTGAAATTCAGGTAACGGAGGTTGCGCTCTTATCCATAACCCTCCAGTTCTTCAAGACTTAGAGTAAAACACAAATTTCCGAAGTGTGCACTCCATGATCAGTGTGGGTTAATCGATTCCCCATAGAAGCAAGATAAAATTGCCATAACAACATACCCCAGAGCCTTCATTTGAAACAGTCGGGCTTGTTCTGTTTGTTAGGTAACGGAGGCTGCCAAAATTTTGCGGACATCCTTGTTAAAATGAATGTAACAAGACTATTCATCCGAAATTAAAGAACGAACCATCATTGTGAGGCGTGTTGAGTGTACTTTATTTTGAAAGACTCCACAAGAGAGGAAGGTTTGGTTATTGTGAGATATTAATATGATTTTATAGGTATATAGACCGTGGACAACGCTATATTAGGCAATCAAGACAACTTGAGGGCATAAAAAATTAAAGAAAACAAACACCTTGACCACTTTACATCTTGGTTTTGAAGCAAGCCTTCTATACGTACAAACGATGCAAAAATAACCGCAATATCGTAATGTTTAGTGTGATTAATTGTTCAAAGACACTTTGAAATCCTTTTGGCCTGGTTTACGGCGGATTGGGTGTTATTGCGACAACCACAACAACGGGAGTTAAGCATGGTTCCTGTAGCCTCCTTGAATTTTCTTTAGTTATCACATAAATTTAATATGGAGAACGATTCAAACAAGTCTATGAATTCTTATTTGCTCCTAGTTGCTTTCAGCCGGACAGAAGGCGTGATTTGGTGCACTGAATTTGCCATAGTCGAGCCATAGTATCGTTTTTCATCATTGTGGGCAACGTTCTCGTTTTAGTTATCTTTGCTTTGAACACTGAGAAACTCCGTAAGAAGAGCTTTCTCTTAGTTATAAACTTGGCGTTCGCCGATTTGATCCTACGAGCTTTGTCGCTGCTAGTTTTCATTTTTGAACTCGGTGGCAGCTTTGGACTTTGGGCATTGGAATGGTGTTCGTCTTTGGAATTGTTCTATCGTGTCGTAGACACAATTTGCGCTCAGGCTTCACTAATCACGGCTGCGTTTATTGCTGGAGAAAGGTTCTACGCAACGGAATGGCCGTTGAAACATCGATCCACAGCGAGAAGACGAGCGTACTACAATTTAATCGCTTTGGTTTGGATTTTGTCCGTTGCCATTTCGGCTGCGGTTCTTGCCACCTTCCACATTTCAGTCTACGTCAGCATTTACATTTGGGTGCTATACGCTTGTATCCTGACGCTTATTACAGCCGCTTGCTACATCGGTATTCGGAAGAAGTATAACAAAAGAAAAACACTGATGCGAACTCACAAAGAGCAACCGACGAAAACATTGTTGATTATCACTTTTGTTGTTCTTGTGTCGTGGCTTCCATTAATTTTAACTAACGCTATTTCAGTTTACGCTCCAGTGAGCCATAACTTTGTACTCTTTGTAAATCTGTTGAGTTTTAGCAATTCCTTTGCAAATCCTGTTCTCTATTCATTGAGGATAACTGAATTTAGGAAAGCACTGCTGAACACTGCAAGAAAAATAGGAAAGCCTTCTGTGTCTCGTCTTGCGGCAGCCTCGACTGCGGTCCATCTACGGGTCACCTTTAAACATGAAATCGACTTGCGAACGTTTCTTTTTGGATTTTGTCCGTTGCCATTTCGGCTGCGGTTCTTGCCACCTTCCACATTTCAGTCTACGTCAGCATTTACATTTGGGTGCTATACGCTTGTATCCTGACGCTTATTACAGCCGCTTGCTACATCGGTATTCGGAAGAAGTATAACAAAGGAAAAACACTGATGCGAACTCACAAAGAGCAACCGACGAAAACATTGTTGATTATCACTTTTGTTGTTCTTGTGTCGTGGCTTCCATTAATTTTAACTAACGCTATTTCAGTTTACGCTCCAGTGAGCCATAACTTTGTACTCTTTGTAAATCTGTTGAGTTTTAGCAATTCCTTTGCAAATCCTGTTCTCTATTCATTGAGGATAACTGAATTTAGGAAAGCACTGCTGAACACTGCAAGAAAAATAGGAAAGCCTTCTGTGTCTCGTCTTGCGGCAGCCTCGACTGCGGTCCATCTACGGGTCACCTTTAAACATGAAATCGACTTGCGAACGTTTCTTCAACAGAAAGAAAACAGGGGAGAAGTTGAAGAAACGGAGACAGAGCCCAGGACTCCAGTGAGCGATGCATGATTCAGAAGGCAGTTAAATTACGTTTATTGGGTGACATGTCAGTAGGCTTAGGCTTATAACATTGGTAGCGAGAACATGTCAGTCAGGTTTGGGGTTCTAAAGGTAGACGTTTCATTTTAAGAAGAACCAAGCAACTAAACATAGCGTCAGTTTTTCAGATAACAAGGCTCTTTAAACATATTCAAACTTAATTTACAACATAATCTAATGATACAGGAAAGGTAACATTTACTCAGAATAACTGAAAAGCTAATCTAGCTGAGTAAAATTAAGTAATATTTAAGTATAGGAGATTGGTTGGCACTAAAGCTAGAGCAGAACAGTTAATAAGTCAAAAGAAGAAGACAAAAATAAATAAATAAATAAATAAATAAATGAATGAATAAGAGCCGGAATAAATCAATAAAATAATAAATATATACCAGTTGAAAACTCATGAACAGTAGACTGTAAGATGCCCAACTTGACTTTGTTTTTAAACGTTTTAAGGGGAGGTGTAAAATCCGCCGTTCTGTCCTGACGATATTCCGAGTCAACCTTTCTTGCACCGTAACTTTGGGTGACCGCTCATCTGCATGACTAAGATAGAATATTCATTTGCGTTTTCTGGATGGACAAATGTTATAGTGCAAAGACTGATTCACTTCTTCAATCGCCTCAGGAGTTAAAATTAAAGTGGAATAATTTTTTTCTAAACGTGGTAATTTAAACTTATCCACTTTTAAAATAGCAAATTTTGGTAAAGCTAACGACCGGTAACAGGCTACATGTATTAAGTAGACTTGTTTGGTTTTGGTGCGGGAAAACTGTTTACAAAACGCTGATCGAGCCACATGCAATGAACCAAAACATTGTTGGTAAGCCACTCAGCTTGTCAACCATAATGGCTAAAATCTTGCCATCTTCGGCGAACATAAAACGGGAAAGCCTCCTGAAGTCAAAACTCTAAAGGGCTTTGTCGAGTTGGAAAATTATCTACCAAAAATTTTAGAAGGGTGCAAATTGCATTCAATGTTTTTAAAATCATGAAGTTGGTCGGAAAAATTGCGAGAAACTACTTTTATTTTCCATAATTTAGCCAATGTTTGTGAACTCTGACAAAGTTCTCTTTGATCTGTGGAGACTCCGAGAATAAGTACTTTATGGTTAGCAAAAATAAATCTCAGGCTGCCTTTTCATCTCTGTTGTCTTCGATTGTCTATAAAATATACAGCGTTTGTTATGATCGCCATATATATTTGTAAATACATTTTTTGAACGTTCCTAAGGTTTACCTGTCCTTTACTAACCTAGGACAGAATACTCTGGAGAACAGACCCCCCCCCCCCACCCCCACCCACCACAACCACCACCCCTCCAGTAATAGAAGCTGTGTTTCCAACTTCAGTACGTGGTCTTGACATATAAATACATTAAGTGTCGAGTGTCTTAAGTTGCAGTGACGTATGGAGACTGTAACTCAAATTTCTCCTGAAACTCCATCCAATAAGGGTCAGGAAGACGAACTTCTGGACCCATAAAATTTAGAAATACTTGCCAGTGTGGTCTCTGGTCATCAGTTATGACCTGGTTAACTATGCGCAAACAGGCAAAGAAACTATCATATTGCTCCTTAATTTCTTATTGGTTTTTTTGTTTTTCCATTCGGAATTTCAAGAGGGATCACGAACTCTTTTCAAAAGTATGCCGGGTAAATCCCTTTTGACTATTTAACCGGTTATTAGATAGTTTCATTAAAGAATGTCAAACTTCACAGCAATCGAAAATCCTCTTACGACTTCAATGAAAAACGGAAAACGTGCTAAAGGACGTCCTCTACTTCGTATAATGTCGAGTTTTTTGATCGATTAAGGTATTTTGCGTTCATTAGGGTCAGAGTAAGATACCAGCATTGTTTTGCTGTGATGTTATTTTGCACCGAAACAGCTATACAGCAGGGAGTTACTTCAGTTACCTGCCTGACTGACCTGGCAAATGATCCTTATGTTAAAGTTTGCTAATACTGTATTATAAAAAGTTGGATGTTGCACTGTATCAGGCGTCGATTCCAGAGTAGAATGGTATGAGCCAGCAATTTGAATTACCGAGAATTGAATCGAGGTTGTATTCCTGGTATCAAGAAACATATCATGGCATCGAATAGGTAATCAGTAAAGCTCTTAATGTGAAAGTTTGTATCTACTTGATTTTAGTATTCGCGGGGGTTTGGACGATATACTGTTTTCCAGTTTTAATACTATCTTTCTTTTAGTTTTTATTTTGATAAGTGAAATCTGGCGTTAGGACAGTCATACAATTTTCGTTGCCTGGTAAATCGTTCTTTTCTTACACTCGTAGATGCGCTACCACCTATCAGCAAACTCCTGCCTAATGAAAGACCAGTACTCAGGGGCGGATCTTTGGGAGGGGTATAGGGCGTGTGCCCCCACCCTGAACCATTTCAGCCTATGAATTCCAAATTTCCAAGCCAAAATTCGGTAAACAAAATCGTTCTTTTAATGCCAAGTGGTTTGGGGAGTATGGTAGGCTCCATTCAGTTGTAGACTGAAGACGCCGTTTTTTACTTCTTGTGTGCAAAACAGAAGTCAGACTGGGATAGTGCCGGGAAAAAAAGAACGCGCATTCGTTGAATCGGGATTCTCCAACTCGAAAAATGCGTTGGCTAACTTAAGATAGCACCAAAAATCCAATTTGCAAGACTTGGGCGTAGAATACTCCACAACAATACCCTCGTGTGGTAATATTGTCGAAATGACGAACGAGACAGCGAGAGTAACGATGGAAGGAAATCGCCAATAGTCTCTTTGCGATTATTGAATGTCTACAGTTTCTAGCGCAGCGAGGTCTGGCATTTCAAAGGAATACCGAGGAAGAATCCAACTTTTTGCAGTTGCTGAAGCGTAGAGATAAGAATCACTTCACCCTGAACTACTAGCATAGCTCAACAAAACTACTTCTCATGACATCCAAAATGGGTTAATATCCATTCTTGCCAGCAGAGTTGTCCAAGATTTACTGAGTATCCGACGTTCAAAAGGTTATCATTTTTTCTATCATCTGTGATGAGCATACCAACATAAGTAATAAAGAACAACTGACTATATGCAAACAATTGGTGGATGATTTTATTGTTGCACATGAAAATTCCCTGGTTTCATCAAAATTCCAAATAGAAGTGCCGAGACAATAGTTACGGCTATCAAGGACACTGTGAAACTAGGACTTTCACTAACCAACTACAGGGGTCAATGCTATGACGGAGCAGGAAACATGCTTGGGCCCAAGAAGGGTGTGGCTAAACGAATTCGAGAGGTTCAATCTAGAGCTCATGCTACCCACTGCTACGCCTCACTCTGAGATTAAGCATGAGAGATATGACCAGTAATTGTGCATTGTAGTAGTTGAGAAAAAAGGCCACTCTCCAAGATGTAGACCATTGTTTGTGACAACAAACAATGAATATTGCAAAGGAAATCGGCACCCCGATCAAATTTCCACAAAAGCGGGAATGTTTACTTCAACAGCTAAGGGAAAATCTGGAGAAGGAAGACGAGTACACTAGTTCCGGTGGAATTTGGACCTTGCCGTTAGAGCCAGTTGTTTGCTACGAATTCTTGAGAACTATGCAATTATTATGGAAGAGTGGGATATTTGCTTGTCCGAACAATTACAGCAAGATGTGCGTGCAAGGTAAATTGGATGCAAGGCCCAAATGGAACGATTTGACGTTTTCTTTGATTTGTATCTTGGAGAGCGGATTCTTTTATCACACTGATAATCTATGGGACAAAGATGGCTGCTGTCAGTGGACAGTGCCTGGCAAATCTAACAACGGAAGCGCTCATAAAAATGCGCACTGATCATAGACCTTTTCTATACAAAAGTGAAGACATAGTAGGCGGACCAACACGGCCAAGCTAGTGCTGGCTCATCAAACGGCCAAAGATCACTTTAAAAGGGTGTATCAGTAATGAGGGCCTTGATCTCATCATTAGTGCTATCGACCAGCGCTTTAACCAGGAAAGCCTTAACTCCTACGCCCAGCTAGAGATCGTCTTGGCTAAAGCTTCTAACGGTGACGACTATGAGTCAGAGTTCAAGTTGTTTGAGGCATCACGCAGCGAAGATGTTGATACTGGAGCGCTATCCGGACAGATTAGTGTTTTGGAATTTATGTTGAAGGAGAAAGGGATACCGTTCTGATCTTCGACGACATCCTGTCGGCGGTGACGAAGATGCCAGAACCAGAGCAAGATGCTCGTCCAGGCAGTACAAACTATCTGCCCGGCGTCTACAGACGTGGGTTAGGTCCAGGATTCATGGCGCTCAAATGTACGATAAATGGAGGAACCGTGACCCCCAATGCTTGTTTGACTTGGCCAAATTATGTAGCTACCAATGGTGACGACTATGAGTCAGACTTCAATTTTCTTAAAGCATCATACAACGAAGATGTTGATGCTGGGGCACTATTCGAGCAGCTAGGTATTTTACAACTTATGTTGAAGGAGATTATTGTGTTTCGATATCTACCAATCAAAACTAAAAGTCTCCTCAGTCCCTGTCAAGGACTCCATTTCCGTTCCATGGCTTTCTTCAACTCGTTGGTTAAATGATCGAAAACCACGTTTTCTACAAGTAAAATAAGACAAAGGACAAGGTAACTACACCTTTAACGGTATATAGTAAAAAGAGTACGTGAGTAATGCATTTTATATAATAACCAAAGTCAATTCGCGCGCTCTGATTGGTCAATCAGCTATGGTTTATTGTACCAGTAAACTCGTGGAAATTTCGCGCGTCTTCTGAAATATTATATAAATAAAGCAATATACCACAAGTTTCTATGCTTTATAGGTTGATAAACCACTTGGGATGTTGGAAGAACACTCGAAGAATTCGTAAATCACTCGCCTGCGGTTTGTGACTCACGAATTCTTCGAGTGTTGTACAATAAAGATGATGTTGAGAATGATCATGATCAGCAAGCGCTTCAGGTTGGTAAAAGTACACAACTTTATTTGTTAACTCGCATGAAGGCAGTTTCAGTGTAATGGAAGACGGAATGGCGGAAAGAACATTTTTGCCTTGCTAAATTTCTCCTCGTGTTCTTAAATGGATTACTTTGAGATTTAGAAGTTTCCACTGATGCCATATCTCGAAAAACCTGTTTTGTGTTGCAAATTAAATATTCCCGCCACGAGCAGTTTCTACTTCTGCAGAGTCTCCTTCCGTCTTTTGCTCTTCTGACAAGGCAAAGGGGAGACTCTGTTCGCAGGGTATAATGCCGCAAGACTCCTCATCAAATAAATGTTTGTGCAAAATCTCCTTGACTCTATAAGTTCAGCTGAACGCCGTTTTTGCCCATATTTTTGTGCGTGTGCATTTCTGTTTCTTACAAATGCAAACTTACTTCTTTTGATAGCAAGTACAGAACCTTAAAGTGAGTGTAAGGTGACCTGTGGTAACTAGTTTTTCCAGTTGATTTTCGATCTCGTTCATGGTATTATCTCCCTGCAACTTGGTGCAGTATGTTTTGAATCAATAAGTTGTAATGTTACGCGGGCCTAATAAACTTACCGACGTTTAATGGGCAGTACAACTGCAATAATGGTAACAACGCAGAAAAGTACAATGAATGATACTGCAACAGCCCGCCAATTTTCTAAAAAAAAGAAACGAAGACAAAAAAAAAACGTCATCTGCATCCTTACTAGTAAAGACGTTTTGTCTTGCAGCTGGAGTATAGTTTACTTGGAGATCTGAAAGTGATTTTTAGCGCTGTAATGGCTGATTAGGACGGTAGCACGTTCTTGTATGCAACACATCAAGGCTTGTTCAAAATTAAACTATTGTTGTATGACGAGAATTGTATACAATATTATCCATGCACACGCTACTTCACTGATAACGATAGTCAAGCACATGTTGAAGGGAATAAATCAGCCAACACTGATAAAGAGAAACTTCCACAATATAATTTTTCATTAAGTCAAAACCCAAATCAGTTAATTTTTGGTGGCATGTGTTTACTCTAGCTATAGGATGGAAGCCGATATGGGATTCGAGTGGCAAAGCTGTCTCAGACTACAATTTTTTTTATGTTTGCAGCCTGAAGGATACTTTTTCTGCAAGTGACAGCTAGAATAAACACATTCCGTTTCTAATAGGTTATAATGTTGCTATGGTAACCCATTGAGTGGAAAAAATTCATTCATAACTTGCTCACCAATGATTGGGCATTTGTTTGTTACCACTATAAAGGTAACAGTATATCAGGTTTGCTAGTAATGATTCCTCAAAGTACAAAAGCTGGAAAGTGCTAGAAACCGGTGGTAGCCACCTTAATAAGCCCCCAAGTGTCAAATGACATATGGTGCTTACTTTTACCACTGCAGTCTTCTCGACTGCCTGAGAAGCCCTCTTGCGTCGGTTGTTGAGGTTCATTCGATCCATTTCCCTCGGTTGAATTTACTGATGACAGACTGGCCTGAGTAGATCGTGAGGTGCACTTCTCACAAGGATCTGTGGACATTACTGTAGAAAACACGATTTCTGTAAATGATAGGGCCGGCATAGGAAACTTAATTGTTGGTGGAATTACCGCAAAAGGCACAGTTTTAGAAGAAATTCAGACTCCTTTCAGCCAACTCATTCATGCATATCGCTAAATACAGCGAAATGTCGCCGTAACGAAAGCTGTTACGTCGACAGAAACACTAGCGCAATTTAGAAACTACGTAGTTTAACCTATCCTGGATTTAGCTCGTAAAGCCTTTCATTAGGTTCACGATGCCCAACAGAAATGTAACTGACAAATTAATCGTCCACAACGCCGTGTCGCAGCCCCACTGCGTAACAAGTATAAAGATTGTTATCAAAATGTCTCATAAAATCAAGAAATATTTGCGTTTGTAGAACACAGAACAAAGTCAATCAAATACCTGCTTCATTCAAGAATCATGAATTCTAGTGGCCCAACAAAATAATGTCCTTTGCTTTTGTGACATGAGATTCTGAACACATCTTGCCTCGCAGTCTGGCAGGGTCAATATTGCTTACAAATAAGAACCAGGACCTAGTTTACACTTTCACATTCTTTTCTAGTTGCGAGGCCTTAACTTTACCGAATCAACATTAAATACCAGCCGAATAAAAATGGGTCAGTTGGGTTAGAAGAACTGAAATCTTTGGGATTCTCGCGGGTTCAGCAACGACTGGCGGTTCTGATAAACAGTATAAAATAACAGTCAGACCTACACAGTTACGTGGAACGAGTTCACTAGCCAAGCAACAGAATACTGCGTAAAAGATTTGCCAATAGGAAGGTCAAAAAATGACAGCTCGCTCTTTCAGAAAATAGTTCTTCCAGCCGCCAAAAACCAGTTGCTCAGCGATTGTTCTCATCCATTTTGTGACGTCACTTCCGTTTCCGTCTACGCAGATTTTTGTTCACGCCAAAATCTACTCTTCACAACAACTCACCCCATGCGCATGCTCGCATGAATGAGTTAAAAACTGACGAATTCATCTGTTGGCAAAAAAGGATTTTGAAAGATTACTGGTAGACGTCACCGCAAATGGTAACGATTTGGAGGAGACGAGCGATTTGGAAGTGCATGACAATAAAAATGTAAATATTATAGTGCAGTATTACAGGCCAGTAGCGAGGGGGGCTGCAACGGTGCGTACGCAAGCAGTAGGCACATTCGCAGGCACCAAGACTCTACGACAACGGCTTTAATCTTCGGCTGATAGCTTTACACATATTCTTCTTTACATCTGACAAACCTCTAGCGATTAGCTGAACAACCAACTACTGACTGACAACTACTGACCGACTAATTAAGCCTGAATGTTCGGAGTTAAATACTCTTTCTGTAGACTTGTTTGGGTTCAGAGACCATGGGAATATGAATTACTCTGGACATTGCCCATTCAGGAATACCCAAACATACCAACGCGAACACACAATGAATATTGAACTTCCAAACAAATCACGGAGGTCCCAGTTAAGGTCAGCAGGAATTCCCAAACATGCCCTCAGCGAGAAATCACTATAACAATAAAACCAGTAGACAAAATAATTTGGAACTCACACAATTCATGTGTGGGAGAACCTTGAACCTTAAACAACGGGAATAAGAATTATAAACATCAGCTTCAGAACACCGGCATGGGCAGGAAATAACTCAACTTATCACTGCAACAATACCTCTTTCATATTGGAGATAGAATCCGTCTCCTGAATTCATTGCATCCGTGATGAAAAGAACACGCATAATATACCCCGCCGACAAAAACTCCCACGGCGCTGAGTGTTCATGGGAAGTCTTCCAAGTTATCCCGTCATCCACCTGCAGAGTGTCGCCTGGTGCCCCCGACTGTGCAACGTCCGCATGAATTACCGTGACGCGTATCCGGTAACCTGGAGCCACCCGGACGGACCACCTACAGACAAGGTTGTCGGGGTACTTTGAAGGATAACCAGGGCTCCTTACAAAACCACTGCTGTGATTACGGTTTAGGTAGCCAAAAGTTGCGTGCACTGTTTGTGATACACCGTTGCATCCTTTAAGGCAACAGAAAGCGTCAATTTGCAAAAAAAAAAATAATAATAATAATAAAAAAAATTAATAATAATAATAATAAATAAATAAATAAGACCATAGACGAACACTCTTAGAAACAATTGTGCCATGCACATCGCAATGCGTTATCAGCACCCTGTTAGAGCAGTGTAACAGCTCTCCTGTTCATTTCATTGGCTCTGATATGTACAAGTTTCTGCGGCCATTGTTTTGAGGGCAAGGCACACTGTTTTATTGTTTGTTTTAATCTCTTCTACGTCATCTCTCCAACTTCTCTAATAACTACTTCCACTTGCGTACAATCGAAAGCCATTAAGCAATTATTTAACCAGATCAAATCCATCAATATCACCAAATTGTTACGGTTCTTTGGTAGTCGCATTTAGAGAGGCTACAGGATACCTCAGGAGTCTGAATATTACCACATGATACAGCTGTCGTTTAGTGTTTCCAAAGCAGATCTAAATGTATACAAAAAACTACATCCTTAATACTAGATGTCCCCAAAAACTGCCGTTATCTTAAAAAAAAAATTCAGCAATTGTTTTACTGGCCTGCTGAAACAGATATTTTCGCTCCCCTGGAAGATTTGAGATATTATGATAATATAATGCGAGTCTACTAAAAAAGAAGACATGTTTAGCTGAAGAGCAAAGAAAACACGACAAGTAGCTATAGACATCCCAGCTCACGTTCTCCTCCAAGCCAGAAATTGAGGCTTACCTCCTTCTATCATCTGAACGTTGGGCAGCTGTGAAGGCGGAACAGCCGTGCTTGTAGACGGGGTAGTGGGAGGGGTGACAGTGGGAGCATCTGGAAGAAAAGACAAGTTGACAGTGTATGAACATTTTTTTTCAATTTTCGGATATGTTAGAGTTGATAATGGCGTTCATGACCTGAATTGATTCTGTCATCCCGCCAAACTTTCTTGCCCTCTATAAAGTGAAATCGATATTTGATGCGACAAAATAAGGCCATAAAAGACAATCAATGGATTAATTTCTTCAAAACATAACATCCAGTAGTTAATTCTTCTGTGAATGGAATATGAAAGTAACACAAATCAGCTCTTTGGTTTGTAAGTGACGAAACTGTGCAGAAAGAGTTGCCATCGAGTTACTTAACTCAGAAATTCCCGTGGTAATTTTCCAGCGCACAATTGAAACACGGCTTGATTTAGTAACCGTTATGTTTTTCTCCTGGATTGCAATTTTGCGACAAAAGGAAGCATAGAGCGCGTGTATTAAAGGAATTCGAAGAAAACCATTAATGGGTTCTGGACATTCCTTGTTTTCTTCTTTCGGAGAGGGAGACTTTGCAGGCTCACAGAGAAAGCGCTATTTTCCTCCTGCTATACCATGTTTCAAAATCCTAAAGCGTAATCAAGCCACCCAGCCATAGAAAACCATGGAAATCATTGTCAGGCAGTTGCCTCAAATCGCATAGAGTCATCTCTGTATACACGGCTCTTAGCAAAAACAGCGTCCTTACCTGCTACTCTGTAAGTCAAGTTAAAGCCTTGCGCAGTCACCGATGAGTCCGAAGAAAATTTAATCCACATCACATTAGAGGAGGCTACCACACTGGCAAACTGTAGGTTACCAGTAAAACCCCCAAACGGGCTAAGCAGATGCGAATAATATTTCTCGCCGTCTCTTACCTCCACGAAGTCCTGACGATTTTCTGGGAAAGAGGAAACAAATGCAAGTTATATCAACGCAACCTAGCAATATGGGGCCGGCTTAATCAGGTGCTTACAAAGTAATGGAGATTTTGATAGAGTATAAAGCGTAGTTCGCAGGTCAAACAAGCAACCGGGCAGCTAGACTGGTATCTGAAGCGCGGAGAAACTACAATATAAATCATATCCCTAGACTGGTATGTTCGTTTAAGAGTCATCTCCAAGGATTAACTGATTTCTCTGGAGTCCCGCAATTAAACCATTCACCAATTTTTAAACATTACTTCAAACACCATCAAAATTTACCTGTGCAAGGTTCCGTGGCATTTTAAACATTGTTTAGGTCACACGATGTATCCATGCGAATGAAGTCTCTCTTAGTTCTCGAAATTTGCTGCACTGTTTCTTGTTATTAAAAAAAAAAACTGCTTCTAATTAGTTTTCGTCGCAAACATTACATTTGTATGTTAAATATGGAATAGCTGTAGTCGATTACATTTGTAGCGGAGCTCCAGCGGCCCGAAGGGCCGCGAAGCGGAGCACCATACCTATAGAAACCCGTCAACTGCTTTTCTCATGGTAAAAATGGCTAGCGGTATTGCTCGTGGGCCCGCACGACGACGACGACGACGACGACGACGACGACGACGTGGAGTTGCCCAATAACTAATAATATCCTAATAATAATCATAATAATCCAACATGGCGGCCATACTCCACCTGGCCCAGCTGACCAGCTAGTTTACAGCGTAAGTCTTTGATACTGGACATCCATCTTATAACCAATTGACACCTGTCAAAACAAGGTATCCGCTGACCAGTGTCACGTGACCATATCGCGGGCTCAAGTTGAGACCTCATCGAGGTCAGCTGTTTTTTTGAAGTTGACCGCTGACCAGGTACTTGCTTTCGATTTGATCGCAGGCTCAAGCCAGGTGTGGGACACCCAAACCAAATCGAGGCTTAATTTTTCGCGCGCTTTCTGCGGCTCGTAATTTCACATTCACTTGGTTTCTTCATTTTGAGCAAAACAACTTCATCGTCTTCGATCGAAGTTTGTCTTTAAATTCGCGTAAAAAGCATAAAAATCAAGAACTTGTCAAAAGATACTCCGGAACGTGACTTTTCAAGTGATGAAGGGAAGAGCGATTTTTCTCAAGAAAAGCTTCAAACTTGGATGGATTAAGCGGTTGAAAACAGTATAATTCAACGCTTCAAGGGCTTTCACTTTACCGCGGCATCTTGCATCTCACTAAGAAAGGTCACTTAACAGTTCACCTGTGTTAATGGGAGGAACGAGTAGCTCAAACTCTGTGGAAAAAGCTCTTTCTTTGGACAAACCGTTTGCTATTTTTGCGGATGCTTGTTTTTACCTTACTGAAGCTTACGTATTTTCAAGTGGTAGAAACCTCTACAACACAACGCAGGACAGTGAGGTAAATTAAATAAATAGAAGCTTAACATTTGGTTTAATCGTTGTTACTTTTGTTCAGGGATGAAACTTGTATTTTTCTCTCCAATGGATATAAATAACAATCATCTGTACTCGTTTTGGACGCAAAGAAGTAGTTGAATTGTTTGTTTGTTTGTTTGTTTTTGTTACGTTGTTTTCTTTGCAAGCTAACGAGTGTTTTTACTCGGCTTGGCTGACTGTTTTTCGACCTTGGTACCTCAACAGCGTTAAGAAACTTTTGCCCTTATCTTAATAACACATAATTACAATGAGTCCTCGTAAAATTAAGCATTAAAACTCGAGTAAATAAAAGCCGATCAAATGCATATGCATGTGCACGTCTCAAAATCTGACATAATGTTGTCAAAATTTGAAAAACGTTTTAGAGATCTTCGTCGAAAGCGGCCTGTAAACAACAATATTAAGTTTCGCCGTCTATAAACATGTCGGCTTAATTTGTTTGAAACGGTAAGAATCAGCGTTTGGATGTTAAAAACACCGAAATGGGTTGACAGGCTGGGCTGGCTTTGATAAATTTTATATTGGACGGGTCTGCGAGAGAAATGCTGGTGTGGTTTGGCAAGCGCTTTCTTCGTTAACTGGATGACGCTTTGCCACTGAGAATCATTAATTGAAGAAGGTTCTTCGGAAGACATGGTAATACCAGTAAAACTATCAAAGCTCTTTAGCGTTTTGTGTCAGCCAAGGAAAGATTTTGTGGGAAATGGCGCTATTATTCAGCTCTGTCGCGTTCCGAGTGATTGCTGCCTCGGCGATTCCTGTTGACTGCTCTAAACGATCAGGTGTGGACCTCTTTTTTGTCTTTTCTACGGACATTTATGTCAAAATTGCTAAGCAATTTTTGTTACTTGTCTAATTTCTCCACCTTCTCCAAGAATCTTCGAAGAAATGTTATTCGTATTCTGCTTTGTTTTCTTGTAATACTTGTGTTTGTTGTTCTGAACCGCGGTCAATTCCTGTTGACTGCTCTTAACGATCAGTTTTTACCCTTTATTGTCTTTTCTACGGGCATTAATGTCAAAATAAATACCGATTTTTCTAGACTAATCAGTACAAGCTATTATTATTACAAGCTAGTCTTGTTTAATTTCTCCACCTTCTCCTTCTTCCAGCATAACACTCGCATCGTACTTTGTTCGCTTGTAGTGTTTTTTTTTTTTTTTTAATCCGCTTTGAATTCCGTTACGTTTTCATCTGAAAGTAGTTAGGACTCTCGAATGTCTGTATTTTTTTGCAAACGTTTGCTATCGAAAACTCTTCGTTTTCCCTGCTGCTGCTCAATTGTTTTGGACACAAATTAAACTGGCCCAAATAAAGCCATGCGAAGTTGCTCGGTGAGAGTGTGCAACTCCGATTCTAGGCTTGGCCTGGCTAAATATATATATATATGGCCTTCAGCTTTTCTTTTTATAATCGCTACATACCAGACTGGAATGGTGTTCCATCGAACATCATGCATGCACCTTCTTTAAGCAGGTTTAAGTCCTATCTATTACATTATTTGTGTCAATTTTAAATCAGATGTAGCTTGTGAGTGACAAGTATGTAATTTAATTAGGTTAGCGTTGGATTGTATTTCAATTTTACTTCTTTATTTTTAGTGTCAATCTCAAAGCAGGGGTGACTTGTAAGAGACAAATGTTTGATTTAATTTGATTAGGTTAGCTTTGGGCCACGTTTAAATTTCACCTCTTAGTTTTTAGAATGTGTAATACAGTAATAGCCCACGTATAAGAACCAGAATTTTCTAATTTAGCCTAAATACATTCTTATATAAATGGTACTGAAAGCAAATTTAGGCTACCAAGGTTCTTAAAATAGGTTCTTAAATTTTCATATGAATTTTATCTGAATATACTATATATATGATAAATATCATCTCATAATACAGTATAAATCATTTATTTGTACCATAGAGAAATGCCTATAGGCAGTTCACTGCAGGTACAGTATATGTCCTTAACAAAACATAACAAAGAAACTCATTCAGCAGTTTCTACCTTTACACTTTTACAGCAACCCCACTGATAAGAACCTAACTTAAAATTTTAGCCTTAATAGGTTCTTATGTGGAGGGGGCTTAAAATGAAAATTTTAGCCTAACAGGTTCTTAAAACCCAGGTTCTTATTCGTGGGCTATTACTGTATTAGATAATATTCTTTGTATGGGAATTTACTTTCTCCCAATTATTCTCCAGTCATGCACTTTTTTTTGTATCAACTTAGATGTATTCGCATGACAAAGTATTACTAAACTTAAAGTAAGCTCTTTCTCATTAATGTACACATCCTTTGGACTTCCTTCCTGCATGCAGTCTTTCAATTAATTTTATTCATAGCTGGTCACACCAATCTTGTGGTATGTTTGGATGACATTTGGTACTAATGTGTAATGGGATTTTTGATGTTTGAGGAAGTATGTTGTGCAATTTCAAATGTACATGGAGAAATGTGAGACTAGTCCTTACCTTTCTTGCAAAATAGAAAATCAAGTTAAGATTGCTAACACGGATTTCCAGCACTTTTTCTTTGGTGAATCATTACCTTAAATCCTCATACTACATTGTTAATTACCTTGATAGTGATATCAACCACATGCCCAATATTTTATTATCAAGTTGCTTAGTCTTGCACTTGGCTGGCCAGAAATGCAGCTGGATTTCTTTTTGAAAACACTGTAGGTGCATTGATTGATGAGCTTAATGTCAGCAAGCAGTTTTTTGCGATAGTAAGGTCAAGAAGTAACTGATCAAAAGAAATATATTGGCCTTAATGCATATCATCTAAATATGTTTATTGATTTCCATGTATCTTTCTTTCATAAATTTTTTTGATGCATACATATATCCAGAGGATACACAATTTCTGATTTCCAACTGTCTCATGGGAGGCTTTGGATAACTGAAATTGCATTCATTATGAAGTGATGATCTGAATCACTATATGTCTGATGTCGGATACTGATTCAAAATAGCATTCACCAGGCTTCTCCACCAATTTCTAGTGGCTCTTAACCATAACTAAGTAGCCTACAGTTAAACGGGGAAACAGACCTGTCCTTAGGTATTGCTCTAAGATGTTAAGAAATGTTTTGTTTTAAAAATTTATAGATGTAAACTAGCGCTGCAGGTTCTTTTTTACACAAAGTATTAAAGATTATTGTTTTAAAAAAACCTACCTCAATATATTTTTTTGCTTTTTAACATCTCCAAACTCAATTTGCAAAGGAATTTTTATTACCTTACTGAATAGAATGCTTGTTTTTAGGAGGGGTGGGGGTCCAAATCCGTAAAAGGGGATTCATATCTGCTAGCAGTTCTGGACTAGGGGGTCCAAATCTGATCCACAAGCAGATCTGGACTGGAGGGTGCAAATCTGCGGGGGGTCCAAATCCACTGTGACACTGGCTCAGATAACCTTTCCATACTATTTTTTACAGCCTTGGGTCTGTAGCTTGAGTGAGGTCAGATGGGTGATATGACAAGCACACTATATGTAAATGCCAGTAGAAAAAGAATGCTTTTGGAGCTCCGCTTTTAGGCTTGGCTAAATATATATATTATACTTAGGCGGTTTTCTGAGCATTTGGAAAACCCGAGGAATCCAAGATGGAGGGCAATTAGAACTAATGACGTAACTATACCACGTATCCTGAACTAACGAGGGCCTTTCGTTCAAGACACTGTTGAAACTGAAACTAAATGCATCAACGAGTTTTCCTGGATTATCACCTGAAAGACACCCAGTCATTGGGATGGAACAAACCAACTCAGTCCTTATCAGTCCTTACGAGACGGAAGGGAAGAACTTAAAATAAGAAGCCATTTTTTTAATGACGCAAATCACTCCTAACTCACCGTCCCTTAACTCATTAGATTTCCATTGATGTTAGTCGGTGGGTATTGGATTTTTAAAATGTTCCTTTTTAATACAACAAAGCTTACCTGTCGCGAAGGCATTGAAAGTGATGCTGACCCGTGTTCCCGGAAGAAGCTTGAGTACCCAGACACAAAGCGTGTTGTCTTGATAACTGCTTGGAAAGCGAGGCGATGATATCCAACCTAATCGGTGATCTCCACCGAAATGCTGGGTGCGGAAGGTTAATATGCTTGACCGTCTTATTCTTGTGCAGCCTTAAAGATAAATGTAAAGAAGGACCAAGCTGAAAACACTTTCCAGGTGTTGAAGTCGAGGAATAAAGACAGATAATAAACGAAACAAATTCGATTTTACAGATGTAACCCACAACGCACATTTTAAAGAAGTGTTCATTAGTCTGAATTGTACTTCTTCCCAATAAATGTGTTCGTAGTGAACTAGCCATGGAGCGGAGGCGAGTCTAGAGCTGTATGATCCTTTCTTTTTACAAAACAAGCAAGGTTTAAGTCAAAACAAACAAAAACTCAAGCCCCGCTTTCAGTCACTTGCCAGGTCACTAGAAACTGTAAAGTGGATGTCACCGTTATTTGTTGCACCACAGGCTACGTTTCTTTACAAACTAATTATCACTTACTCTGTGTCACTGGCGCGTGTTCAGGAATTGCTTTAGGTATAATAACTGGATCTAAACAGAAACCAAAATATGAAATTATCGAGGTGAATCGCAAAGGAATCCCTTCCTAAGCTCTGGACGATTCGTTTTGCTACTTTTTTTCTCATGTTTCATCTTCCGTAGAAAGTTGACAAACAGCCCAGCACTTGACTGTGTGATATCGCGATTCAATGGCCAATCAGAATGCAAGCTTCCTTTCACTTATGTGATTGTATAAGATACCTATTTGTTTAATTTCTTTTCATCTTTGCGACTTAAAACGGAGTGTTTACTTTTATTTATTTTTTTTTTGGGTGGGGGGTGGGGTTAGTCTCATGACAGCAAAAATTGCAGTCAGCTTACACAGGTGACCGCAGTGGGCCAAATTTGTAGATAAAAATGGTCGTATTGACTTGCCCTGTATACTCTTGTTACTGTTAGAATCCACATATTTATTGTAATCTTAACTGCAAGCTTTCCTTGAGATATCAAAACGTTGTACGTTTGGTAATCATTTATTCTTCTTCTATTTTATTAATTAGATTCCGCTCACCACTGGAACTTTTAAGCTTTAATACGGGTTACATAGAAACTTAGGCACGAAGAAAAATAGCGAAAATGCTGCTCACCTGTGTTGTAAACAGAAAGTGACCACGCGCCTCCACAAATTTTAGTTGAATCTCCATAACAAGGAATGTTGCACGAAGTCGAGTTGCCGTAGCGATCATACTGCAATAAGGGAGATGAAATCTTTCCTTAAAATTTCTGTCCGCGATACGTTCTGCTTAACAGAATAACATGTGACCGTTAGATTGCTGTCATACCACACCTGAAGTTCCCTGCCTAACACGACAGGGAAAAGGCTGTTCTAACCAATGCCATTAAACTACGTACAGAAGAATTGCCCGTGCCCTTCAAGAACGGAAATCTGCAGCGAAGCCATAGGCAATGTGAAGCCTTCTAGTTAAGCCAGGCCCTACAAGAGGCAAACTATCTAGCTACCTTGCTCTCAGGGTAGCTAGTGGGGGCCACTAGCTTCCCTGAGAGCAGAGGCCCTTCGATCTTTCTAGATAAGTCGGGAAGAGGAACGGACCTCTGCCAGCCGCCTCGACTTTCCCTGTTGAGCACGCATTAAATTCAAATGTAACCCAGCCTTATTCAGCCTCGCTTTCAATAGATATTGACAGTACTATTTTTCCGCAAGGTACTTGCACGGCAAAATAGTCTCAAGGATTCGTTGCAAAAAGGCGGCAGTTTTAATGGAATAGTTTTTATGGAATTGTCTTGTACTTTAGGTTCTCTAAGACGCCTGTGAAACTGAAAGTGACGCACAAAACACGAGCTGCACGTATGTATGAGCGGTATGTCGTTGTACATTTAATGTGGAAGTTTCAGAGGAAATATTGACTTCACTTTTCAGTCATGTTGTGTGTATAGACCACATGACTACCAAAAGGAGTCGTTGCATAAAAGTTACAGTTTGATCATACAACTGGGAGGGAGCTCCGTTCAAACTACTCTTTGTCTTGTCGCAAGACGATCAGTGTAAAGCGACTCATAAAAACGTTGCATAAAAGTTACAGTTTGATCATACAACTGGGAGGGAGCTCCGTTCAAACTACTCTTTGTCGTCAAGCCCATCGCCCAAAGTTCACAAGAAAATTTACTTGGTTCGTTCATCGCTGTTATCATCTGTCTGTAAAGATGAAGAAGAAGATTTTACGCATTTCGACGGAGAAGCGACGACCATTTTGTCAAACAGACGAATGTAAAGAATGAACCGTGGGCACCAGCAAATTCTAGCATGGCGCATGCTTTCTGGGCCTAAACCGGTCTGACTGGTTTCAAACCGGACTGACTCATCCGCTTCGATGGATAAACGGCACATCAAAGAAAATCGAGGCGGCTGGCAGAGGTCCCTTCCTCTTCCTGACTTATCTAGGAAGATCGAAGGGCCTATGCTCACAGGGTATGTTGTAGCCTAATAATATTTTTTAAGTACATCTTAGCATGGTTTGATGTTTCCGTCATGATGCAGGCGAACCTTTAAATTACATCCGAGAGTTAATGAAAAGGAATTACAATTACTCACGTGATCTCCACAGTAGCATTCATTGGCCCATTCCAGTCCTGCGTACTTGTAGCCCTTGCTTTGACAGCGACGCCGGCAACTCAAAGGAGTCATACCTTACAATATGGAAGGAGAAATTTACTTCCAATTACTTATATTCCTCAGCTCCACTCTCTCAGTCATGTCAGTCGATGTTAAGAGAAAACTTAAGTGTGGGGAAGCTACTCACACCGAACTGGGGCTCTGACAGAATGGCTGAAGTCGGCAGTCGTCGCAGAATTGCAAACACGCCTTATGCACACTGGCCAACAATATTTCACCAAACAAGTTCCAAGGAAGGTGCGTCTTAAATCATAGGTATTTAATAGTATAAGCGCTATATATATTGCTTTTATTATTATTATTATTATTATTATTATTATTATTATTGTTATTATTATTATGTCGATTCATTATACGAATAAGAAGCGATTTTTTTTAAACATTTAACGATAAAATGCGATAAAATATTTAAAAAAAATAAAACAAATATATTAACTGGCTTTCTTTGAAGAGGTTTATATCCCCATGGGCTTCCAAGAAATGTTTTCCAATCGTCAAGTTTTTTTGTTCAACAATGCGCTGATGAAGGTGTCGGGCCGTGTAGCCAACATAATCCGCATCACACAGATCACATAAAAAAGAATACACAGCGCATTGTTGATTTACGATTGGAAGCTTGATTTCTTTTGGGCATGAGATCTTGCTCCAGTTTCTTGCTAATTAAGACCGGTTGCAAAGTAGTGCCAATCTTGTGACTGAGATCACGCATTTGCCTTCGCACCGCGTTAGCTGACGTTTGATCCTTGAAGGGGAGAGGTACTCGCAGAACGCTGTTGTCTTCCACTTGTGCCTCTTTCCCACCGGATGAAATGTTCTGAATAAATCTGTGTGTGGTGGAATTTATCATTGTGATAGGATAGTCAAGTCTTTACTCATCTTTACTCGACTTGACTATCCTATCACAATGATAAATTCCACCATCAACTTTTTACTTGAAAGAACATTCCAACACTTTGATTTCTTATCTGATTGTTCTACCATTCATTATAGACTCATTAAGTTCTTGGGAGCGGGTTACAACAAGTCACCACGGGTCCCAGGTCTCTCTTTTCCTTCTTCTTACAGGGACAGTACTTTCCTTAGTATCTTTGCTGTCCCCAGCAATGCTGTTATCTCTTTCTGTTTATCATCATCATCATCATCATCATCATCATCATCACCATTATCATTATTATTATTATTATTATTATTATTATTATTATTATTATTATTATTATTATTACTGCATGTTGTGTGACGATGCAGGAAAATCACAGCTTAGGAAGGGCTACTTTATCTACGTTTTTAGAATTTATCCCGGGAAAGCAGGTGCCGCACGTCACTATTTGCTCTGGTTTTTAATGGTTACGAAAATTGTGCCATTGTTTCAAACTGTCACAGAGAAAAAAAATGACATTCAAGTCTAGTTGAAAATAGAGTGAGAATCATTGAATTCTTATATGTTTACTGATTCAGTGACAGAGCGTAGATGAAATTACTTCGCTATATTCAGGTTTAACGGCGGATTTAGGGGTAAGGCCGAAGGGGCCGCGGCTCCCCCTTTTTCCTGTAGTTTTTAAAAAAGCTTCTATAATCAACCGACTTTTAACTGATATTGTGCATCAGGCGGCTTTATTTATTTCGTCGGTCCCCTCTTTCTGGATTTTCTGGATCCGCCCCTGAGGTTGCGCACGATAGACCGTATCATGATCAAGAGAGGGTTTATGAAACAAAATAGCCCTTGAATATCGTGTACCAGCAATTTTTAACTACATACGTACATACATACATACATACATACATACATACATACATACATACATACATACATACATACATACATACATTTTATTGAACACATCCCCATCTGAGGCTTTTAAGAGATCAAGTAAGATTACAGATAATAAAAAAAGCTAAAAAACTATTATATGCATTTAAATTACATTAAAATAACTAACTACTTACGATATAGTTCCTTATATCCAATACAAATTATTTGACTAAAAATAAAATCATTGTTGGCATAAAAATTCGTTCAGAAGTTGAGTTTTCAAGGCTCTTTTGAAAATAGCGGGATTCTTGCATAATTTTAGGCTTGAGTCGAGCTTATTCCAGATAGATACACTTCTATAGTGAAAAGTTTTCTGTCCTGTTGCAGTTTTAAAACGAGGAATATTTAGTTGTTGAGAATTTCTGGTTGTACGTCCAGACGCGCTGCCTCTTGTAATGAGCTTGGAAGTTAAATATTCAGGTGCATAACCCTTCATACATTTAAATGTTAAGGTAGCGTCTCGGTAAGACAGATTTGTTTTTACAGGGAGCCAACGTAGATTCCTTAGTACAGGAGTGATATGGTCATACGTTTTAACGTTGCAAATGATTCGCGCGGCAAAGTTTTGAACGTATTGTAACTTACGGCCCTTTCTATTGTTACGTATTGTAACTTAAGGCCCTTTCTTTTTTATTCCTTTTAAGAATACGACCAATCGAACGCAACCTCGGTTGGAAACCACTGTAATATTGGAGTGAGACATTTCTTACTTGGTGCTTTAAATTCTAGCGTCATCACGTGATCGCTGGTATCTCTGTAACATCCACCATATACATCCTCTGAGAACAGAGAAGAAAAAAAGATAACATTTTGATGATGACGACGATGAGGATGATAGTGATGATGATTGTAATAGTGAGGATGATGATTTTCATTTTCAGTGAATTGAAGGACCAACAAGCTAACTTGAGTAAATTATCTGAAATGAAGGTTGACTGTCCCATCTAGTTTAGAGCTAAAGAAACACCATCACTGTGAAAAGTTTACTCGCCAAAGTAAGTGTTAGTTCCTGCCGCCCCCTACATCACTTATTGTTGTGGCTTGTTTGCACTCTCGTAAACAAGCGATAAAATTTGATGGTAGTAGGTCAATCTCGAACAAGAAATTACCCGAACAAATCAAACCGACGTCTTCTCGGTGGTTACAGGATGTCACTCCCCATCCGGGACTAGCGCAATCCACCAGAGCAGTTTCGTTACCATGACAACTGACTCGATTCAACCACACACGACCTCTTCCTGGACCAAAACTCTGAAGAACCTTGCTCACACTTGTGAATCCAAGTTCATGGCAGACAACGTGAGCGTTCTCCATAGTCCAGCGGTGGTCGCAAACTGTGCCCCATTCTCCCCGATGAAACACTTCGAGGCGCCCTTCCTTTTCGGAGCTGCCGCTACTCAGCCGAATATTGCCCTCTGCAGTTCCTTGAGCTGAACATCAAATTTAAACGTGTTAGCATTGTAATGACAGTTCGTCTAAATTGTGTTAGCGTAAAACATATAAGACAGATTTCTAACTTGAAATTGTTTAAAAACAGATGGCCATTGACATTAGTTGTTGTTGATGGTTGGTCAGAAAATCTACACAATCAGCAAAATAAAGGGAAGTTTGACTGACATTCGAAATATGGCACCCTTCTTCTAATAACTATGGTCTAAAATTGTAAAATTCGGCGATTGAATAGAAACTAAGCCTCTTGTATCTAGAGTATCGAGTCTGCTGAAATTGGCTGTCAATTTCTTGCTTTGATATTTCCAGTATGCAGCAAACAGAATTCTAATCTAAGAATCCCAGTTTAATGTACTGAAAATGGGATGCTTGATTAGTTATCTATATCTTATAAATTTTACGTAAAGTAAGAAAATATAAACCGAAACTTACCGGAACAAACGACGCCGGCGTATCCATAGTTACAATTTCCTATACTCCAGTCATGTATGCAGTCTCCAAGTGCATCTTCGTTTCCGTTGCATTGGACATTTTTCAAGGAACAACTGTCGATATTTCCCGGTTTTTCACGAATGATTCGATCCGCACCGGGGTACCCGAGCTGTCGACACGCCACGAATGCATCGTGGATATCCCAGCCGTCAAAGCAAATGGCTTCCCACGAGCCATCGCGGTATATCTCCACTTGTCCGCCGCGGGGGTTCTATTATTGTGGCGCAGCCTGATTGCTTTGGTTCTGCTGCCGCCATCTTGTGAAAATAGAAGTGGTTTGCAAATGTAACTTAAGAATGTTGCTATCAAAGTTGCTGCTTACATAAATTGGCTACACGAAAGATAAAAACGGATTGGTATAGGTCGGTATATGGCCCAGAAAGTCTCTTTCAAAAAGCGCAAAAATAAATGGAAATAAGGATTAGAGGAAGGTGTTATTGTTGAAGTGCACCACTGCAAAACTGCATATTTACCACGGAGAATAAACATTGTATTTGACTGAAGTCAACTATCCTTTCACAATCATCTTTTTCTAGTAGACTCCCCAACAATGGAATGTGCCTTTACGATACCATGAACGTTAACCCTATAAAAAGTTAGCCCTATTAGGACGTTCAATTTGCAACCAAGCCTTTTGTCTTTGTATACTAAGGGCTCTCATAACTAAGTATTGCTTTTTTTTAAGAGAATAGTCAAAGCAAAGCAAAACAAACATAATAATCGTAATCCTTATCCTAATCCAAATCCTAATCCCAATCATAAGTTATTCATATCAGGACTCTCAAACAAAGATGGTGGTGTTAAAGGGGGCAACTGTGTGTTCTGTCTCAGGTAGGTGAACTTTGAGTCATGATGGTACCTAAGGGATACCCTTCACAAACAAAATCTCCCTCCAGTCGTCTCCCCTGCCCCACCACCCCCCCCCCCCCACTCCCCCTCCCCGCGCCATCACACACGTCTTACAGTCCGGTTCTGTATATGGTTATTGACGTTACCTATATCACAAACTACTCCGGTATCTTGCTTGTGAGTGCAATTAAGGCTACCCCACCCATTGTGCAAACACCGGCCTAGATTTGTCTCGTTTCCGTTACAGGCGAGATCGTCCAGCCAGATTCGCCCTTTTCCTTCCCCAAAATAGGACTTTCCATGCACGCTCTTTACGCCGGAGTATCCCAGCTGTCTGCAAACAACCAGGGAATCGCTAAGACCCCAACCGTCATCACAAATCGTGCCCCAGGTGCCCACACGGTATATCTCCACGCGGCCTTCGAATGAGCCCTCTTTGCCACCCGTTAAACGCACGTCATAGTTCTTGTAGATATGAACAGCTAGGAAAGATAACACAGAGTCAGCAGTATGCTTGAATGAACCAAGAGTGATGCAACCCGTCTAAAGAACCCTTAAGTTCTTTTGCTTACTATTTAGAATTGTATTAACTCTATTTCTACCGCTCACCCAAATATTGGTCGTAGAAGACCAATGCTTTGAAAACCTGCAACTTTCCCAAATCCCGGACTATGGTTGAAATGAACCACTGTCGTTGCAGAAAGGTCACTTTTTTTAATCTTTATCACCTCGGAAACTCACCGAAACTCCCAATTTTCACTTAATATGACTGTTTATTCTCTTTGAAAACCAAAATCGCCCTCGAACGACAGCAAAATTCACGCAACTTTGTCTTGAAGTTTTTTTAGACAAAAATTCCTATTGAAGTTAAAGGTTCACATTAGCAGCAAACTTCGACTCCACTTCTTGCAATTTGTTCCACTTTTTCCTGCTCACTTCTTTAGCGCGACGTGGTTAACGCTATTTGATTTTTCACGGTCTGCAATTTTCACGTTTGTGACCCAAAGGAATTCTGGGATATTCTTGCCTAACAGCAGCATGGAAGTCCGACAATTTCCATTTCACATAGTTTTTAGAGCCGTGTCGAGCCACCCGGTCCTGCTGGCAAATTATTGCACCGATTGCATTATTTACAAGTCGAAACTCGCCAAAATTGCCATGCCAGGTCCCGGAATCCACTCACAAAACGACTAACGACTTCGCTCGGTGGATTGCCACCAATCGCTCGAATACTTTGAGCGGCCCACTTCGTGTGAAATTGTTTTCGTGTGAAAATGTTTTCTTTCAAAGGATTACCTCTACCCATCAACACAGCCTTATGATGCCAGGCAGGGAGGGGGCTTCTGAGGTGCAAAATGGCTCGAAAACACACTTATAAATCAAATAAGTAACGAATTGTAGCTGCAGTGATCGTTTAGAAACAAACGACAGCTAGCTTGACGAGCGTGGCAACAAGGATAGAGCCTTCGGTGTTGTGGACCAACGAAATCTCCGTGGTAACCCCTCATATGGAGAAGCCAGGTCGATTCGACCTCCTACCCTCCGGAAGTTGCAAAAAAAGGTGGCCAAATCGCTGGTAGAAAAAGAGTTAATTATTAATTGCACACTTCACTTGCGATTTCGTATTTCGCAGAAGGCCTATAGAGATCCAAAATTAGCGACTACCCAGAGCCCAGGCCAACAACTACAATTAAATTGCTAAATTAGCAGCCAGACTCGCCATGCATGTTTTCCTCCACTTTTACCCTCGACATCACTGACATTAGTGAGGGTGGGGTAGCTTTCCTATTTAGAAATTTTTAATGTTGAGAATCTTGTTCGTATTGCATTGTTTTTAGATACGTACAAGAACTATATCGCAACATTGCCGCGATAGTTGGCACTATATTTGTTATCTCGCGACGACCCTTGTTTTGCCACATCTTCCTTCTTCACAACAGGCTCAAAATAGCGGCACTCCTCTGAAAAACAGCCATAACGCATTTCGTTTGCTCAGGTTCAGCAATACAGAGAACAGTGACAAAACTGAATGCCAACAAGCAGGGAGCCGTACCGGTCAGAGCTGTTAAAGGTACTGGGACGTTATTGTCAAGCCTTTTTTCCGCGCTAACGATTTTGCGTCGGTGAAATTCCTAATAATGTGTCTCAAGCATGGAAGCGTCCGTCAGATAACAAAAATCCATAGAAATAGCATCTTTAAAAACTGGTGATCTGGCTGTGCTTGAGAGGAATACCTTCCAATACCGCAAAAATCTACTCCAATTTAGTCTAACAGGTCTACAGACGTTTGCATGGAAAGCGGGAAACCTATGTCCGTTACCACTCAGACGTCTGCAAGTCGGCCAGAGCTTGTGGAACTACATCTTCGCAACAATATTAAATAGTTTATTAATTAATAAAAAACTCTCTTACAGTAAAAAGAACTGAATTATCGAGTACATTTTACAATCTTAAGGCAACTATTATCTAAAGTATAGTAATTTACAGTTATAACAATGATAATAACAATTGAATCCCTTAACAAAAGATATGACTGCCAAATATGCCAAGTTCACTAATTTTGAGGTACGTTCTGCCCTAAAACTACTGTGATAAAGGAGAATTACCATCAAATTTGGCACACATGTTTTTTGGGGTTAAGTTGGAAAAACAATGTCTTACCTTCGGTTGGGTAGCACTCCGGCGAGAAAGACACATCATCGATGGCAGTGTCACCGTGGTATGTAAGTCCTCTCTCGGCTTCAAAAATAACCTGACGAGGGACGGTATTAGGGGAACGAGTGAGTCGTCAAGATGTTCCTCCCATAAACCTACCGGATACTTTAACCGTTTAAGCATCAACATCAAACTGCATAATCTCCTCACTGCTCCTAGTATATTTACTTCAGTGACAGTAGGGAGAAAAAAAGACCAGTATCCAGATATTTTAACTTTGCTGACCATTTGCTTTCTTTTCAAAAACTGTATGCTTGATCAAGCAGTGATAATTTGGGAGAAATTTAATGCTGTTCAGGGGTAAACACCTGAGTTACATTGGAATTCCTGGCTTTATAATCTTTAACGTTAAATCTTAAACGTTACCTGGAGATAATTTTGGTTCGACATTTTGCTGTCGCATATGACCTGGTGACCAGATTTTGACCATCATGTTTTTCGAAGTGTGGGTGTTGTCGCCTTCTGACAAAAAAGTCAAGTTTTGCACCGAAACCTTTTAAAAAAATTTCAATTGGCTTTGATTGTTTTCGATGCAATATTATAAATGCATCGAACGTTTTGAAGAAATCACAAACTCATGGCTCACAGATGAGATCAAAGATGGCGGCTGGGGAGACACATAATATGTCCCACACCACACCCAAGCCCAATCATTCCCTTCCCGTCTCCCAACCATTACCATACCTGGGTAACCGGCCAGGTGGTATGGATTGGAACATTAGCTCGGATCCACTGGTATCCCTGGTGACCAAACCGTGACCAGATAGGGGTAGAGTTGACACCTGTGATTGTGTTCCTCAGGCGCACTCTAAGTGATCCTGTCGTGTTGGTTCCCCACATGCCTTGCATACGATAATAGAATTGTAGCTGAAAGAGGGCAAGATATAAGTTTGGTTATTATAATCCTGCTGACACGAACTAAGAGCACATGCTTACACTCGGTTAAACCTTTTTAAGGGAATGGAGACTCGCCATCGTTTTTATTTTATCTGTGAAAACTTGGAATTGCAAAAGCAGGTACCCGCTTACAGGAGGTGCCCGCTTACAGAAGGTGCCCGCTTGCAGGAGGTGCCCGCTTACAGGAGGTGCTCGCTTGTAGAAGGTGTCCGCTTACAAAGGGTGCCCTCTTACAGGAGGTGCTCGCTTGTATAAGGTGTCCGCTTACAGAGGGTGCCCGCTTACAGCAGGTGCCCTCTTACAGGAGGTGCTCGCTTGTAGAAGGTGTCCGCTTACAGAAGGTGCCCGCTTACAGGAGGTGCCCGCTTGCAGAAGGTGCCCGCTTACAGGAGGTGCCCGCTTGTTCAAGGTAATTTCAAGATAAACACAGCTAAGGTGAGAAAAAGACTTACCTGACAATCGGTTACATTCTTCCACATAAACTGTGTACCAATGAGACGAGCTATGTCACCTTGCTTTTTTGGGTTCGAGGTTTTGATGTACAAGTAATGTCCTGCACAGTTCACAATGAAGACAAAAGAATTCTGTAATCGGGAGACCGAGGTTTTTCTTCCATCTTAGTAAGGCAATGCTTGTACCTCGACAGAAAGTGAACAGATTCATCTCCATGCAAACGATCTGACCAAGAACTGTAACCTTTGTCAGTTACAGACTAGACAGGTTAATCGAGTTTGCCAGAGTTGATCAAGCAGGGGTAAACCGGTTGCTAACAGTGTTTGCTTCGTTTGTTTTTGAAGTGTCTATATCGTCTTCTGTTTTTCTGTGGTTCTGGTATGTACATAAAGAGTAGATAGCTGTTCAAAAACGTTTTTTTTTCGAATTCCGCCTTGTCTTTGCCCTGAAAGGGTCGTTCCCGCTTGAGCCACGCCCATCAAACTTGACCGTGCTAGTAAAGGGCGTGGGCCTTGTCCTGTTTTGACGTCACAAATTGCTTTGCATGCATGTTTACAAAGACTTAATGCGATGTAAATCAGTTTGTGACGTCAAATCAGGACTAGACCCATGCCCCTTAGTGTGATGTTCGTGGCTCAAGCGTGAACTTTGAACGATGATTTCAGGGCAAAAACACGACAAAATTCGAAAACACTTTTTGAACAGTTATCTAGTCTTTATGCACATACCAGAACCACAAAAAACAGAGGACGATATAGACACTTTAAGATATTAAAGCAGAGGCAGCAGACTTTGATGAGGGTGAAAACTCACTTATGACTGTAAGGCATTTTAGCTTAATTATACGGCAAGCTCTGTTGTACTTCAGGACGTTGTCGTTCTCTGTTACAATCTGTCGAAAAATATGATTGGGACGTCATACCACTGCGAGTCAAAAAATGCTTGATAATTAACTACTTGGTATGGTGCTTGCAAGGTATGGTCTCTGAATCGGACCTTGAAATAAGTAACGCCAATCCGAATTTTATGTTACTAATATTTCAAGATGTTCAGAAATTTCCGTCAGCCAAGAGGTCGTGGTCAGCTTTCGCTAACTGTGATTTTCACTGGGGTGCTTGTCATAAAAGGGGTACCAGTTTGTAATTACATTCCACCGTATAGTTTAGAACGAATTCCTAAACACACAGAGACAGACACGGTTAATACGTGTCTTGTTCATTTTCGTTGCTTACGAGGATTTATAACCTACCTAACAAAATGATGACCTTATTCAGAATTTTCCAAGACTTATGTTGAAATTAAGCCTTTGAGTGGTTTGTCAAACTGTTAGTCCTGCTGTGCGGAGATATGTTTGCTTGATGTCAACGAAGACTAAACAGTTCGAAAAACAAAACTGGTTGTACGTACCCTGTCCACCAAACCCCCTGGTATGATCATAGATGGGACCGGTGGCTGAGCTCCGCGTGCTCCCAGAAGATCGCTTCCAGTCAAAGTCGTCATCTGTCATGTTTTGCCAGTGGCAAAAACCAGTCTCAAAATCACAGCGTCCAGGGGTTTGGACACCTGAAAATTCAAGCATTTGCCACAGTCGCATGGATGACCAGGAAATAAAATATTAGAAAAAATTAAAAATCATTCATCGATAAAGGCAAGTCAGTTTTCTGTGACAAATGTATTTGCTCGTGTACAAGAGAAAGCGATCAGTTGAAAAGTCGTTTATTTTTGCGACTTTGAACATCGATAGGGGAGACACCTTAACCATCCTTAACTTTTCCCGCGCTCTTACCAACATCTAAAAGTGCCCAAGCGGTCTTGAATGCCGTCATCTTGGTCGTGAGTAGAGGGGATTCGAAACCACTACCGACCTTTGAATAAGTGCCAAATTTTCTGTAACGGGTAATACACAAGGACAAACTTTCACATTCGACATGTTTTCTTTGCCACACAAAAAGTGGCGCGTCAGTTTTTAGCAATCCGCATTTGCCATATAAACTTTGGTTATACTTTGGTCGCAGGAAACTTGGGACAGAAAATCTACCACCGGAAATAGGGCCTCGGTTCTTTCAGGCTAATCGAATAACTACAAAACGATTGATACCATAAAACACCCACCGCAGTTGAGTTCGTCTGAGCCATCAAAGCAGTCATCGTTGAAATCACACTGAAGAGTCAATGGAATACATTCACCACTCCCACAAGGAAGGGTCCCAGCCTTGCATGTCACGTGTTCTAAAAGACATTGAAGAAGGCACCAGATAGAGCAATCTCGCTCCCAGGGCCTTTCCAGGGCATGGGACGAATAGAGAGCCTGAGATGCAGTTAAGGTGGAAAACTCGAAAATGAAAGAGCAAATGACATTCCACGACACTTTAGCAAAATCGTGGGAACAAAAACTTTGAATGCCTTCTTCATTAGACGTGGGAAACTACAGAACGTTTAGAAATATGAAGAGGCATACTTTACTAGTGGGTCCCAGGCTTTAATTACAATTGCTGTTTTTCAGCAAACTGTTATTGACGATAAATAACTGAATTGTCCAATGAAAAGTGATGGACACTGATTTATACGTTGTACATCCCGCCGAAATCTGTACCGCGACCGCGAAATTTGGAAAAAAAAAACCTCTTTTGAAAATTAGCTTCAGGAAGACAAATCCCCTAGGTGCAACCAGCAGACTGATAACAAAACCTTTCACTCTATTTGAACCTACTGTGTACTATAAACGCTTGCTATTCTATGAGGTTTTAGACAGTCAGCTGTGGATTACTGCATGGCGTTTATTGTCCTAACTATTTTACAGTGAAGCACAAGCATTTCACAAAGCAAAATTTCATCCATTAAAAAGCTGTCTTTCCTTCTTGAAAATTAATGTGTTGTCCCCAAAAGTGAGCCCCTTAAAATTTTGTAAGGGCAAATATGCGCGGTACATCAGTGTAAATGGAGTTTCACAGTGGACAGACCAATTACGCGGCTAAAAACGAACAATTGTTTAGCGTTTACCATGAAGAGCGGGCCTGCATTCTGGTGTGAAGGACACATCATCAATTGATATATCTCCATGCGCACCTCTTCCACTGCGCTCCCCTTCGAACATCACCTATATAATTTGCACAAAGAAATAGAAACTAAGAAAGAGAAATGGAAGCTAAAATAGTAGCACAAGGTATATAACATGAAATTATCTAAGAGGTATGAGCAGCAAACAAGTGCAACATTAATCTACACAAGGACTACTGGAAGATATTACATATCGTTATGCAGAAAGCATTCAATTCGTAAACCTGACTAACATTATAATTTCAACGTACGATTTTCCGAATGTGTCTGACCATTAATTAAAGATTCAGTTAACATTTCTGACCAATTCAGGAGACTTCCAAAGTTTCGCAACGATTTCAAGATTGCTGAAGGAGGATTGACTCCAACTTACGACAAAAGACGAGGATGTATTGGCCAGAGGCACTTCAGCTCTTGTCCAATCAACGTTTTGTGCGTACGACATAGACCACATCGTGCGCTGAGAATACCGGTCAGCGGCTATCACCCGAAGAGTTCCGATCGCATATCCGTACATGTGTAGAAGAATCTCATTTTACAAAGGCCATCGTTATTGCCTGTGAAGAAGAGAAAGCGAAAAACAATCATTCAGGGGATCCGAGTTGCGCATTTGTACAGTGTACAGCTGGCAAAGATTACTTTTTGACATATTAATTTATTAGAATGATTATTATAATATCAATTTATTAATTCATGAGAATTAACAACTAACTAACCAATTACCTATGAGAAATTCTTTCAAGCCTACGTCACTTTGCTTTGGAAGCGAACTTAATGAGTATAGTACAGCATGCGCCTGAGCCGCAAATAACCAACACAGCTGAAGCTTAACCCATCTTTTGTGTAGCATTGTGCACCTAAGAACTTCGGCACCCACCCTCACCCTCACCCTCACCCTCACCCTCACCCTCACCCTCACCCTCACCCTCACCCTCACCCTCCCTCGCGATGGGATTTTAGTCCATCACGGGGTACCCCCGGCGGTATACAAATTCTATTAACACACTTGAACAACAACTTTATTCTACTGTTACAAACACAAGGACGAATTTTATATGCAGTGAGTGAGAGGACACTGAAAGGGAGAGAGTGGAATACAGTTTGTTGTTCGAGGAAACAACACAACAGCAGAGCTTTGAGCTCGAACAACTGACGCAGAAAATAGAAAGATTTTCATTGGATCTTTGACATGAACCGCAACAAGGAGCTGTGAAATAGCAATTTGATTGATTCGCAAAGCATTTATAGCTGAAAAGCATTATTAATAGCTAATTTTTCCTTTTCCGTACCTGGTTGTTCTCTGGCGGTAAACTGTTTTGCGAACAGTTGCGAAAGGCGTTTTCAAGGTCAAACGAACATCGCTCTAATAACAGAATGACATGGGTGTTGAAATCAGCCCCAAACCTCTACTCTCCCCCCCACCACCACTCCATCCCACTATACCCCACCCTACCCCATCCCCATGGAAACTACACTCAAAGAAGGAATAAATGATGACTGAACCTTGGAATCGAGGTGTGACGAGGATCCGGGCTTTTTCGCCTCCTTGGTTATTGGACACTTCCATGTACAAATAGTAGGCATTACGATTGCCCGTATGGTCGGCTGACGGACCTAAAAAGATTTCATATTTGATCATGCTGGTATCAGGTTTGAAGCTTGTAGTGGACTCGATCACGCCCAAGACAAGTCCAATCAGTCTTACAAAGAAATCAAAAGAATGTCGACCAAATCACAAGACTTACATTAAGCAACATTTGATGTGATTTTGGACAGATCCCGAACACGGTGGTTGCAAGAACTGTTAAGTCTGTGGATGAAATCCTAAAATGTGAATATTCAAATTAAAGCTACAGCGTGACTTTCCTGTGGTGCTGCTCATTACGATGTGCAAGGTGATTCTCACTTTTCCTCTACAAACGAAATGCTAATGTATATGACCATTGGAATGAAACCTGCTGAGCAGCGCTTTTCTGTGGTGGTTTTGTGGTTTGTGACGTCTGTAAGTTGAGTCTAACGTTTGCATCTGTTTATGAAATCCTAATCGGTGATCATTCGATTAATGCAAGCAATAATTTACTGACCGTGTCGTTGTTCGTTATAATGCGAAAGGCGCCTTTAACTGTTAATTCAAATTGTGACTAAACTAGTAAAGCGTGACATTTCAAATGAAAGCTCCTGGGCGTAAATTTCCTTTGCTCTTCCTTGATATATCGTGCACCGGAAGTCATGTTCAGGTGCACGGTCCAGACTATTTTGCGCGCTGTTCTCAGGTCACTTCCGCCAAGGGTATTTCGATTTCAGAATATGCGCTTTTGGGAGAAACCTTATTCCACCAATTCTCTCATTCCTAAACTGGAATAGAGAAGCCTCAATAAACTGCACACTAACTGTTAATTTAATTCATGGCATGCGGCTAAAATGCGACCCTTCAAATAATAGTTATTGAAGACGAGCGAGTGTTCATTACAGTTATGAACAGTACTAGCTACATTCAGGCTTGTACGGGAATCGAACCTGTGACTTATGCGATACTGATGCAGTGCTCTACCAATTGAGCTAACAAGCCAACTGGGAGCAGGCGTGCGTTTCTTAAAAGTCCGTAAACATTTCGGGCCCGAGAAGTATTTTTCTAATCGGTTTTCCATTAATTGGCACTAGCTTTTAGGGAAAATAAACCAATATTTTTTCTCATATTTTGTAGCGAAATTTCATAAATGATTATTCAAAGTATTAGAATTCGAATATCTGGTAATAAACCTAGAGCACATAAGAAGGTTTTCGGGCCCGAAACATTTTCGGGAGTTTCGAGGTCATTTTGTTGGTTCGTAATGACCCGTGGAGTGCTGAATAAGTGAGAATGAATATATGAAAATCATATCATTGAACTGCGGATGTGAATGATCATCGAAGTTATGAACACTACTTAAGCAGTAGTGAAAATAAAGCCTGAAAAATATTTACGCTTGTAAGGGATTCGAACCCACGACCTCTGCGATACCGGTGCAGTGCCATACCAATTGAGTTAACAAGTCAACTGGGAGCTGGTCACTTTGTCTTGGTTTTGCATCCCTGCAGGCTGTGATTACTTAGTAAAATTCGCGCCTCTTCCTTAACCAATAAGACAAAACCAAAACCACTCACGACTTGTCGGTATTTACTTCGAATTCTGATTGGCTCATTCCCCTTTTTGCGCTTGCTGTGATTGCTGAAGTTACTGAAATGGTTTTACTTGCATGGTTAATTATAAAAATCAACGAAATAAAAAACGTCTCGAAGACATCATGAATTCATTTTCAAGTTCACAAATAACGGTGGAGTTGAAGATTGTTTAATATCACCCATTTAATTGAAAACTGCCCAATAGCAACAACAAACTAACGGATTTATGTTTTACCTGTATACTGCGAATCTGTGCTTCCTTTGTGTCGTGTCCAGTGGATTTGGTCATTACTGGCCTGTATCCAACCACAGAGACTGGAGTCATTGAAATCGCAGCGAGTGTAGTTTTCGCAGTCGAGTTCATCCGAGCCATCCCAGCAGTCCTTGCTAAAGTCGCAAACCTGCGCATGCGAAATGCATTTTTGGTACCACCGCTGTCCACGGGACAGTAAAAGTGAGTTTTAAGGGGCACACTGGAAGAATGCCTGAAAAGATAGCAATATAGCAGACACCGTTAATTGCACGGTCAACCCTAAATTGTCAACCCCCAAATTTCTATTTGCCCATTGCTTAAAGAGTTATTGCTGGACTTCCTTTAATTTCCTAAGGCAAAACGGAGGTTCGCCTTTTCCACAAATTAAAGCCGTTTAGACGAAAAATACGACACTTGGTTTTAATTCTTCCCAAAGGTTATTTATGAGTGAAAACGAAGGGAAATTGGTCTCTCCACTGAGTTTTTCTGCCGTACACCCGATTTAATTACCCTAACTTGAGAAGGCCTTGCTAACATGTTATAATACGTTTGTTTGTTTGTTTATTAGGAGTTAAAACACTGGTCCATTAATAGATAAATAAATTTGAAACAATTTGTGAGCACAATGTGTAAACAAACAAATAAAAATCAAAAACAACTTTTTCCACACCTGAGCAGCTGGCGGAGGCCATATGATTCTTTGGACACGAGATAGAGTTTGACCACGCCCCAGATGGACAATTTTTGATTGACGTCTCATTTCCACACAGCTGATGTTATACAGACCAATAAATGGGCCGCTCTGAGGAACGCCTGTTGAAGGAAAGCAAGTAGAAGGTATGTTTAAGTGTCACACAGTTTAATATGCAAACAGTAAGATTGCATAATCAAATTTACTACAATTTTTAGTCCTTGCTGAAATGTCGACGAGAAAGTTAGTTAGGCAATTTTTATCTGAAGAAAAAATTATTAGTAACCTTTTAACACTTTTATTCCTCAACGAACGTCGTAATTATTGCAGATCAAAATGTGACTTGTTTTAACTAAAGCAAAAGAAAGTCGAACTTTGGCAGATTGAAGACGAGATAGCCGTAAGTAAAAAATAACCAGTAAGTAAAATATTTCTGTCCCAGAGTGTGGGAATTCAACTTAGCTGGGTGTAGAATATAGAGGGGGCTTTCCGTATATTTTTTCTTTCAATGACAATGACAATGACAATGACAATGACGATGACAATGACAATGACAATGACAATGACAATGACAACGACAATGACGATGATGATGATGATGATGATGATGATGATGATGATGATGATAATAATGAAGCACACACGTGCATTGCATGCATTTCTGTACACAAGGGCGAGGACTTCACACTACTACCTCCATTACCACCTGGGGCTGCTTTCTCGAACCCCAACTCTCTACAAGCCACTGATGAATCTGATTGGTTCCAGCCCTCGCGACATACAGATCCCCTTTCTCCTTGGTGATAAATCTCTACGACGCCCTCAGAGAAGGTAGAACCGTTGACAAGTTGCACATAAGAAGGGGCTAATCATAGAAATGATATACAAACATATAAATGAAAAATAATCAATAAACGCAAAATAATAAATGAAACGGCTACTCTGGGGTTGTTACTAAGGATGTTGAAAGGAATACCGAGTTATAATTCATGTTATATTTCAATCTTTTATACCGGGTCTGTCGTCGGTAAGTTGAATGATCTTGCTTTCGAAATTCGTTAGGAAAAACTAATCAAGTGTCAGTTCGTAGCAGACAAATTGGTAGCCACTGATTACTGTATTTTGTCTTCTCATCACAAATTTGCATAAGCGTGTATACTTTGCCTACGAGACCTAAAACATTATGCGCTTACGAAGTGGAAGAAATCGCGAAGCAGAACGGAATATATTTCAATACCTTCTGTTGCATTGCATGTCATGTACAAATTTTGAAGTTCATCGTGGCAACGGTGAAGTTTGACAAAATTTAATATGTCAAGTGGATTGTTTATTTGACATGTAGTGAGCGCTTAAGATTATACAGCCCACTGCGAAAGACCTAAACACATTTTCTTTTGTAAAAGTGTAGCGATTTTAATCCAGTAAATTTTGTCCCCCTTAAATGGTTTGCTGAATTTAAGAAAAGGTCGGAAGCCCCACACGTGCTGTAATTATCGCATCGGCCGATTGATTGAAAAGTTCGATGTAACACAGCTCGAACGCCGTGGCAGGTCTATAATCAGAGTGCAGTGTTTGCCATATTTGGAATGCCCACATATGGGCATGACCATGTGCTTCGAAAAGAGATAGAGAGAAGTCCGCTATGAGTTGAATAAAACGTAGTTGTTGTTTTAACCATTCGCCGTTTCTTCGATACTACAATTTAGAGCTTTTGAGAGGTAAACAAACAAATATTCCACATACCTATATCTATTTGCGTTTGGTATTAATCTGTTTTAACTTAGATCACTCAAGATGACAACTTTCACAGCAATTTTACGCGCTTTGCTCTTACGAAAACAAACATGCCTTGTGCGAACGCAAAAGCAAACCATTCTAAATTCTCAAACGGGCAGTTTTTGAGAGTCAGAATGTGTGCGTCCTAATTCTGTATCACAACTGAGGTGTCCGGAGTAAACGCTCAAAGAGTGTCTTGTTGGGTTTCAATCAAATCTTACAATCTTGAGACATTTCTAGTATCGTTCATAGGAAGGTCGTATAAGTTGAGTACAGAGTAGTCGTAAGTTTCTTCTGTAAGTGACAGCGTTGGAAAGGCGTAAGCGACAACCCAAGTGCAATGGGCAATGATTTTTCTTCAGAATATGCTAAAAAATCATATTTAAATACATTTCGCACGCATTAGTTATATCTAGATAAGCCGTAACCTGACATCAAGTCGATTTTTCAAGAAAAACATGAACCAGTGGTTATTGACAATTTCACTTGTGTAAAGCCCTTGTCAAACTATCGAACAAAGTTGAATCCCTCATCCAATATCATTGGATGTGAGTGTTGAGATAGTGGCAAAACACTATCCAACATTGCTAGACGAAACAAGCTACCGGTACAAGTTGGCGCTAAATTTAATTTAAAACAGCGCTAATACGGAAACTAAGAGCTCTTCTATTGCGCTGGCGTTAATGTTTATGGTACCAGAGCTGTTCGAGGACGTAAATGACGATGTCAAGCGAGGAAAAACCATAGAATGGTTTAAGAGAACAAGCTGAAAAAAGGTTACTGATATTCCATACCGTTGCACAGCCAAATTGCAAGATACACCTGCGTTTAAGGAGATGCATGATGACAATGAGCCCGGATCATGTGATCAGATCGCAGAAATTTTAAACCGGCTACTGATTGAACCGGACATAGCGAGTATTGATTGGCTAGCAGGGCGAACGTGATTTGCTTCAGGATACAACTTTGTTGGAAGGGCGGCAAAACACTGCAACATTTTTCGTCGAGCAAATTGTTGGGCGTAATGTTTGATCAAAAGCAAACTCCATCCAACACTTGATCGAGCAAAAATTGTTGGACGAACATTCTCCAACATGGGCGGCCAAACGGTCGAATAATGTTGGATCGAGCAAAGTTGGAACTTTGAGTCCAACTTTGTTCGATAGTTTGGCCAGGGCTTAAGATGGTGGCCATTTCCATGTGTCCACTCCGTGAGCGAAAACATTTATGAATAATATTAACTTCCTTGAACTTGAATAGCCGTCTTAGAGCAAAAAGATCACTGTTTTTCGTTTGCTTTTTGTCCACTGGATTTCCGAACTGTGACTAAAAGCAAATAACTCTGCCTCTTTCACGACTAGGAGTAGCTTGTTAAGAAACGGAGATCTCCATTGAAAGTTTATGTAAGCTCAAGATCCCCGCGGGATACTAGAGCAAAAGACGCTTGGGCAAAGCTTATCATGTGAGGGTATCTCTCTACAGAACTACTGTGAAGTGTCCCAAGAATGAAGATATGATCTGTACAACTTTCATTACTTTCACCAACTAAGCAAAGTACAGGTGCTCCAAAGAGGGTCGTTTGAGACACATTTTATCACTCATAGAAAACTAACTTCGTCTCACCCAATCTCATGCAACCCTTTTTGAACGTGATATCATCGATAGCGATGTCTCCTTGGTTACTGGGACCTCTAACACCTTCAATTATCACCTGGAAAATAAAGGGGTAAGAATGAAGAATGGATCAGCAATGAACGCAAGCCACAGTGTATCGCATTTCGCAGCAGAACACCTCATACGCGTTATGTGTGTCGACAGATTGTGAAGCGAGGAATTTTAAGGTAGGATTGATAGCGGATGTCGACATGCACCGTCAAAAGGGAGCTTTAGCAACGGTAATGCCAACGGCAAAGAAACTGTCATTGCAAAATATAGTGTATAGTTCCGGTTCAGTCTTTCAACTCTTCCGCGTTTATTCCAACTTGTCAGTTCAATTTTGACCAACTCTGTTTAATGTGGGCGAACTATCAATGGAGAAAAAATTACGGTCATGCGCTTAACTTCGCGGCAAAGAAATGTACCAAAATGTAAAACGCACGTGCAGAGTGATTGCTGGCGCTCACATCGCCGTTGCCGTCGTTGCTGCAGAGCTCCCTAGAATATAGCTCTGAACGAACGTACGCTCTGTTAGGAGCAAGAGGCACCAGTTACCAAACAATTACCTCGCAATTTACATACCTGAAATTCTCTGTCGCTGTCAAATTGTATTTGTTTTTTAAACCAATTATTGCCCTGTTGTGTTGACAGAGATAACTTCTTGACTGCAAAACCAACAACTGGTGCCTGGTAGATGTTAAGTGGACCAGTGTGGTTTCCTTTCATGTGGATGTACAAGTCCATCTGCATGGCGATAAAAAAGCAAAGAAAGACGAGCGAAACGTCTCAATACCAAGGTGGTGCTATCGCGGGATACGGGATGGTGTGTCACGCTTACAAGTGCATGCAGAAGGGGCATCACAAGAATCTTTGGACCGTAACGGAATAAATAACATAGCGAAGAGGCGGGATTCCAGATAGTACTGTGAATCTCTAAAGCGGGATACGGGATACAGCTGGAAACGGAATGTTCTTCCTTCTTTAACCGGGATGCGGGTTACAAAGTTTGGTGACGGGATGAAAATCCAACGACAGGAGAGATGTGTTCTGTTCTCTAGGTGGGATGCGTGATAACATGAGCATTAAGGCAAAGGAAACGAATTGATGACTGTGTCGAACAACAACACCAACGCGGCTCCTCACCCACAGACATGCACACATATACATGTACCAAAAAAAATAAAATCAACTGCAAACCAACTGTCAATCAGAAACCAAAACTTTTAAATTTATTTCTAGTGGCTGTTTACTTACTTGGCAAGTGCTGTTAGCCTCCACGGGAGCCAGAGTTGGGCTGACTAAACGCGCCTTGAGGGGAACTTGATGTAATGATGTCTCGATATAAATGTAAGATCCATTGACTGAGAGACAGCGAGTAAGAACAAACCATAGTTAGTAGAGGGAGACCTAACTAAGAACAAACAGACAATCGTAAGTAGTGGCCACAGAAGACGACTAGATTTTTCTGATAATTTGTGTGCAATTTCTTTCCGTGAAAGCGTTGTTACAAGCTGATCTGTGTGTTCAGCAGAAGCTTCGTAAACAACCTTGCCGGTAAACTCCTGAATTGCTTCCGTCGGGTTTATTTCAACATCGTACATTTATGCGAAAGCTTGGCGAGGATCGCATCGTACGTTTGTTTGTTTTACCCGTAGTATACATTATTTGTCTCTTATACTTATATAATTATAAATAATCTTTGATCTATTTCCTTTATAAAATAACTTATAAAAAGTACCATTGGCAGGGCTCAGCCGCTCTTAAACAATGAGAACACGCGCACTAAAAAAAATGTGACCATGCTATTATAAACTCCTACTCATTTTTTCAGCACAATCTTTACACGGCTGCATTTTTTTTCTATGGAAAACAGTTTAGTTTTGGAAACTTGTCTTGAAGGATAGCCTGGGATTCAGCCGCAAATCATCCCTGTCATCGTCTCTGGCCTCATCTGGCACCAGACCTCTATCTCTCCACGCGAACTAACCAAGCATCAGGGAGCGATGACAAGTGGCTGTATTCGCAGACCACTTGAATGAAACACGAAAATTTGGTTTATCAACAGAGTTGATAATGTAAATTGACCACCGCACGTGGATACAAAAAGGTGATGTGTCGAGTGTTAGCCCTTCGTCAGAGTGAATCGAGGAATTGTGGGTAGTGTATGGTTTCTATATACAGAGTAAGGAGCTCTTCTATTGGTGGTAACATGGTAACATGAAAAACAGGAATAAATTAGTTAAATGAAAAGCGCTCTTTGATACCGTCGGGATTAAGAGTGCCGATTTGAAAGATAAATTTTTACTCTAAATTTTCACGGCTTTCCGTGGTACCTTGATGTAGGGAAAGACCGGAGATCGACATGTGTTGTTTGGAATGGCTAGGGAGATTAAATGACGGGCGACTGGTTTGGGTGCATCTTTGCCATCTTTCTCAACCTCGCGTTAATGTTCTCGGAATCGGCAACCTAGTCATCTCATCTGTTTTGCCGTTATGCATAATGTGCAGGTTATGCAATAGATAACATTTGAGGATGTACTTATACACGTGAAACGATCAGTGATCTTAACAGATCGCTTACGGTGCAGTAAAACGGGCAACAAATTCGTGCAACTTTCCGCGCAACATTGTTGCTGTAGGAGTTGAAGAGCGATGTTGCCCGTTTTACCACCCGCACGATCAACATGTCGCGCAACAATTTTCGTTTCATGTTGCAGAATGTAGAACAGCCTTCTACTTTGCGCAACAAAATCGGGGAGTGTTGCGCGAGTGGTAAAACGGACAACAGCGCTCTAACTCGTATCGCAACAATGTTGCGCGGAAAGTTGCACGAATTTGTTGCCCGTATTACCGAACCTTTAAGGCCCGATATATTGTCAGTGTTTTGAATGAAAGGGCAAGTTTTGCATCGCGAGCGCGCACATTTAAAGGTGCCATGTTGCTCAGTTGTTTTTGAATGCGCTTCTCAATAGAAAGTTGCCCAGTATATTTTTGTCGCGTTTGAATGAAATCAGTGGTGGTTGCGAAAAGATTCTAGCAGTTTCGGGATCAGTTTGAAGTCGTTTAAAGTTATTAATAATGATGGTTTTTACTGGGTTTAGTATGAGGATGAAAGAAATTATGTCATTCTTTTGCTTTTGGGACGTCTGTAGTGCTGACTGTTGATGAATTTCCTGGGCGCGGTGATGACCCGATTGAACCACAGAATCAGGATAGCCGCGTTTGTCACACTGGCACATTTCCTCTGATTTGTTGGAGAAATCAGAGTCATCATACATAGACGTCGAAGTCTAATATTAAGAATAGTGAATGGCTTTTTAACATGAGATGGATGTGAAGATGAATACAACAAACTACTGTGCGAATCTATGGGTTTGTAGTACACACTGGTACATAAGCCGTTGCCACTGATAGAAACTCTGATATCTAGAAAAGCCACCGAACTTTCCGAAATTTCCCAAGTATATTTTAGAGCCGGATGAAAAGAATTGACGGAAGTTATAAATTGATTGAGTTCCTCTCTGCTAGACGAAATTGCGCCGATGCAGTCGTCAATGTAGCGACCGTAAAGTTTAGGTTGAGGGCCGTTGCACCGATTGAAGAATTGGTGCTGGACGGAACTTACAAAAAGAATAGCGTAGCTGGGTCCAATGTGGCAGTTATTCAAGGTATCACGGAAAGCCGTAAAAATCTAGAGCAAAAATTTATCTTTCAAATCGGCACTCTTATTTCCCACGGTATCAACGAGCGCTTCTCATTCAGTTAATTTATTCCTGTTTTTCAGGTTACCATGTTACCACCAATAGCGTAGCTCCTAAACCATACACAACCCACAATTCCTAGATTTGCTCTGACGAATAGTCTCCTACGCAGCCGTTCTTTGTCTCGTCACGTAACGGTCCTCTCCACTAACGGCTGCTGAAAACCGAACCACATTCCTTTCCCGACTATTAGCCAATCAGGATCAGCCTTCCATTTCCGGAAGGTGTACGCGCCAATTCCTCAGTTCGGCGTACCTCCAATCACAACCTAGTTTATATCGATGTCTAGCGTGCGCTAATAATGGACTAGAGTGGAGTGATAGGAAAGTGTTTGCGTTTTGTTCACGTTTTTAGTAGAATACTAGATGTTTACATGAAATTGCAGTTGACTTTGTTCCCGTGTAGACGAGTTTGGAGTTGAGGCTAATCGTGGACGAAATGCATGTGACAAATGTTTTTGGGACTTGTCATATTTTGATTTGGTGATCAACTCGAGACTGTAGGACGGGTGTCTTTGAATCGGAGATAGGAGGCCAGGAACGTAAGTTATAGGCGCCCTAATCCCGCTTTTAGGAGTCAATAGGAGAAGAAATACAAGCGCTAGCTTCGTCTTTGCCAAATTTGCAGGAATTTAAATGCCTTTGCCCGGTCAGTCGCGGACACGTTTTCGCGGACAGTCTCTCCATCGAGAATATTTCGTATCTCTTTTGCAGGCTTGTAGCAATCGTTTTGCTCTGCGAAGTTCCCTTTTACTGAAGGCTTTCCCTTTCTCGTTGAAGTTCTTTTTACGAGGCTCGTGGAACTTTGTCAACCGCTGGTAGCAAACATTTCTGGGACAGATTACAGAATACCCGGCCACATCATTTTCATACATTGAATGACAATAGCGTCCACTGCAAATGAACAATTCGCTGCTGTTTGAAAAACACCTCACATCCATATTGGGCAACGAATGAATGATTTGTTGACAATTGATTGAACTTTTGCCAAAGATCTTTATTTATCGTGATTTGCCGACGGCGATGATCGCGTAAAACGCTATGGACGATCTTTTTTAGAATTGTTCCATTCCTGACCAGCGTCCGTGACATCTCTGACAAAATGAAAAGCATGCTGTTTTCTCTGAAGTCATTGTCATTTTTTTGATACATGATTGGTTAATTCGTTAGACCGCAAACACAAAGGGAAAGGAATGTGGTTTGGTTTTCAGCAGCCGTTAGTGGCGAGGAGCCTAACGTGACGAGACAAAGAACGGCTGCGTAAGAGACTATCTGACGACGGGCTAACGCTCGAAGCGTCAGCTCTTTGAATCCCCGTACAGTGGTCAATTTACATTATCAACTCCGTTGATAAACCAAATTTTCGTGTTTCACTCCTCCACCGACGCAGCACCACAGTTTCTTTAGAAATTAACCCCCTTCATTCACTTGAATGCAAGTTTCAAAGTACTTGCTGTATATGTACAACATTTAATAAATAAACAAATAAATGATAACGGCGATGACCATGATGATGACTATGTTGCCAAGAGTATTGAAAGGCTTCTTGTGGCTAAAAGCCCCAGTGTGGGAGGTAATCCGGAAGAAAATCTGCTTCTTCCTACACAGGAGTCTTTACATGCAAACACAGCTGCGTTGCTTCCTTCTTTCTGAATTGTAAGTGAGTGCGAGCGTTTTTTTGGATTTGTTTCCTAACGAGGGTTGCGTGGCCATGGTATCTTGGGCAAGCAAGCAGCTGGGAAGCTGCTTATTTCTGTGGTGTGTTTGTTTTCTTGGGAGGAATAAGTACAGTAGAATCTTAGAGCTTCCCTTATTCCTAAAATAAGTTTAGTGTTTTCTAATAGGGTGCTACTGGCAGTTCGATCACTCACCCGTTCCTTTAGTGTGGTCCACATCAGGTCCAGTGCCTGTGGTTGGTCCTTTGTTCCTTGTCCAATGAAACTCGTCATCGGTCAACTGAAACCACTGGCAAAATCCCGCTTCAAAATCGCACGGCAACACTGGAGCACCTACCAATAAAACGATGGCAGGAGTCATTCCCAAAACAAAAGTGAATGTCATACCGTAATCCCTACCGAGGGTCAGTTTTGAGCCTTTGCACAAAATGGCCTTGTTTCTATAAATCAATGGAGGAAATACTCAACGTCGCTTGACGCAGCGACGTTTCAGTGATCATGTATTTCGCAAGGATAGGTACCGTCAGCTTACGACAACAGCGATGGAACGGTTGTCAATCGTGTCGTATGTCTGTTTGCTTTCGTGCTGATTGGCTAGCAAATCTCACGCCACACTCACGAAAGATGACAAAGATGCATCCAAACTCACGCCACTCTCAACAAATGAGAAGCAAAACCGATACAATTGTAACTTGCCCGCGCTTAGCGACGCACATGTATCTTTGCTTCGAATTCTGAATGGTTCCTTGCACTGTTTACGTCTGTTGTGATTGGCCAGAGAAAGAGTTGGTTTCATGGTAAACAACTGGAAATCGCTCTGATATGAAAATAGGGCGATGTGGAGCTACCAATGCGTTTCACGTTTCAGCAAGACTACAGGCAACAGAGTCGTTTTTAATTAAGAGTCGAAAGAAATTTGCGTTTGCTTTGGCTTTGCTTTACTTAGCGCTTTGATTGGTTCGAAAAATTCGCGCCACTTTCCACACCAATGAAAAGCAAAACCAAAACCAATAGCGGCTTACAGGCGCGCATTATCCCGCGCTTTACGCTGGCTACATGTAATTGCTTCGAATTCTGATTGGTTCATTGTGCTATTTGCGTCTGTTGGTGATTGGCCAGATCAATTGCTTTGGTTTTAGTTTAAAAACACTCGATTGAAAAGCGCTCTATGATTGGCGAGGACGGTCATGTCGTGTAAAATAAGCATTCATCTGCAAGTCGACAAACTGCGCCTGCGGTCGCACAATCTCCAGGAGCGGTAACCTAGAAAATTTGATCAAACAAAATTGTGTGAAGCTGTATCAAGCATAAAGTTAAACCTGCTACGGTATGAGGGCGAAAAGACAATTATTCCTTCCTAGCAAAACAACTGAACTAATTGCCTTCACGTAACCCTGTAAAAATGTGTCAAAACTCAAACTAAAGGGAAGAGTTCAGAGACAGATGTATGCAAAATAGTAACCTGACTAAACAATGTCAACCCAAACAGCTTTTACATGCCGCAACTACCTAGAATAAAGAAATTATAGAGAATTTTCGATGTTAAACTGATCGTCCACTGGGTTATATAAAACAGTTAGACAGTTCGCTCTGACAGTTTCAGTTGTCTTTGATAGCTTCCCTTAGGGATTGGACCTCGACAACCAGGCAGGGCGACAAAAACCTGAATTCCGCAATCTAAAAGCAAAGTAACGAACCTGGCGTTTTGTATCCACTTGGCTGCGTTTCTTTTTGCTCTTCTTGCTCTGCAATAAGAGAGGTAAATGAAAAATCTTATCGTTGCTGGGTGATGTAAAACAGCAAACGCCTTCTTCTGGATAAGTTCATTTAGTGGCTACAACAGGCGTTCAGATTGTTTGCTGACACTTGCGGCGGGATTTTACAGGAAAGTTGGGCGTTGTCCTCATCCGCAAGCGTAGAAGCAGCTCCTAAGAATTGTCCCCTAAAATGTGCTTTTATAATCAAGATACTGTTTGAAGGGCTTATACATCGTTTTGCACACACGAGAGTCAAACTCTTAACATGATACCGGGGCGACTTCCATTCCAGTTCGAGATGAGAAATTTACACTTCGTTTTCTGTGTGAGTTTTATTCTGCAAGAAAGCATGTGAAAGTGAACCGCCGAAGTGGATTTTTGTATCAGTACGAGAATCTCGATACGGTAACGCTACCCGGGAGGGGGCGCATTCGTAACGACAGGAGATTTTGGACCGGCGCGGGAAATGACATTTGTATTTTAATCCGCTTTTGGACAGCGATGACATTTTTGCGAATATCCTTTTACTAAATTGTGATCCTTGAAAGTTGTTATTTTTTACCTGCTCGTCTCTTTCGCACAAGTAGCTCGTCCTGTGATTCTGAAACAACAACAACAACAACACTTTATTTCACCTCAGAATTTGAAAAGAAAAAGCCTTCCGAATCAAGCTAAAAATCAAATAACTTTGAAGTCTTTTAAAGAATCCCTGTCGGCAAACTATTTCTATCATAACAACAATGTGATGTTTTCAAAGTAATCGCTTCACATTGTAGTCTCAATTTATCATTATACGTAGTGATTCTTTTTTACTGTAGGATTTATGTAATTGTTAATACACGGCTCGATGGAAGAGCATATTTTATTTGTACATATGAATTGAGTGTGAATGGTATATGAAATAAATCATATATGAACTGCGGAAATGAAATCAAATGAACAATGATCCTCACAGTTGTGAACGCAATTTATGCAATCACACAACCGCGAGGATCACTCTTCATTTAACATAAGAATTGATACCGTGTTGAAATAAAGCTTAAGATGATGATTACATCAAATGATGGGGGTGCTGGCTACCTGAAACTTAAGAGTTAATAATGCCTGGCAGCCAAACTTCAATACGAAAATCATAACATTAAGTATTTTAAATAGAGATTATTTCTTTTGTCACAAACATGAGACTACAGTGATTGCAATCTTCCTGATTTTGATGTCAGAAGTAATATAGGGGCGCTTTCCATTTGAATGGAAAAACCAGGGAGAATTTTCGGTTAAAGGGAACAGGACTTTTTTTTTTCTCAATCAAAACGGAACGGGACGAACGAGTTCCTTTTGCACTGAGTAACTCTTTAAGGTATCAGAATACCCAAAATGACCATAGTTACAAATAGAGCGTTTACGCGGGTGATTGCAAAGAATACACCGGCAACCTATACATTTTCTGAAAGCTTAATATTTGTAGAATCCAATGTCGGAATACAAATTTGAAAGAAAACGCGTAATTTATATTAAGAGAGAAAGCGAAATTTAAAACCTCGCCTTAATCACGTTCGCTTCCCCACGCAAGTAATCGGAGCAACGCGGTTAACATCACAAATGTTTCCTAACACTTCGCCCTCAAAAACATTTTCTGCGATTTTTCCGTTGTTTCTTCGTTTTTACCCTACACTCACGTAAAGTTTAATACCAAAAGTGTTTACTTATCCTTCCAGAAAACAGGCCATAACTTTTAAACGGGAGCGAATTTTAAAAAATGCTGACATCTTTTTGCAAAGACGGTATCTTAGAAAATTCGTGCCGATTTTCAGCTCAATCCGTAGAAGGATGCAGGAAAAAGAACTTAAAATATTCACCCTTCACCGAGATTTTATTTTATCGAGAAAAGACGGAAAACTATTTGATACGTCTAGGTGTCAAGAATCTCACTCGTGGTGCAAGAGTAAATGAGTTATTGACAGATATCGAGCATACATTTGTTCACGACAACAATGGCGAAATGACAGCCTATAGTTTACCAAAGAAATAGCTTTCAAACTGCGCGTAAAGCGAAAGAAGGAGCTATTACAATGAGCGACTTACAGGTTTGTTTTCAAACTTTCGTTGTATCTTATACTGAAAGTATTTGTCCACAGTACCCAATATCATTTTGGTAAAGCGCAACGATCTTGCAGAAATCATGCCACAAACCAGTAAAAGATCGCGAGCAAAGACTCGAGAAAGAGAGCGGTTCATTGCGCCGTCGAGCAACGTTAAGCCAAGGGCATAAATGCTAACGGAGATGGCGGCAGTCCGGTAAGTGGCTCATTCGAACTAAGAATATCTATTACTTGATCTCTGACAACTAAAATTTGAACGCAAGACCTAAAGCTAAAATGTTATTACTTGGAATATTTGATTCACGCAACTGAGCCGCAAATGACGACTTAATTCTTACCGCACAGGGCTCAAGACTAACTTTTCAGCTTACTAGCCCAGTGGCTAGTGAGAGGTTTGATTCACTAGCCAAAACAAATTTTTCACTAGCCAGACTTCTTTGTCAGACGTTAATCCCGTCAAGCAGTTAGGTACTTTTTCCAACCACAGTACTGATGTGCAACTTATCAGCTTTTTAGAAATAAGTATGTTTGACATTTGAAAGTTTTATAATAAAAATAAGTCTTTTTTAAACCGTAAATTAAGTTCTTTAAAAGTTGATGAGACGCTGCGTTACAAATTTAACATTATTATTAAACCAAACTAACTAAGAAATTGGAATTCTTACGTCTGGTACACAACAGTGTCTAAACACAGCAGCTTAAATACAAAAACGGATGCTATTTTGAATGCAAAATGCAATTTGAATTTTAAGGAACTTGAAATAAAACAACTCAATAGAACGAATTATTTGAATCATCACTTATTTATCAAGTTTCACCATGTACAGTGTCAATCGTCTCTGTGTGTCATTGCCAGTAAGTGATGAAAAGAGAAACTTTTGAAAACCTTGCTTTCAAATAAATAAATCATCAGTAAACAGCGCATCATAAGCACTATTTCATAATGAAATTCAACATCTATAAGACAGTGAGTATTCTTCCATTTCATTTGGAATTTGTGCGCCTTGTAGAACCAGAGTTATCACATTTTTGTTTGTTGTGATGGCAGAAATTCAGTCACGCTCGCCAGCGTGCGATGAAAAGAGAAACACTTTAGGGAAAATGAGGCAAATCTCAATGACCAACAGCAAATTGGAGAAATGTTGGGGATGTAGTTCGTTTGTCATTCATTGCATTAGCATGAAAAGAAAAAAAAAAGAAAAGAAAAAGAAAAAAATCAATTGTCTGTTCACCTGCACGTCCATTTTCTTTTGTGATACATTTGAAATTGTGATAACGCAAGGGGTGACAGGCCGCACAATCCTACCGGCGTGAAATATATTTTGTAACCTTTTATATTTTTGCTCTAACGAATAGATCCTTCAAGGATTTCCCTTTCTTATATGAAAGGATAGGTGGTTGTTTGAATATCTGGCGAAGTAGCGGTTGATTTTGTATGAGGTGCCATTTTTTGAGGAAAGCTTCTTTTAAATTGGATATTGATGGTTGATATTGTGTTACAAAAGGCAAGATTTCTTTCTTTTCTTTGTTGTTCTGTTTAAGCGCTGTAGCTCTTCCTGTGAATTTTATTCCTGATAGGATTTTGTCTATTAGATTGCGTGGGTAACCTCTGTCCACCAAGTGTTTCTTGAAGTTTGAAATGTTCTCTTCAAAAGTAGCTTTTGAGGAGTTCGTTCTAAGGATTCTTAAGCATTCGCCCTTCACGAATCCATTTTTGACACTTGGTGGGTGGCAAGAGGTGAAATGTGTGTACTGGAAGGTTTCCAAATGAAGAATGATCCTCGCAGTTGTGAACGCAATTTATGCAATTGCGAAAAGAAGCCTGAAAAAAAAAAAAAAAATTCAGGACTTCAACGGGGTTTGAACCCGTGACCTCGCGATTACCGGTGCGATGCTCTAACCAACTGAGCTATGAAGCCACTGACGTTGGGAGCAGGTCAATCGTGGGTTCATATGATCCCGTGAAAGAAATGAGTGTGAATGGTATATGAAATGAATCATATATGAACTGCGGAAATGAAATCAAATGAAGAATGATCCTCGCAGTTGTGAACGCAATTTATGCAATTGCGAAAAGAAGCCTGAAAAAATTCAGGACTTCAACGGGGTTTGAACCCGTGACCTCGCGATTACCGTGACCTCGCGATTACCATTCACACTCATTTCTTTCACGGGATCATATGAGCCCACGATTGACCTGCTCCCAACGTCAGTGGCTTCATAGCTCAGTTGGTTAGAGCATCGCACCGGTAATCGCGAGGTCACGGGTTCAAACCCGTTGAAGTCCTGAATTTTTTTCAGGCTTCTTTTCGCAATTGCATAAATTGCGTTCACAACTGCGAGGATCATTCTTCATTTGATTTCATTTCCGCAGTTCATATATGATTCATTTCATATACCATTCACACTCATTTCTTTCACGGGATCATATGAACCCACGATTGACCTGCTCCCAACGTCAGTGGCTTCATAGCTCAGTTGGTTAGAGCATCGCACCGGTAATCGCGAGGTCACGGGTTCAAACCCCGTTGAAGTCCTGAATTTTTTTCAGGCTTCTTTTCGCAATTGCATAAATTGCGTTCACAACTGCGAGGATCATTCTTCATTTGATTTCATTTCCGCAGTTCATATATGATTCATTTCATATACCATTCACACTCATTTCTGGAAGGTTTCCGTTGGCTAAAATGTGTTCTTATATCAAGGGTCGATTGTTCCTTGAATCTGTTGCCTTTGTATATAACCGTGTCTAGGAACACAGTCTCAGTGTCAGAGATATCGGCCGTGAATTTGATAGTTGGGTGATGTGAATATGCTTGTTCGATGAAAGTTTCAATGTCGGGTTTACTTATGTCCCACAATGAAAAGATATCGTCAATATAGCGTTTCCAAACTGTAGGTTTAAAAACGGTTTTGCTTAGGATTTCGGTTTCAATCTTTGCCATAAATATGTTGGCAAAGGAAACGGCCATTTTCGTTCCCATAGCTGTCCCATGAATTTGAAGATATTGCTTCCCATTGAATTGGAAAGAATTTTCTTTTAGAATTAGCCTAAGCATTTCCCGTAGGTATAGTGTGTCGGAATGGGAGGGCTGTCTTTGTAAAAGTAACCATATGCTTTGCATACTGTGTCAATGCCCTCGTTTTGTGGTATATTTGTGTAGAGACTTGTGACGTCCATCGATACAAGGAATGTGCGGTTTTTAACCTTTGTGCTTTCGATAAAGTTTATAAAGTCAGTTGTGTCTTTAAGGTATGACTTTTGTGACTTTGATATTGGTTGAAGCAGTGTGTCAACAAAAGATGAAATTCTTTCTGTTGGCCCATCACAGCCGGAGATGATTGGTCTCCCTGTAAGAGTTGGTTTGTGAATTTTTGTAAGAGTGTAGAACTCTGGTATTCTTGGTGGGCAAGGTGTTTGTGAAAGCCATTTTTTAGTCATGTCGTCGATGTGTTTTTCACGGTGTAGATTTGTAATTAGGTGCGAGACCTTGCTTTGCGTTTCTTTCACCATGGGCTCAGTGAGAGGTCTGTAGTTATTTTCGTCGCCAGTTGATTTGAGTTTGACCCTCTCTTATCTTGTCAGTCTTATTCATGACAACAGTAGTGCTTCCCTTGTCCGCCTTTTTTAGGTTGATGTGATGGTTTTGTTTTAATTCATTTAATGCTTTCCTTTCATTGCGTGACAAGTTTTGTTTAGGCTTTGTAATGTGTATTTCAGCAAGTTGCAATTTAACCTCTTCCAAGTAGCTCTCGAGGGCGACTGATGGTTGAACTGGAGGTTTCCAGTCAGATTTAACGTAGAAAGGGTGGATTTCCCTATTTTGTCCATGGAACATATCTTGAAGGCGCATTCGCCTTGCAAAGTTTTCAAAATCCTGCAATAGTTGCCGTCGGATTTTATGTTTGTTCGGTGTGTTCATAGGAATGAATTTTAAACCCCGGGAGATTAATTTGATTTGCGCGTCAGTTAGTTTTTCGTTTGAGAGATTTTAAATATATTTTTCCCCTGTAGCTTTTTTGTAACTGACTTTTTTAGTGGAAGGTTGTTTTCTTCTTTCTCTGCGTTTGGCAGTGTTTCTTTTTGTTTTTGTAAAGGATGTTTTCCCTTTATTTTTGTTTGACCCACCCGTGGTGTTGTTAACACGTCTAACAGACACACGCGAGTACTTTTCACATGTTTTATTCTCTGTGGAATCATTTAGTTGTGACATAGGTTTGTTGACATTTTCGTATTGCTTCTGTAGCTTAGCAGCGAGAGCTCTAAGTTCTGTAAGGTTCTCTGTAGGCTTTGATACACTATCACTGGTTTTACTGGCCTTACGGTGACCCGTAGATTTTTCTTTGTCAAGCTTACTCTTTTGTCTTTCAAGATGGCGGTAATGAAAGGCTTTCACAAAGCCGCGTTCAGCTTTCTGTTTAACACAATATCAACCATCAATATCCAATTTAAAAGAAGCTTTACTCAAAAAATGGCACCTCATACAAAATCAACCGCTACTTCGCCAGATATTCAAACAACCACCTATCCTTTCATATAAGAAAGGGAAATCCTTGAAGGATCTACTCGTTAAAGCAAAAATATAAAAGGTTACAAAATATATTTCACGCCGGTAGGGATTGTGCGGCCTGTCACCCCTTGCGTTATCACCAGCAATACGAAAATACCAACAAACTTATGTCACAACTAAATGATTCCACAGAGAATAAAACATGTGAAAAGTACTCGCGTGTGTCTGTTAGACGTGTTAACAACACCACGGGTGGGTCAAACAAAAATAAAGGGAAAACTTCCTTTACAAAAACAAAAAGAAACACTGCCAAACGCAGAGAAAGAAGAAAACAACCTTCCACTAAAAAGTCAGTTACAAAAAAGCTACAGGGGAAAAATATATTAAAAATCTCTCAAACGAAAAACTAACTGACGCGCAAATCAAATTAATCTCCCATTCCTATGAACACACCGAACAAACATAAAATCCGACGGCAACTATTACAGGATTTTGAAAACTTTGCAAGGCGAATGCGCCTTAAAGATATGTTCCATGGACAAAATAGGGAAATCCACCCTTTCTACGTTACATCTGACTGGAAACCTCCAGTTCAACCATCAGTCGCCCTCGAGAGCTACTTGGAAGAGGTTAAATTGCAACTTGCTGAAATACACATTACAAAGCCTAAACAAAACTTGTCACGCAATGAAAGGAAAGCATTAAATGAATTAAAACAAAACCATCACATCAACCTAAAAAAGGCGGACAAGGGAAGCACTACTGTTGTCATGAATAAGACTGACAAGATAAGAGAGGGTCAAACTCAAATCAACTGGCGACGAAAATAACTACAGACCTCTCACTGAGCCCATGGTGAAAGAAACGCAAAGCAAGGTCTCGCACCTAATTACAAATCTACACCGTGAAAAACACATCGACGACATGACTAAAAAATGGCTTTCACAAACACCTTGCCCACCAAGAATACCAGAGTTCTACACTCTTACAAAAATTCACAAACCAACTCTTACAGGGAGACCAATCATCTCCGGCTGTGATGGGCCAACAGAAAGAATTTCATCTTTTGTTGACACACTGCTTCAACCAATATCAAAGTCACAAAAGTCATACCTTAAAGACACAACTGACTTTATAAACTTTATCGAAAGCACAAAGGTTAAAAACCGCGCATTCCTTGTATCGATGGACGTCACAAGTCTCTACACAAATATACCACAAAACGAGGGCATTGACACAGTATGCAAAGCATATGATTACTTTTACAAAGACAGCCCTCCAATTCCGACACACTATACCTACGGGAAATGCTTAGGCTAATTCTAAAAGAAAATTCTTTCCAATTCAATGGGAAGCAATATCTTCAAATTCATGGGACAGCCATGGGAACGAAAATGGCTGTTTCCTTTGCCAACATATTTATGGCAAAGATTGAAACCGAAATCCTAAGCAAAACCGTTTTTAAACCTACAGTTTGTTTCTTTTTGTTTTTGTAAAGGATGTTTTCCCTTTATTTTTGTTTGACCCACCCGTGGTGTTGTTAACACGTCTAACAGACACACGCGAGTACTTTTCACATGTTTTATTCTCTGTGGAATCATTTAGTTGTGACATAGGTTTGTTGACATTTTCGTATTGCTTCTGTAGCTTAGCAGCGAGAGCTCTAAGTTCTGTAAGGTTCTCTGTAGGCTTTGATACACTATCACTGGTTTTACTGGCCTTACGGTGACCCGTAGATTTTTCTTTGTCAAGCTTACTCTTTTGTCTTTCAAGATGGCGGTAATGAAAGGCTTTCACAAAGCCGCGTTCAGCTTTCTGTTTAACACAATATCAACCATCAATATCCAATTTAAAAGAAGCTTTACTCAAAAAATGGCACCTCATACAAAATCAACCGCTACTTCGCCAGATATTCAAACAACCACCTATCCTTTCATATAAGAAAGGGAAATCCTTGAAGGATCTACTCGTTAAAGCAAAAATATAAAAGGTTACAAAATATATTTCACGCCGGTAGGGATTGTGCGGCCTGTCACCCCTTGCGTTATCACCAGCAATACGAAAATACCAACAAACTTATGTCACAACTAAATGATTCCACAGAGAATAAAACATGTGAAAAGTACTCGCGTGTGTCTGTTAGACGTGTTAACAACACACGGGTGGGTCAAACAAAAATAAAGGGAAAACTTCCTTTACAAAAACAAAAAGAAACACTGCCAAACGCAGAGAAAGAAGAAAACAACCTTCCACTAAAAAAGTCAGTTACAAAAAGCTACAGGGGAAAAATATATTAAAAATCTCTCAAACGAAAAACTAACTGACGCGCAAATCAAATTAATCTCCCATTCCTATGAACACACCGAACAAACATAAAATCCGACGGCAACTATTACAGGATTTTGAAAACTTTGCAAGGCGAATGCGCCTTAAAGATATGTTCCATGGACAAAATAGGGAAATCCACCCTTTCTACGTTACATCTGACTGGAAACCTCCAGTTCAACCATCAGTCGCCCTCGAGAGCTACTTGGAAGAGGTTAAATTGCAACTTGCTGAAATACACATTACAAAGCCTAAACAAAACTTGTCACGCAATGAAAGGAAAGCATTAAATGAATTAAAACAAAACCATCACATCAACCTAAAAAAGGCGGACAAGGGAAGCACTACTGTTGTCATGAATAAGACTGACAAGATAAGAGAGGGTCAAACTCAAATCAACTGGCGACGAAAATAACTACAGACCTCTCACTGAGCCCATGGTGAAAGAAACGCAAAGCAAGGTCTCGCACCTAATTACAAATCTACACCGTGAAAAACACATCGACGACATGACTAAAAAATGGCTTTCACAAACACCTTGCCCACCAAGAATACCAGAGTTCTACACTCTTACAAAAATTCACAAACCAACTCTTACAGGGAGACCAATCATCTCCGGCTGTGATGGGCCAACAGAAAGAATTTCATCTTTTGTTGACACACTGCTTCAACCAATATCAAAGTCACAAAAGTCATACCTTAAAGACACAACTGACTTTATAAACTTTATCGAAAGCACAAAGGTTAAAAACCGCGCATTCCTTGTATCGATGGACGTCACAAGTCAACGGAAACCTTCCAGTACACACATTTCACCTCTTGCCACCCACCAAGTGTCAAAAATGGATTCGTGAAGGGCGAATGCTTAAGAATCCTTAGAACGAACTCCTCAAAAGCTACTTTTGAAGAGAACATTTCAAACTTCAAGAAACACTTGGTGGACAGAGGTTACCCACGCAATCTAATAGACAAAATCCTATCAGGAATAAAATTCACAGGAAGAGCTACAGCGCTTAAACAGAACAACAAAGAAAAGAAAGAAAATCTTGCCTTTTGTAACACAATATCAACCATCAATATCCAATTTAAAAGAAGCTTTCCTCAAAAAATGGCACCTCATACAAAATCAACCGCTACTTCGCCAGATATTCAAACAACCACCTATCCTTTCATATAAGAAAGGGAAATCCTTGAAGGATCTACTCGTTAGAGCAAAAATATAAAAGGTTACAAAATATATTTCACGCCGGTAGGGATTGTGCGGCCTGTCACCCCTTGCGTTATCACACTCGCGAGGACATCACGACAATGAACACAGTAGAGCGAAGTAATTTTTCTAGAGAAACTAGATAGACGGCTTGTTTGCACGCTTGCTTTGTTGTGATGAAATGATCGCGATGAAATGCTACGCGTTCATATTCATCGCCCAGAATGCTATTGTCTTTCGCGACATGTAATTACAGCGCCCAGTTTTTCAGCGCGTGGCATAAAGATTTGCATATCCAGAAATAGTCGGCTGTGATTGGTAGATAGATTCCGCTTTGGGAATACTCAAGTTGCTTCAAGATTCTCCTGCTTTCAATCAAACGCTTGGATGCGTGAACTGTGATCCCAAGACGCGATGTAGATAACAAAGGCGGTCTAGTTAAAGGCGGGACGCGAATCCCGGGGGGGGGGGGGGAGCACTCGCATATGAAAGGGGTGGGGATGCTCGTCGTCTCGCTTAGGGGAGTAAATTCGGATTTTGGTCTCACTTAGAGTGTTCTGGGCAAAACGCCATTATATTTGGCCGTGAAGGTCTCGTTTAGGGTTGCACGAATCTGATGAAATGAAGATTTATGACGATGCTTTTAAAAACTACTTATGGGTAAAGTATTAGATGATAATGTCTTTGCCATCATTAAAAGTCACTGTATTTTTCATTTGTCTGTGTTTAAACATGGTCTCTTTTAGGGGTCAAAAAAAGCTTGGGCCACGCCCAGATCGGTCTCCTTAAGGGGTTTAATTCAAAATTTCCGACGAGCATCCCCGCCCCTTTCATATGCGAGTCCCCCCCCCCCCCCCCCCGGGCGCGAATCGAACTAAAAGTTGAGCGAAGTTCAACTTTTACGTGTACGCGCGGCTTTTCACACATCGCCGCTATTTTATTTACGCAGGTAAAGCAATTACGTCCTTGCACACGTGAAAATTATGCGACAGTGGAAATCCACAGGACAAGTTCGCACGCAGCGACATCTTTTAATTTGTCCCAAAGGGCTTCCAATGGTCAAAACGTTATCCGAAGTTTACACAAAACTTTGTTGCTAATTTTAGTGTAAAAGCCTGATGAGTAACAGCACAATATCCTGCCACTACAGCTTTTCGGGCTTGCGAAATGTTTTCGGAGTTTTGAAAAACGCATGCCAAGGCCGAGTTGTTTGTGATTGCGTAGCTGGCGGTTTTGTTGGGGAGAGCGCCGCGGCGAGCGAACGGCGAATCCGCGGGGATAATGGAGTTTCGCCGCTCCCTCGGTCGCGCTCCCCAGCAATACCGCCAGCTACACAGGCGATGTTGACTCTAAGCTGTTTGAAAGCCGATTAAACCACGATTTAAAGTTAACCGAGGATTTTAAGTGAACGGTAAAGACAAATCTTGTTCAACTTAAATTTCACGGCTGATTAGTGATTGAACAAAACTTATAATCTCGCGGGAAGATTAAAACTGGCCAACAAAATACCCATGGGAGATTCGAAAGAATGAATTTGCATGTAAGTTCATGGCTGTAGAAGTTGGTTTCAAGAAAGCTACAAAAAATAATACTTCCACCAGTCAGAATTCTGCAAAACTTCGGGAAGTGAATCTTTAAGCTTTAAACAAAAAAAGCCATATGAAACCTAAATTGCTAGCCCGTTTTTTATCAAGATTTTCCACCTGAAAGTGTCGAGGCCATACAACCAAAGTGCCCATAAAGCTACTTTTGTAGCCAGAAAAAATATTGCTTCTCAATGAGCCACCAACATAAAAATAGTCGCATTTTCTTTTCTAACTTCTCAACTACAAAAGCCATATGAAACCTAAATTGCAAATTGAATAATTATCCCTTGAAGGACGATTCTCCAAGCTGTCCTCGCCAGTTTTTCGCCGATTTTCTCTATTGTTTGCGTACGTCTTCCTAATTAGCTTTCGAATTGAGCGCCAGAAAGCGCGGAAAAGTCCCGGATATGTCGCGCCATTCTGCGCGATGTACACGTGACTTGGGGTGAATATTAATTAGCGGCGACAGAACTGGTGACAGAAACTTGTCAATGCGTAATTAGCCATGACAGCATCACAAAATAGTTTTTCGTAATTTTTTTAAAAAGTAAAACAGCTTTTTTTCTCGTTCTTACACAAAATATTCATTCTAGTCTTCCCTATTGGAATCATGAAAAATATGCTATTTTCAATTTTCGGCCAAAATCATGGTATCCTAGTACCTTAAGAGACTGTGTATTACCAAAATACCACCAAACCGCGCGTTTAATTCATCACGGAGCATGGAACTAGTAGGACGCCGCAGATGGTGGAGGATATTTCGGTCATTCCGGTAAAACCGAGAAAAGAGGAATACCTCGGAAGGTATTCCTTTTTTTTTTTTTTTTTTTCAAAAAATTTCTATCGGAAAAGTCTGTTCGATTTGATTTACCACTGGAACAACCCGTTTTTCCATGCAAAAGGAAAGCGCCAAAGGTCAAACCGATCATTTTTCCAAAGTCGGTAACTCAAACCACTAAGCCACAGCGGGAAGACGTGCGGCAGATTATGGTAGGTGACAGAAGTGGTTAAACCAGACACTCTTCTCTCTTAGTCTCGTCTAATGTTGAATTAGGTTGACAATGCAACCTTACACACTGCCTGATGGCAGAGGGAATGGGCAACAATGCGAACAGGCTATCTATCATCGTAAGTCCCAGTTAAATTATAGATACGTTAATATGTTGGGTACGTTCGCACGCACATCCACCAGGCATGAAAATCTTCACAGTGTAAAGAGTTGCCAGTGACTAGCCTGTAAGTCAATTGTTATGACTTGGTAACATTTGATCGCCCAGGTGAGAGTAGTCCTGAGAAGGACTGTTTAAGATGACATTAACTGACGTTTAGACAATCTAAGAGGAAGTCAGAGTCAAGTGAGTTGCAAACCCTGCAGTCAGTGAATGGGCTATGGTGGCTATTGACCTGATTGGTCAGCGAAATTGTAATTGTTATTGGTTGCAAATTGTCTGCCAGTTAATCCGTGATGTTAATAGCGTTAAAATTGTTACTCAGGTTTGCGTTACAGGAGCTGGTATGAAAGACAAATGACTTTCGCTACAATATATGTAAAGCGAAATGCCCCTTTTTCTCCTATTGCAAAGAAAGCTCCCAGTCACTTACCACAAGGGACTTCTTCTGAAGACAGTTCATCAATACGTCTCCATGAAAACCTGTCGTGGGAAAAACAGAATCCTTCTAAAGTCAGCCCTCTCGAGCGTTTCACAGTCTCCTTCCACTGTATGAGCTCTTTTAATGCACAGCCACAAGCCAAGCTGTCCGATTTAAAAACGCTGTAGAAAATCCAAAGCAAAAGGAATTGTCATTAGCTACTACATATACTTGCATTGCAAGTCCTCTCCACTCCTGGTAGCAGCATTGGGCCAACAGCCATACATGAATGTTGGTTTCTGTAACCAACAACCGAGGCTTTTTGATGGGACATGGAGTTAGCCCACATCTCCCAACCTCCACCCAACTCATAGATGTTAGTATCTCAGAAACAAGTACCTTTCACGTGTGCAGGTTAAGGAGACAAGGCAACGATCTTACCAATTGACCCTGGTGAATGGTCCTGTCTAAGACTTCAAAGATTTGAAGACACCCATTTTGAAATCTCTGGTGATCCTTGCAATCTGATTGGCTCTCAACAGTGCAATTTATTTCCAAATCGCACAATTTTTTTTGTATGATTTCAGACCAAATTGCACTCCACTCAGTTCATTTATCGATATAAATCAAGTTAAGTTTCCGGAAACTGTTATGGGTGTCGCTATTGAATCCCCCTTAAAGCTTCCAGAGAATTAAGCCCTGGCCAAATGGGAAATGTTTGGTGACCAAACATAAGCACACATTGTTTGGTGTCTAAAAACGTTGATGTTTGAAGCCCTGGCCAAACGATTTTCAAACACGAATAAACGCGATCAAGCAAGACCAGACAAGGTGGCCAAACGGTAAAATGTTTGGTTACCAAACAAAGTTTGATGATGTTTGGTCATCGAACGTTTCTCGTTTGGCTGGGGCTTTAGACTTTATATTCTTATAGCTCCATTCATTCTATACTTTTTTTAATCATCTCAGCTTTAAATAATACTGCTTGTGACATTAGAGGATTGTCTCTGGAATAGATTTGAAATATTAAGTCTTGTGTGAACTAAACCTTAGTTTTGCAATGATTTGCAGTTTCGGTCACTCCGGGAGTGGGATTAGAATACGCATTTTTTTCAGACATCATATGCGGATTTTGGCGGTTATTTTTCAGCAGGAGTATTTTTGGGGGGTCGGAGCCGCTGAAACGCTCCGATCTTGAAAGTTTCTTATTGGCACACTATTAAAAGACTCTTGTGGATCTGTTCCGGCACAAAACCTTTCCGATACAGTATAAACAGGACGCTCCATAAGCGTTTACTCAGGATACCTTGTGATGCAGAAGTCGGACGCACGCTTCCTGATTCTCGAAAACTATCCCTGTCATGGTTTCACTTTGTCTTTGGTTTCGCACATGGCCTTTTTGTTTACGTACGAGCAAAGCGCGTAAAACTGTGAGAGATGCCATTCATATTCGTTGTTTACCTCCCAGCTCTAAATATGGAATATGACGGCCGGAAATCAATGGAAATACCTTCAGTTTACTTTGGCTCTCTCAAAACATTTTCTTTCTGCTTAACGCATAGACACCTCTCTTAACATATTGGTTATTCAGAACTCGAAAACACAAGGCGACTCGATAGTTTCGTTTCTCAGAAACAATCCAGATGTCACGCATTGCAAAAAAATTCGAAATTCAAACAGCTCTATTTTCAAAACAAAGCATGCTACCGAGCTGCAAACAGGCCAGCAGATATACCTCTTAAATGTCTTTTACCTGATGAAGGTATGAACTCAATTATTTTAATTTTAGTATTTTTCTGACGCTGCGTGAAAACCAAGAATAACCTTGAGCGCTCACTTGGGTCAGATAGTGAAGGATTCAGATTACACACCTTATGCAAATTTGTGAGATTTCCTCAGCCAAATCAGAGTGAAGGTTTCAGATTACACAAGTTAAAATTTCCCTAGTAAATACGTAAATGACGCTACGTTTTTTCTATTGCGCATTGACCAATAAACCACCTCCACGTGTTTCCTATTGTGCATTTTGCTGCAAAAGAAGAAAACAGACCGAAATCTAACATGATTTATAATTCGGTATACCTATAGGTGTTCCGAGTAAAGAGTGCGGAAAAAACTCGAAAAAAAAATCGATATGGTATAGTGTGAACACAGTGTAAGCGGCTACTCATCATAAGGTAACTCTATAGCTAACAAAGCATGACGTAGTTAATGTACTCTTGATTAATGTGACCCCCAAACGTCAAGAAATACCGGAGTCTTCATATTCTCGACTGGTTCCCCCAGCCCGAAGCTTCAAAATTAAACTTACTGCGCTTGCTTTCTGTGAAAAATTTATCGGGAACAGGAGAATCTTTTCTGGAGTCATTGTTTCCAGTTGGTCTCAACAGTACACATCAAACAAATGTCACACCATAGAGGCCATAAGCGATTGTGAATCTTGATAATCAGTGCTGACATTAATCCGATATGGCGAACTGGTAGTCCACAAAGTTTGCCTTTGATTTGCGCATTTAGTGCTACTGAACAAAATCTCGTGAAAAACTTTCAGTATATCATTGGCCTTCACTTGGCCTTCCAAGGGGCAATAATAATAATAATAATAATAATAATAATAATAATAATTTTTTTAAATAATAATAATAATTTTATTTAACAATTCATCCAATATACTACAAAATAATAAATAATTGCAAAATTATTAAGTTACAAACTATGGGGAAAACTGTATTAATAGATTTTTATTTTAAAAAATGCTTCAAAAAATGTGTCAAAAAAACTAAGCTAAAAAATCTTCCTTTATAAAAAGTCTAAAACATCGTATTTGGTAATAAAATAAATAATGTCGACTACAAAACTGCTAAACACTTCTTGGCTCAGTATTCCTAGCTTTAGCTAGAGTTCCCCAGAAATAGCGTTCTCAATAATAATAATAATAATAATAATAATAACCTTTATTTACCCTCGGTAGTATTTATAGCACAAAGGCTAGTGGGGCCGAGCAAATACAGAAACAAATAAAGTCAAATTAAATCAACTGAACTGAAATCAAATGAAATCAAATCAACAACGCAAACTGACTCACCTGCTTTTGAAGATTCTTTAAACTGAGGAGATGAATGTTGAAATGGGCTATATTGACCTTTCTAGCTCATATTTACGTTTTAACTAACTAGCTTTCTCTTTGACCTGTTAATTAAGAATCTCTATCCTTATTTTGTTTTCGGGCTAATGTAATGTAGACATCTTTATATATGTGCAACTGGTTTTGTTGTAACTTTCAACATAATTATTTATTATTATTATTATTATTATTACTAAGTGCTTCACTTAGTTTTGATATGGGTTCAAACCATTTACAATTTTAACATAATTATTATTATTACTTTTACTATTATTATTATTATTATTATTGTTGTTGTTGTTGTTGTTGTTATTATTATTATTATTATTATTATTATTATTGTGTGTGCGTGTGTGAGCTTATTGCGTTCGACGAAGGAGAACGCATACTAATCGTGTCGTTTCTGGCGGGTTTTGTGGACCAGTCCCGCGGGTATCGATCTTGATGCCAGGCGGATTTGAGCGTTTGGGCGCCATTTCGGACTGATTGTGTGGCACATATAGCCTCATGTGCAAATGTTTTGAAATTACCGCTCGAGGTGGAAAGATTGCAGCGAGTTATTGCATCATTTTTTCGCTTTTCGCAGTTTTCCACAAGGTAAGTGAAGTTTTGTTGATTTATTCGAATTTCTACTAGCAAATATGGCTAAGGCTACGTACGAGAATATCAGAAAGCTGTGTAACGGTGTGTTTTCTAGGAAACAGACGCTGCAATTCGCCCCGGCTACGACAGCAAGTTGTGTCAGCTGTGATGTGTCAATTCAGCTGCTTTTCTCAGGAGATTCAACTTCTCTCTGCGCTCATACTTGTGAGACTCGATTGCAATTTAGTGAACTCATCTCGTTTAAAAGTAATTTTAAGTAATTTGTGTACCACAAAATACATTGACATGTTGAGCTTATGCAAGTTTCTTTTTTAATTACAACTTAGTGAACTCATCTCGTTTGAAAGAAATTTTTGTAAGAGGACCACAAAATACATTGACATGTTGAGTTATGCAAGTTTCCTATTGAATTCCAATTTATTAAACTACTTTATTATATCTCTCACTTAGTACGCGCGCTGTGATTGGTCAATTTTGCGGGCCGTATTCTACAGTGCGGCCCGCTTAACTTCAACAAGGTTTCTTTTTCGTGCGCCGGATTAACCTCAGAGATAAAATAAATATCTTACTAACCTCGTTTTCTCGGTCCGTACTGTAAGTTACGGATCCTCGTTTCTTCCCATTAATTCATGGCCCGCGCGCTTCGCGCTTGGACCATAAATCAACAGGAAAAAACTCGGTCCGTAACTTACAGTACGGACCTTGAACTCGGCTAGTAAGAGGTATGTAAAACATAATATACCCGTTTGTTCAATTTTGTCCTACTATTTTTTTTACCACTGCCATTGTATCGAGTACATTACTGAGGTGTTGAACTATTAAAACGTATTGTTGTGTTCAAGTTTGCAAATGGTTTATGACACTGACTGAAAGCAGCCCACAATCCACTTTCCCTGAATATTTCTACGCAGTCAATACAATACAAAAAAGCTGTATTAACTAGAGATCGAACGCACTGGCTTTACTGTATGCAAATGAGGCATAACATATGACAGCCAGCTGTTCATGAGATCACCATCGGTTTGCGTCGGATTCTTATGAAACCTTACATATTCACTAAATGCTGCGTGATAAATTAATCTATGGAGGTTGTTGTTTGTTTGTATTCAAAATATGAAAAATTATTATATTGCGTGACAAAAGTCTGACTTTTTTTTTTATTTTTTTTTTATTTAATGCTTAGAAGTACACTGAAAATGCATACAGACACATATATACATACGCACACGCACACCCGTGTCGGATTAATTACGAGGTCCATAATAACTACTTACTAATACAAGAGAAAAAAAATTACACTAATATTCAATTCTCTTACATTTTTCACAAAAACAAAAATAAAGTGATACTATTTTGAAAACTTATTAAACATTAGGTTTGCTGTTCCCCTCACCATCCATCAGAAAAAGAGTCGGAAGTAAAGGTCCCCCATTTCATGCGAAATTTACTTAAGGTTCCATTTTGGATAGCATAGCGCTTTTCAACATTAAAACAGGTTTGGATACCCCGTGTAAAGGGTTCTCTTGAAAGAGATGAATTCATTAATTTAGACCTGTAAATATAGTGTCTAGCACTTAGAAGAATGTGGTGAAAAAGGAGATTTGAAGTATCCTCTGCTAAGCCTAAGCATGATAGAAATGAGAAGTTAACATTTGAAAAACAGGAAAAGCTATATATCCAGACTTCAGACAAAAGTCTGACTTACTTAATTAAGCCGCTGTTACACGTTGAAACTTTAAGGTGAAACTTATGTGCAACGGCGCTGCACTACCACCCCCATTTTAAAGGAAAACTCTCAAATAATACTATCCTACAATAGAAACATACCAAACAAATAACACAAAACCAACGACAGCCATGACACAAAAAAATATGGCGTCAGCTTTCAAATGCAAAACTTATCATACAAAGCTATTTTAACAGTTACCAAACCTAGCAAGATTCGAACGCACTCTCTAATCTACGATTGCTACTAGTTATACAGTGTCAGTTTAAGCAGCCCGCCTAGAATTAGCTGTGCTAACTGTGGGCTACAAAGGCCTTTTTTTTACAAATGAAAAAAGTCAATGTTGTTGTTCTTGTTGCTGTATCATGTTTCGTTAGCGCTTGCGCACAAACACCGGAAGTGAGCTTTGCGGATGAAACACGACGACGAAGAATGGACGACATTTTTAGACTCGAGCTTTCGCTGGGAAGCCCGAGTAATAAAAGGAATCTCGTGACCAACTAGCCGCCTTTTTTTAACGAGATTTCGTTTCAGATTCAGTATATAACTTCAGCGCTTACGACTCGGAGAAAGAAAAGTGATGATGATGTAATCCCATCATCCACTAAAATCCCAGTTAATTTTCAGCGGAATGGAGCTTTAATTTTCAGAGGACCTGCCCTTAAAATTCGGTTCATGAATTTATTCATAGCCAAGCGTCCTGCGCAACCTTAATTTGTCTATTGATTTTGAATGGTAGACGTTTAAAGCTTGCCCATGAGCTTTTTTGAAGAGGTTGTATGCAAATGTAAAGCACTGCAAGTTTGCATAATTTGCTAGTGACTAATGGAGCGGAAAACAAGATAGATATAACTAAGAATTTATTCTCTCTCTGGTTACCCGGGAAAACCTAAGAAGTCAAATAGTACCGAGATTGCGACATTTTATCGAGACTCAAGAGAGCCGGAATAATTTTCTAATTACCAATCGGGACGGAAATAGATAGTTTTCAGTTAAATTGCTGTGTGTGTGTTTAGAACCAAGCGGGTTTCTCGAATACTGAGATCAGTAAACGTTTTTCGGGCTGAGTTTTGGCTCCATAAAGCAAATAATTTCCTAATTTTTACTGCTTTCAAATTAAGTTTCTCAGCAGGAAAGTCTAGGCAGCGCTATTGACAGGGGCACCCAACGAGCTAAATCAACCAAAAGCTGTAGAAAGGCATTTTTAAGTACCTTATGGTGTTAGAAGTCTGTTTAAAATGATGTTTTCATTAGCTAGAAGAAGTTCATCTGTTCGGCTTCCCTAGCTGAAATTTTAATTGCCCGAAAATGTTAGGGAACAAAATCTTCCTTTGAGAAAATGCAAGCTGAAATGAACTTTCCACAAACTTTCTAGTTACTATTTTCTTTCCGAGAATGGTAGCTGACGTTTTTGTCTGCCAAAAACAGCAATTACAACCTTTCCGAAAAACTTAGGGGGTATGATTTCCCAATTGCGAATCTTTTAGGCCACGTTTAAGTCACGAAAATCCGAGTGTACTCTTAAATCGACGCCGAAAACCTAAGGCGAATTACCCTCCACCGAACAAATATCTACCGAAACTTGTCGTTGGTTGCCCCTGTATTGACTTTGTTGAGAAGATTGACGCTCATTACCTGACCACCTATTAGTATGCAAGGCGGAATCCAAATTAATGATTTACCTAGGCATTTACCAAGGCAGTCTGAATATTAATGATTTACCTAGGCACCTAGGCCGTACTTAGAATCATTTAAGCAGTAACAAGGCTGAATTATTGAAGAAGGTTGCAATAGCGAAAGGTCAACACGATAGCCAAACAAACCTTCGCAACTTCATCATTTCCAACGGCAAAACAATCGAGCAAATTAAATGTTATTTTCGTACTTACATGAGTTTCGTAGAATCTGCAATTCCCTGGGCGAATGAAGAATCGATGATTTCATCGCAAACAAGTTCTGTGTATTTGGAACGATACTCGCATTGTGGTGACACAGTGTGGCTTGCACTCGCACAAGCCAGGTTGATAAACAGCATAATTATAACCTCAAAAATCCTCCACATGACTGCGATCAGGGAAAATTTCTTTTTACAATCTTTAGTTGATTGTGTCGGAATAAATCTTTCGAATTTAGAAATAGAGGGATCGACAATCTATCTTGATGTTACGGTGGCCTACACTCTGAAGGGTCATGCAAGTGTCGCTTATTTCCGCAAGTCGAGAATGTTAAGATGCAAAGCGGAAGTGAGCTATATGTGAGTTGTTGCGTAAGCCCACGTGGGGCATTGTTGTTCATATTGTTCTGTATCGATTCACCATTAAAGACACGAGTCGGTGTGTCGTGTCATGTTTGTCGTTAGATGGCCATGTTTGCAACAGGTTATGGGCCTAGTCAAAGGCCTTTGCTCCGTGGTGATAAAGGAAAATATGAGCTGTGGGAAAACAAGCTCCTTGGATTTAAATGAGTCTTCACAAACTGTACAACGTTATAATTACAGCAGGGAAAAAGCCCACCGAAGAGAATATAGTTAAGAATATTGAAGCCTTTATTCACCAAACCTCTTTGTTATTTAATATTGGAGCTACCCCTCACATTCTGAATGACGAATCCAAGTTTCTTGAATTTGATGATGTTTAAACCTGAGAATCATTACACAGAGTTAGCAGATAGCAGTAGAGCTTGCGGCGTGGTATCTGGCTATAGGGCTGAGCACTTATTTGTCCGAAATTAAAATCGTCCGACATTTTTTGCAAGTAATGTAGTCCACTAAGTCTAACACGTGTTCTCCATCTCCTGTTGGTAGGGGCCCAAAAAGGCCAACGCTAAATCTTGCCATGATTTCTATGGCAGCACAAGTGGAGCTACAGTCTCTTTTGTGACAAGTTGACACTCGTAACACCCTCGGCACTTATGCTCTCTATCCTTGCCCACACCTGGCCACCACACTTTAAACCTGAGTCTCTCCTTCATTTTTACGATTCCTTGATTACCCTCGCGTGCCAGATCAAGGCCTCTCTGTCTCAATACTTTCGGAATCACGATTCTCGTACCATGCAGGATGACATGGCCAATAAAGATCAGCTCGCTATGCACACACATATGTGGCTTTGGGGCCCTCTCCCAGTGTCCACTAACAAGGCAAATGGGTATCGCTTGCAACTCGTCAATCATCGTCTGCGGAGGCACTCTCAATTTTCTGAATCTTAAGCGCTACATGCATGGCGTTTAAGGCAACCATCCGAACATGATCGTCATATAGCGATATTCCTCTGATGCAGGAATCTTTGTGAGACGTGTTAGGGCATCTTTAATGTTGCCTCGAGAGGCTGCACAGCATATCATATAATTTTAAGGCTTCAATCTCAGTACCCAGTGTTCTATGCGAGTTGTGAGTTTCAAAAGTCTGTAGTAGATCACCTTCAGGGCCTCGTGGTCTGTTACTAAATCGAAGGTCTGCAAACCGTACAGGTATATGTTGAAAAGCTCGCAAGCCCACAACAGTTCCAGGATTTCTGTCTCTGTTACAGACTATCTTCTCCCCATGCCACTAAGGCTTCTGCTGACAAACGGCTTGGCGTTCCCCATCCTTTTCGTGAACCAAAACCGCTCATAGGCTCACAGGATGTCGCATCAGCTATCACTCGAGTATGCGCAGCTTTGTCAAAATAATTATGCAAGAACAGGTGCACTGGCTAACTGCTTTTTCAGTTCAGGAAACGACTTTTCCTGTTCAATGCCCAATACGAAAGGTAATCCCAACCTAGAGGTCGCTCTGAGGAGTTCTGCAAGGGTTGCGAAGTTGGGGTTAAAACGCGCACTAAAGCTTGCCATCCCGAGGAAGCTTCTGACTCCTGTTGGCATCCTAGGGCGGCATGCCTCAAGCATACAGCGAGCACCTTCTATTCTGTTGGACCAATGCCGTGGAGCCCCATGAAGACAGTCCATGCGAAATTCACATATCTCGGCGATGACAGTGCGATTCTTCTCCTCTAATCACTAGAACACTTTGTGAAGATTCTGGTAATGCTCCTAAATATTCACTATCAACTATCATGCCCTATCAAATCGTCTGCGATATTCTGGACCCCATCCTTATCCGACACTACTTATCTTATTATCTGCTGATACTAAACAAGCCATCATGTGTGCCAAATGTAGCAATGTCGCGGGATTCTTCATCTAACTCGACCTCGTGAAAGCCTCGACGAAGATCTAGCTTTGAAACACTTAGCTGCTATTAGGGTTTTGTAACACTTCGTCAACAGTTGGTATTGGTTTCCTCTCACGTACAATAGCTTCATTTGCTTTACGCGTGTCAACGCGGAGTCTGATATGCCCTGATGACTTTGGTGTAACCCCCATAGGACGTATCCACGAGGTCGGCCCATCGACTAGCTCAACAATATCTCTTCTGGGCTACGGGTGTCACGTCCGGGTCTAAGTGTAATTTAAGCTTATAGTCTTTCAACTTGCCAATTCCCAGCCACTTGGTTTGTTTCCTTTTTTCATCTTTAGTTGTATGCGTTTTCAATGCCCTCACCTTTACTGGGCCAAATGTTGTATCAAGGAATTGTTTAAGACCATTTGTTAAAATTAAGCGGCTATGGGTATTGTACCCATAGCCACATTAGTCCAATCTGGCTAGTGATTTATTTGCCAAGTAAATATGGCTCGGGCAAGCCAGCACAAGGGGTTTTGCTACTATTTGGGAAAGGGGAAAAGGCATAAACATACATTCAATACTACCGATTCATAGCTATTTAAAACGGATTCAATTTGAAGAAGCAGGCGGAATTGATTGAACCTTTTCTTGTTTACTGCACTCTTGCTTCCGCAAAACTCTTGATTTCATACGTGTGCAGGGCTTCTGGTTGTTGCTTACATAACTGACGTGAATATGTTTGAACTTTCAAGATCCTCCTACTTAAGGGGCTCAAAACAGTTTTCAGTGCTTTCTAAGACGTAGATTTTGATGGGTCACTATAACCACTCTTTATCAGTTGATGCTACAATCACCTTAAATTTTCGAAAATTTAAGGTGGCTCTGAATCCCATGTACAGAATTTTTTTAAACTTTGCCAAGAGTTGCGCCTTATCCTGCTTATCAAATTTCGATGACAATAAAAAATTTCACGGTGCCGTTTTTGAAATATAAGTACTTAAAGCTAGATTTTAGGGTGTTTTTAGCAGGTCATACTGTTGCTATGGTAACATATAGCGTCACGAAAATGATAACAATGTGCTCCCCAATGATTGGGCAGTTCTTTGATACCATGATTGTAGCATTAACGGATAAAGAGTGGTAATAACGACCCATCAAAATCTACGACTTGGAAAGTGCTGAAAACTGTTTTGAGCCACTTTAAGTTCAAGGGAAAACAAATTGAGGCTTAATTAATTATATAAATATCAGAATAACTCAAAATCCACGATTAATATAAAGTAGTTGTATTTAAAATTCGTGTATTGTATCATCTATTGTACAGTCTTTACAAATATTTAAAACATATCCTTTAGTACATATCCTTTAGTATACTCTATCCTTTAGTAATATCAATAGATTTTTTATGGACATTTTACTAACTTTCTCTATTTCACTCTGCCGCTTCGGTCCACTTAACTAGTATTTTTAATGTATTATAGTTTCTCTCTTTTTTTTAATATATATTTCTTATAAAATATTGCATATACGTCATAATCTTACAGGAGTGCTCGACGGAGCCGATCTGCAAAATAACCGCTCTGCAAGCTGATTTTGGGCTGGCTGGCAAAATGTTTGCTGAAATAAAAATCTTGCTGGCAGTGTTATTTTAACGAAATCTTGCTAGAATTTGTGTCCGTAATGAGTCTTACTGGCTGACAGGAATCAAAACCCGTCATTTCTGGCAGTTTGTCTTATTTCAATTTTCATGCTGGCTGAGAGTACTGAGGGCGCACTTTTATCTGCGTGAGATTGAAAATAAAGTTAATGAAAAACAAGCTGTCTTAATATCATGGGCTCGTAACGCAACTTTCAAGAGTCTCAAGTTAATGAATAGCATGTGCTGTCAGTTGGCGGAGTCAATCGGCATTCCCTTTCAACGGCGGTATAAATACATTGGGTAACCAGCGCAGCTGCGACGGTGGAAGTTCCACTGACTTCTGGTAAGTTATGTCTCTTCATTTTTAATTCTTTTAATCGATAAATATCATCGTTTTCTGGCTATTAATTCAGTGAGGTAATTTCTCTCCTAAAGTGTTTTCTTTATTCTTAACAACCGTAGCAAGGAGGAATTATCGTTACTCAGTCATTTTTCTTTTGTCTTTACAGGTATTCATTCTATGGGACTGCTAACTTTCCAAAGTGTTGTTCTCTGGACGGTAGCTCGAAAATCTGAGGTGAGGGAATGTAGTTTATTTCCAAATCATTGTAACCAGTCTCTACGTGTGATGTTAGATTGCAAAGTGTTTTTTACCGTTCGTTTATTACCGGAAACAGACTGCTCTGAAACGCGCGCGCAGCGCGCAAGGTTAGAGTTGTAAGTGTTTTCCCATTCTGTCGATGTGCAGTCGATTGAGCGGTAACTATTATTACCGAAGTTTTGCTTGTTAAGCAGGGTTTTGTGTGCCGATCGTTCTGATTGATTTCCAGCGCAATAGATTAAACTTAATCAAACCCTCGAGTATAAATTTTTTATGACATTTTGCCATTCTCATGATTTCCGTCAAATTGCGCGTGTCGTAACAAAACGCATTTCATAGAGTCAGAAAGCGTAACTTTAAGTTTCTAATAGAAGCAGCACAAAATCCTGCGAAACGACATTAAATTTTGTCCCCACCAAAGTGAGTTACGTAGAAGCCTAAGAAAATACATTTTTTTCTCATTGTCTTGGCAAATTTTGGTGCTGTTTCTTCCCTTCAGTCTGACTTCAGTTCCTCTAAGACGTTTGTTTTTGCATGTTCTAGCCTATGGTTTAGTGTGGTGTAGCGTGTCCTGCCGAGTGACCATTTTCATGATAATTCCCATATGGCCCATATGACTCTTGAACAACAATACACAATCGAATTAAGGCTCGTGATAATTTATACATGAATCGATTTCTTTTGTGTTTAGATTGGGAAAATGTAAGATTCATCTACATTTACATTCTCTCTAAGAAATCATCTTTGCCTGCTTTGGCATATATGTATTACCAACTGTCGCATCTTTCAGGATGTGGTCATTCTGTTGAGATTTTTGCTTCGAATGAAAAACTGTTCAAATCGTGAGATGACTCGGTTTTGTGTGGATATCAAAGATGCCGTATCACTGAATAAGGCTCTTTTATCCCCGGCGTGCTTTTACCGAGCCAAAACCAGAACGTTTGTCTATACAGTTTATTTCGTGATTATGTCGCTACCTCTACTTGCAGAAATCGTGGCTTCACTGACTAGACTGAAAACTGTGAAGACACTATGTGCTAAAACAAACAGGAAAAAGGATTCAGAAAAAAATGTATAGGTTATCTTTCCGCCTAATCGATAAAAAGGAAGGTATCTGGCTTTCATCGTAATTTTCTTTGTTGCCACTCCCCAGCCCCCTATCTCTACAATGCCAACATCACCATTTACTGACCTCCTCGCTGTTGCGGCTCCCAAGCAGTAATTTTTTAAATTACCCATCTTGAGTGAAAAAATAATACACCGGATTTATATTTTTACTTCAAAAATTAAATTCATTTTTTTTGGCACCACACAACACTTGTTGTTTTAGTTGTTTCGTATTTTTCCAAGTTTTTCCGGTTGTTACTCCCAGTGAAATATTTTTAGCAGTCCAAAACAGGCCTTTTTATTTGCTTTCCCGGGGAGTTTTTTTCAGTCGATTATAATTTTATAGCTTGATTCTTGCGCTTTTTTGAATTAGGACACACATTCTTGAAGTAATTCAGCGGTGACACAGGGAGACAGATATGACAGAAAGGAAATTATTTTGAGGAAACTTTTCCTGAGGTAGTCTCTGTACAATGGAGCGTAGTTACTACGGCACTTATCAAAGGAGGTGTGAATTGTTTTCAGAGACATACTGATTGGAACGTTTTATCCCAGATTTGTACTGAGCCTGTTTTCTCTGGGAATTTTTTTCCCAACTGCGCGCAGAGCTCAAGTATTACATGTATGATTTACTGATTCGTTTCAATCGAGCGCGCGGCACCTAACGAAGGCGTGATTTTTTTCTCTAGAGCGGATAACACAGTCTTAACGTGAAGTTTGTCATAGTTTTAAACCAAATTCTAACAAACATTGTAGAAGATACAGTGATCAGAATTTTTTTCTAGTTTTGCGCAGAACTCATGCAATATGACTAACTGATTTTTTTTCAGTCGAATGCCCGGCACATTAAGGTAACAAACATTGCATGCAGATAAAACACGTCAGTAAACATGAGAAGACCTACACAATAGAATGTCGCGCGCGTATGCTTCTAATCTCCAATTACTCATCGCTGACCAAACCAGAACAACAGATTGCAATCTTGTCTTGTCCCCGTTTATAATTTTATTAAACTGAATACTTTCCTTCCTTCGAGCCTCTGCATATAGTAAAAGCAGGCAATGCCGTTATAATTGTTGCGAATTGCAGTTTTAAATTTTTTATAGTATTAAACCGATACGACAGTTTTCAATTCGAAAGATGTCAGTTCACACAATAGTTGCAAATTGGGTTGTGCAGCCGAACAAATGAAGTGAAATGAAGAGAAGTCCTGTTTCAACTGTTTAATTAATTAAGGGCGTCTGGTGTGGGTGCAGACAATCCGGAATAGGATAGACCAATGAATGGTTTACCAGGACAAATTCAAACACGTCTGGGAATGCAATTGGAAGACTGTTTTTTATAGTCAAAGAATAAGAAGTAATCTGCTCTCCTTATTAAAAACAAATGATTGTCGCTTGATGGTCTCAGTGCTCGTTGATTTAACGTGAGGACCAAGAGTGAGAAAAGAAGAAAAACTTTTCTTTGATAGGCTTGATTCTCGATCATCATGCCATTTTGAATTTACGCGTCGAACATGCAATTGCGAGAATGAAATTCAACTTCTTACTTTTGCGCGGGGATGACAATTTCAGTACTGTGACCTCTTCAGATTTTTTCACCTTGGTAAAATGAAACCCGAGATGAAATTACCTTGGGAAATTTATAGCGAATTTGCCCCTAGGTAAATCGATTTTACCTAGATAAAAGTCTGTAGTGTGGCTTGTACAGTGCTGTTACTCGTCCTAATGTTCGACGTCGGTTTGTAGACAAAATGGAGCTAATAGGCTAACAAAGTGCGTGAGGCTTTTTCGATATTCGGATTTGGTTCCTGAAAAAATCCATTGTAAAGTTGGCCAACACAATACTTTCCTTGCGTGTCACGTACTTGGACGCCACGGGTGTGGTAACGTGTGAGGAATATTTTCGTTACATTTCGTTAAAACCCAATTAATCTAGATTGAGATCAATTCCTTCGACTGAATACACGCAAAAAATATAGCCCGCGTTTTTGGCCTCCAAATATCTGCACTGTTGCCACACATCATCGAAGGTGTTGTCAAAGTGGTAATACCGGCGACCAGTAAAGAACAACCGAGGAACTCCCTGAAGGGGATACATGACAAACTAGCCTCATTCATCTGCTGGAAAGTTGATTCCATGCTCAACGAAACGCGGGGTATTTATCTTTGGTTATGACTGAAAAAAATCACGAAGTAGAAATTGGTCCGAATGTTAATGTAATCAGAAGATGAAATTGGAGATCCAGAATGAAACGTCGCAGAAAATAATGTCAAATGACGGTTGGACGCCTCATTAGATGAACAGGATTTAGGTACAACCTCGTTCCCAGGGCTTTTTCCCCCACTTGGGGGCGGGGCGGGAAAAGGCCCGTACATATAGTTGCCACTCAAGACTTGTGCGTGAAAAGTTTTGACGCAGGCAATAGAGCGTTTGAGCTGCGTGGAGTTAAAAAATTTGTTCTCTTCCAAGGATTTCAAGGTGGTAGAGTTATACTGGAACATCCTTTCTTCTTATTGCCAACAATCACACCCTCTCTTGGACTTCTCATTCCTATAAACGTTTGGTTATCATTCATAGTTCTGAACGTACAGTAAATTCGACCTTTCCTCTTTTGAAATTTCGAAAATTAACACCCTAATTCATTTTTATTGCCTACTACTACTGGGGCGGTAAAACTTGCTGCAGAACACCATTCGTTAGTTGCAGTTAGAGACCGTATACACCACATGCAGTTACCGATCAAGATCTCCCCACCTATTAATTGATGTGATAGCAACTTTCGTTTTAGATTTGGGCCCAGTCGTTCAGAGCACGATTAAGCTAATCCCTGGTTAGAGTGACGTTTGTGTCAAATTTAGTTACCGTTCAATAACATCATATCCAAAAGATTTCCGCCCTTAAGTTTTGACTGGAATTTAACTTGACTTTAAGCGTAAAATTTGATTCACAAAACCTTCTCAACGAGCGAGATGAAAACTTCAGTTAACTCCTAATCCTGGGTTAGCGTTAATCGGCTTTTCGAAACACCCAGTACTTCAAAAATTGTCTATCTCTGTTACGTTTTATACAGATGCGTCATTTTGAAGAGAACGGTACCGCAAGCACTGGTGACACAAATTAAAATCACGACGTGTGGAGTGGTACAACGAAGACGTACCAAGAAAAATCAGCAGGGAGGGTGCTGCGAGACCATGATGAAGTCTGTTCAACTTTGGCGGGGTTGACTACTACTGAAGAAGGACTAAATATTTGCTTGCGAAACTTTGATGTTAACTTTCTGAAACATAACCGGACTTCTGCTGCAAAACTTTGCAATTAACTTCGTGAAACGTATGACGTGCCCATTGACATGACTGGACCTTTGCTCAGCGAAAGTTTGCAGTTAATTTTGTGAAACGTTTTGTGGTGACGTGTCCACTGACATGACCGGACCTTTGCTGCAAAACTTTGCAACTAACTTTGTGAAACGTTTGCGGTGACGTGTCCACTGACATGACCGGACCTTTGCTGCGAAACTTTGCAATTAACTTTGTGGAACTTTTGCGGTGACGTGTCCACTGACATGACCGGACCTTTGCTGCGAAACTTTGCAATTAACTTTGTGAAACTTTTGCGGTGACGTGCTCATTGACATGACAGGACCTTTGCTGCGAAACTTTGCAATTAACTTTGTGAAACTTTTGCAGTACGTGTCCACTGACATGACCGGACCTTTGCTGCGAAACTTTGCAATTAACTTTGTGAAACTTTTGCGGTGACGTGTCCACTGACATGACCGGACCTTTGCTGCGAAACTTTGCAATTAACTTTGTGAAACTTTTGCGGTGACGTGTCCACTGACATGACCGGACCTTTGCTGCGAAACTTTGCAATTAACTTTGTGAAACTTTTGCGGTGACGTGTTCATTGACATGACAGAAAAATAGCCTATCAGTGCGCGAGAATTTTGACAGTTCTTGCAAAAATCTATTTCAAAATACAGTTTTTAGAACGTTTCCAAGGTTACTTTGCTTTGAAGGCCAACAACAACAACAACAACTTTATTACACGTTCGGCCGGTTTTGTTCATTCCCAAATTTTTCTTTAAGCTTCACAAGAAAATGTTAAACTTTTACACCTTTCTTCTCTGTTCAAGGAATTATCATGTTAGCAAAGCATTTTCAGTTTCTATTGAGCCTCGTAGGTGGCTGTGATTGCAAGATATTTAAGTACGAAAACGGGCTAAGTTTATGCAAATTAGGAGCGTTGTAACTTGTCCTTGCTTTCAATACTTTGCAATAACAGCTACCTAGGAGGCTCATTGTGAATTAATGTTTTTGCTACCATGATAATTCCTTGAACAGAGAAAAAAGTATAAAGGTTTAATATTTCTAATTTGTCTTACAGAGTTTTGGAACTTAAGTAGTTGCCCCTCTTTAACCCTTTCACCGCCAGGGAGGACTCTATAGATTTTACTGTGGCTAACGTCGATTTTACTCGTAAAAGGGGAGGCCTCTTAATGTGGTGAAAGGGTTGAAAAACTATCTCCTTAACCCTTTCACCGCCAAGGGGGACTTTATAGATTTTACTCTGGCTAACGCCAGACGGTTTTACTCGTCAAAGGGAGACCCGCTGGGAGTGAAAGTGTTACAAACTATCTCCTTAACCCTTTCACCGCCAAGGGGGACTTGATAGATATTACTCTGGCTTACACCAGACTATTTTACTCGTCAAAGGGAGACCCCTTGGCGGTGAAGGGTTACGTTTTGTTAATAAGCGTTACCGTCGCTATGGTAACAGCTGTTGCTTGGAAACCAAAAAGAAAACAAACACTGATCAAACATCGAAAAGATGTTGTAGTATCAAGGAAATCGAAGCTTGTCTTCTATAGGAAATTTTGATTTAAACAGGTACACTCCAATGGCAAAGAAACTGTGTTGAGCCTCCTTAAGGACTGGATAAAATAAATTGCCCGATCCTTGCAGTTCAAATGAACCAGGTTGTCTTCATCGACAAATGTTTGTTAGCAGCACGACATAAAGCCATCAGCTTCATGGTTTCTCGGAAGTTTTCATTTCCGTTCCAGAGTTTTCTTCAAGGGGAGCAGCTCGTTGACAAGAAGATCGAAAACAACTTTTTCTGCAAGTGAAACAAGACAAATTAACAAATTCAAGGCAATTATGCATTTTACGGTATATGGTTACTAGAATACGTGACTTATGGATCATAAGCCGAGTCTTGCGGACACCTCGTAATTTGACGGAGAACTTTCCTGGTCGCAGCCATTTTTTCTCAAGTTTACCACTTAACGAGGATCCCGTATGCATTAACACTTTATTGCTGATCTTCTATAAAATAAAATTTAAAATTGCTTAAAATGTATAATAAAAAAACAACAGTGACGAGTTGAGAGTAACATTAAAGTTCTTTGTGACTGTGAAAGCCCATCTCGTGAGATGGGGCAAGAAATTATGAGGAATCTCTTGGGTGGAGTCAATGGAGATGTGCTTTATTGCTGATGTTCTATAAAATAAAATTTAAAATTGCTTAAAATGTATAATAAAAAAACAACAGTGACGAGTTGAGAGTACCATTAAAGTTCTTTGTGACTGTGAAAGCCCATCTCGTGAGATGGGGCAAGAAATTATGAGGAATCTCTTGGGTGGAGTCAATGGAGATGTGCTAAAGATACCATACACGGTTTTCTCTCTCTCTCATTTGAAACCGTACTGTCTCCTTTTTCCACAGTTTCAACCAATCCCTCGTGATTTCGAAAAAGAGTACCTATTTTCTTGAAGAGGGAAATTCTGAATGGGTTACTGCGTGTTTATGTTATCTATTTAATGTGCAAAATTTCCTTGCCTCTCTGTTCAGATGAAATTTTCAGGCCGTGTTGTTTGCGCGTGTGCATTTCGGTTTATCTCAAATGCAATGGTCCCTTTTCGTAGCAAGTACAAAACCTCAAAGAGAGTGTTGAGTGAGCTGTGGTAACAGCATTTTGTCCCAGCGGATTCTCTATCTCGTTCATACTGTTGTCCCCCTGGAACTTGCTGCAGTATGTTTTGAACCAATTTGTAACATTATGCGAAAGTAACAAACTTACCGATATTTAATGGCTGTGACAACTGCAATAATGGTAACAACGCAGAAAAGTACAAAGAATAATGCTGCAACTGCCTGCCAAGTTTCTGACGAAGAAAACGAAAGACTTAAAAATTATCTACATTCTTCCTCCCCACAATCTGAACGCTAGGAACAGGCTACAGTGCACAAGTTTTGTCTCATTTTAATTGCATATTACCATAAGAACGTAATGAAGCTGAGTATAGCTACAATCATGGAGAAAAGTAGTTGAGACACTCCCCTTAAAAAAACCTTGTTCTTTAAATGCGTGAGTTTTTCAATCTCCAATTCTCACATTTCGACCCCTTCCCTTCCCCACTTTTCAATCTTGTAACTACGTGCCAGTATCCACGGAGCGTATTTCAACATTGAAAAGGGGGAGAGGGGGGCTTGGCTGTCGACAAAAAAGAGGTTTTTCCAATTACGGAAGGACGCTATTAGAAAGCGATTATTTTGCTCAATGTGTCAACACTTTTGTTCATAATTGTCTGAAATTGCCTTTCAGCGAAAACAAATGGAAATTGTGCTATAAATGTATTGTAAGTACTGAAATATCTTTAACTCTGAAATAGAAACCGTCTAGTTGTAGTTTAAGAAAGGTTTTGGAGGCTTAAGAGCAGCGCAGGATAGTTTTCCACAGACTCGTTTCCAGTCTCCACGCATTAGTGGTCGCTTCAGTGCACAGCAATACTTCATGGTCTCACTGAGCAGAAATTGAGTCCACACATATTAGAAAACAACGAATCGTGTGCGTAAGAAAATAAGGCAAAGTAAAGATCCACATTCACGTCCGGAAGGATTTTCATTCGTGAAATTTGTCTGTGTGATTTTGCTGATAGCAATCCCAGTGATTGAACTCAGCAACAGAAGTCTCGCATGACACAAGCTATTGCTGACGTTGCCACAGTTCTCATGAACAGTTCTCAGGCATAAAAACCAGATTGTCTTACTTCTGTCCTTGATGTTGTTGTCCTGAGGTGGCTTTTGTAACGATTCACAACGGTTGACATCGGTTCACATAACTCAAATAAAGTAAATCTCTTGTGTTCTTTAAGTGGAGATGTGAACCGTTGTGAACCATTGAAACGTAATGTCTTGCTCATGTGAACCGTCCAGAATTAAGCTCCGAAACAATGTAAACAGTGTGAGTACCTTTGAAAACGCAATCAAAGCGCTGATTGTTTGTTCAGACAAAAAGTTCCGCTACTGAAACTGGAACAGGCTTACGGTCACGCACTTTCAATCGCAAGTATAAAGAGACAGTTTCTTTTCTTTTTATTTCTTTGTTCCTACAGCAATACTGAGTTTTTCATTGCGTTCACAATCCGATGCGTTTATAGTTTGTTCCATTACCTTACCGAAATTATCTACACTCTTCCTCCCCACAATCTGAACGCTAGGAACACGCTACAGTGCACAAGTTTTGTCTCATTTTAATTGCATATTACCATAAGAACGTAATGAAGCTTATTATAACTAGGTTACTTGGGGATAAGAGTGCTTTTTTTTCTGTAAGGGCTGTACTGCCGGCATAATTAGCATTTTGGATTGTTTTTCATTGAAAAATAGATCCTTTATCGATTTTGCGATCACGTGGACATGAGATCAGTTAATATGCGAACAGCGTCCATGCAAAGCAATTGCCCCAACGGTCTGCACCAGTGAAATAGCTGCCTGCTAGTGCAACCATCGTCCGCCACAGCAGAGCAAGCTTCTCTCTGTTCGCAGCTTGATCCTTCAGAGATCATGAGATCCAGGATAAACGGAAAGAAAACGGCAGACATATAAGCCCCCAGGTGTCAAACGTTGTAAGCATATTTCTCTCCCTACGTTGCTTACCTTTGCCACTGCAGTCATCTTCACTGCTTGAGAGCCCCTCTTCCCTTGCTTGTTGTGTTTCATTTCCCTCGGTTGGAGTCATTGATGATGGACTTGGCTGAGTAGATCGTGAGATGCACTGCTCACAAGGATCTGTGAACATAACTGTGGAAAATACAGCTTCGCTAAATGATAGGACAAAGGAAACTTAATTGTTAGTGGATATTACCGTAAAAGGCACGTTTTTGGAAGACAAAACTGGCGAATTTATCGTTTCGCAAGCGATGATTTTCAAAGATGCATGCTTGCTGGTATAAGTCACCGCAAATGGTAACGATCTGGAAAAGACAAGCGTCGAATTCGTCTGTTCGATAGCAAGGCTGTTCAAAGGTTACGCCGTTACGATAGCAACGACGCCTGAAGTTACTGCTTTCATCTTCATTTCTGTGGTTGTCGTTGTCTTCTTGGCCGTCACGGCAGAGGACAGAGTCAATTTAAATAGGTATGGACAGGACAAAGGCTGCAGCTAGAGGCCAGTAGATAGCGGTTAGTAGCAAGTGGTTAGCGTTTAAGAAGTAAGTACGTAGTGTGAAGCAGACTTGACTGGGTAAACGTGTACGAAGTTAGTAGGTAGAACTAGACAATGTATTTTGCTGGTCATCTATAGGTACGTTAACCGGCCAGAGGCCGGTTAACGTACCTATAAATGACGCAGATTTTTCGCATACGTTTGGGCAGGGCACAGACGCCGTGACTTCAGAAGATACAGTCTTTGTAATGACCGTTTGAACAAAAATCTGCTCACTTGTTGATGCCTGTATGGACCTGGTTGCGGAGATTCCTTCTGCTGAAGGTGTGGTTATGGATGAAACTGTTGCTGTCATGGTACTTGGGGTGGGTGTTCCACTCGTTGCAACAGGACACATTAGTTTACCCACACCAGTTTGACACTCAGGATCTGCAACACGAACAGTCGAATCAATCTTATAAAACCTAGCCTCGTCCAGTGTTCATTATGTTAGGGCTTTCGTTTAATTCATTCGATTGATCATCAGCTGGCATTCGGAGATTTTAAAGTCACTTTACTTAGTTTGTAAGTGCCTCCCCCACTTGTCATTTTGGTGTCTTGGTGATTGCTTCCTCTAGCTTAACCAAAAGACACTTTGAACCCTTGGGACCAAACATGTTACAAGACATAACTTGGTTCGGTCGCTTTTAATACAGAATAGTAATAAGTTCCTTAAAGATGCATCACAGAGGAATACGCGGTTATAACGTCAACGTCACTATGTCATGTGCAGTGATTGAAAAAGTCAAAAGGGAAGAACATTAACTCCTCAGACACAAGAAAAATAATAGACCCAATAAATCCATGATTTGCAATTTTTTCTGGTTTCTGATATTTACCGCCAAAGGGTAAAATCGTCGGCAGTGGGACCAGTAGAAAAGAAGAGGGGAAGAACTAAATAGCGAGCATGCATGCAGAAGCAGCTGATGAACCCACTAGGAAAAGTGGGAGGCTGGCACAACGACGTTGAGGCCATGTGTGCTGCTCGGTTAGATGAATGTCACTGTGTTCGCAATTTGTTTCATCCACCACTAGTTTAAACGATCAAAACAGTTAACCACTGGAGAAAACCTGAAATGGTTAACGTTGTTTGATTGTCCTGTTGTATTGCCTATATCAGAGTGGCGTTAAAAAAAATAAGGAAACGCCCGAGAAAAAGCCCAGGCCCCGCGAGTTTGTGTCTGTTCACTAAACCGGTCAAATTGCTATTCACCCGAACGTTTTTTGTCGCGGCTGCTTCGGCATAATCACTTGAAGGTCATGATCAAGCAAAAATCGCTCTATAGTTAGCCGAGTTTTCACCGTCTGAGATCCCGTGTTACTACAATGATCTGTAATCTGTGAGGAATATTAGATGTTAAAAGCCAGCAATACTGGAAGATGAGGTAACGCCGTACATGTATTTCTCAAAAATGTCTACCTTGTGAAAATCAAGTTGGACCAGAATGACCAGAATGTCTCATAAAGCTCTTCCTCTTATAACTTTACCTTGGTAAGTTTCATTGCTTCTCTTGCAGACGTATACTTCAATTTTCATGTTGTTGTTCACGCAATTGCCTCCGCTTGTGCTATTGATATGAGATTGTCTTCCGTCAGAGGTAGCTGTTGATAAAAGAGAGGGATTTTCATCACCGAAGTCCGCGAAAATTTGAGGTGAATGGTGTAATTATTTGTATACAAGGAAGTCTGAAGGGCGTTTGTATGATTGAATTAAATACCCTATAAATTGATGTTTTTAGCAGTGAAATTCAAAAGTAAGTTTTAGGGCATTCATTTTCCACTCGTTAACCCTCACTGTCCGTTTTTGATTTATGTCGTCTTTCGGATTAAAAGAAGGTGAAAAGCAACTTCAAAAACAACACTCTAATTGCCTGTTCTTGAGACTGCACATTTACAGAGTAACGTAGAACTTAAAAGAGTAGTTTAAAGTAAGCGTTAATAAAGCTCTTTCATTCCTCTGTCTCACTCTTGAAATAAATAATATAAATATTCGGTAGCACTTTTAAACATGATTATACCCTACAAGTCCACACACAAACGGATGAGTGAGGACGATATTATACAGCATTAAAAAAAAGCAGCACCAGAGGTAAGTGTTGTAGCTCCAGCCTTCAAGTGGATGATAACAACTTAGCACTCCAAGACAAACTGTATAGTTAGCAACCACAATGGAGTAACAGCACCGCATGTAGTACCTAGTATGCCTGATCAGTTTCAGTTAAGGAGAAAATTGAAAGAAAAATCAACTTACTGTCATGGTACCTAAAATGGAGCTGTTAACACCTACCTACAAAATAATATGTTTGTCCCCCATCAAACGTGAGCCCATTAGGTTCTGCTGTATGCTGTGCAAATGTGACAGAGGAATAGGTCAGCTTTGATGGTGTGTCACAGGTTAACAGACGTCGTTTCTTTGGATCTAGCAACACGTCACACTCATCAAATGCTGTTTTGTTTTCCAGCAACCAAAGATTTTCAAACATCACTGTTTCTTGGACTGCAGATGAACTTGTCTGTAGCACAGTGGCAGAATTAGGGCAAACAAAGATGATTTTAGCCTGAAGTTGGACTTTAAGTTCTCGAGGCCCTGGTCCGCAGTTGATTCCATCGGCTTGAAATCTAAATCAGAAAAATCAATCAATCAGTCAATCAATCAGCCTGTCAGTCAGCCACTCAAACAATCCATCACTCACTTACAAGTCCCTCTCCTGAAGGATTGCAAAAAACTATGGATGTTGTTCACAAACTCGCTAAAGATTGGAAACTCAAAGTAAATACATCAAAATCAAATGTCATCATTTTTAGCGACAACGGACAAAATAAGACCCAAGTAAATTTTGAATGAGGAAATGAAACCCTAAACATAGTTAACAGACAAAGCCATCATCGGGTCGTTATACTTATGCCAGAGAAATTCTTAGCAAAATAGCTTTAAAGGTACTTTCCACTTTAAGACGTTCTCTCCTCTAACAGCGACATAACGACAATTCCTATCATGAATAAACTTTTCGATGCTGTGGTAAAGCCAATTTTACTATACGGCTGTCAAATCTGGGGTACCGAGCCTTTGTCGTACAAGACTCATTTTGACAAGACAAATTCTGTAGACAGATTTTGAACACCCCGTGGTATACAGAAAACGTTGCACGCAGAGCAGAACTTGGATGACACCCCTTAAGTGTTGATATCAAAGCAGCTATATTTAACAATTGGCAGCGACTGCATTATGGAACAAATAACCCTTTGTTACGTGAAGCGTTCCAATATGCAACAAAACAAACGTCATCTTTAGTGCATCCAGGAGTGATGTTATGGAGCCCAATAATTTTACACAGGAAGCCGTAACCTTGCAAAACCTCAAGACTGCTTGTTTTAATATCAAAAAGAAATTAAGGAACGAATATATACAACAGTGGTTGGCATCCAAGAGTAGTTCATCGCTAGATTCTAGGCAAAAATTCACACATAAGGAAATTAAACAATATTACCAGATAGAAGATCATCCAGATAAAATTGGAAATCCAACTAGCAGAGTAATCCTAACAAAGGAGCCCACTCATTAAAAATACAAACTGGAGAGTACGGAAACGGAGGAACAGCAATTGCTGTGGAACATACTTTAGAACATGTTTGGTTTGTAAGACGAATGCCATAGAGGATGAGCAGCATTTCTTGATGTGTTGCCAAGGTATCCCACGAGATTTCCATTCCATCGTTAAGAGAATGGACAATTGCTTCCATGCTTAAATGACCAGGACAAGATTAAACATATACTGAAAGCTGGGAATCAAAATACATGCAAAATTATAGTAAAATATACCTACTTAATACTTCGATAATGAAAAGAGATCCTCAACTGTAATTAAATGATATATTAGTTTATTATTGTAAATTGTAAAATTAACATTCCTTTTTGTTATTTTAAGTCGTTAAAATTTTAGACTCTTTATTGTAAAGAGACCAATACCTCCCACGTGAGAGTACGGCACAATAAAGACATACTGTTACTGTCACTCACTCACTCACTCACTCACTCACTCACTCACTCACTCACTCACCGCACTCAATGAATCAATCAGTCAGCCAATATATATCAATCAGTAGGTCAGTCATCATTCAGTCAATAAAACGATCAAGCACTCACTCACTCACTCACTCACTTACACTTGCTATCAAACTAACGGAGCAAGCAAAGTCGATTATGCACTAGCAAGTGAAGACCTCATAAAGACGATATTAGGATTTCAAGTTCAAGCTTTGACAACTCAGATCATTGCCTTGTTATCCTAAAATTAACGTCGTCCCGCTCTCAGGTTGTAAACGACGAGGCAACCGCTAAGAATTAACGGCACCTACTCAAAAGAACTTAAAAAGGTTTCTTTGGAAGGCAAATTCAAAAGACAAATCTTATCAGTGCATCATCCAATCGTAATGTCCAAAGATTTATCTCTTAACTTGGAACACTACCCATCAGTAGATTACAAAATCTCGCAATTCAATAAAATTATCAATTCGGTGGCCAAATCGTAACTAGCAAACATTGCGCAAAACATCTAAAACTACCAAGGAAAAGAAACCATGGTTCGATCACACGTGCAGACAATTAAAGAAACAACTGCAACATTTAGTAACGAAAATTAATCCCAGTTCTCACCAATCACTGCGACAAGATTATTTTGTTCTTAACAAGATATACAAAACGCATGTCAAAATGATGCACAAAAGATATAAGAAGCAAATAGTAAATGAAATTAACGCTTTAAACCTCAAACGCGGTCAAGATTTCTGGAGGTATATAAATCGACTTAGGAAAAGTGATAGTGTCGAAGAGGAAGCCTGTGTGTCGTCAGAAGATTGGATATGCCATTATCAGAATTTGTCTTATGATAGCCAGGAACCGCACACAATTTTCGACATTTCAAATGAAGATTTTGACATGGAAAATGAAAATCCTAAGAACGGCATTTTGGGAAAACCTATTACGACAAAAGAAATCCATGAACAATGAATATGAAAACTCAAGTTGAAGAAAGCATCTGGTATGGATTGATTCTTTAATAAAATCATTAAGCACGGACAGTATTATCTAACGCCCTCATTAGAACAAAAAATGTTCAATGATATACTATACAGTGGAACATTCCCCACCCACTGGATCATAGGCGTTATAAAACCAATATATAAGAAGAAGGGTGATAAATAGTCTCCAGCAAATTATACAGGAATCACACTGACAAGGTGTTAGGAAAACTATTTACATCAATTTAATTTTACAACCAGAACAGTTTGGATTTAGACCAAATTCCCGAGCAAAAGATAGTTTATTCATCCTACAGCAGCTCCTTCATAAGTAAACCAAACAACATAAGAAACTTTATGTTGGCTTCATTGATTATGAAAAGGCGTTTCATAGCGTGTGGCAGTCTGGGATGATCTCATGATAAACTGTACAAGTACGGAGCCGTTTGAGGTAAATTCTTTAAACTCATTAAATCCATGTACTCCGGTCGATTAAAAGGTGCGTCAAAATTGATGAAAACTCTTTCACAGAAATGTTCTCAGCAACAAAGAAGTAAGGAAAGGTGATGGCTTAAGTCCAGTTTTATTTTCATTGTTTATATGAATCATTTGCCGTAATACTTTAGGGAAAACCATTGTCCAGGAGTGATGCTTGGAACCCATTCTCTAAATTGCCTATTGTATGCTGGTGATTGGTCAGTTTTACGTTCCTGTCTAGAGGGACTACAGAAATTGATTAATGTTATTAAAGCACGCAGAGGAATGGAAACTCAAGGTGAATATTAAAAAATCTAATATCTGTTAGGTTGTCAGAATTCTTTCATATAGTTGTTTTTATCATTCGTATTATATTATTAAGATAGTTATTGTGATGCGCTTTCGTTCATATTTAGATGTAAAAGGCGCATGCTCTAATAAATAAAATGACAATGGATAATTTGATAAATAATGAATGTTTAAATAATAAGCTATTTGAGTCATTTGGGCCGGTTGGGCCGTCTGCGAACCCTTAGAGTTGTAAAACGATTTATTTTCTCCTACGCGTTTCGTGTGACTAATGGGGTGTTTACATGATACCGGGGCGACTTTCGCCCCGGAGTGAGTTCTCTCTGGTTCCCTCTTGCAGCTTTGCCGAGATTTCGCACCGGAACGAAATTCTCGCTCCGGTGCAGGAACCGGGGTGAACTCGCGCCGGTGCGATTGTCGCCGGTATGATATTTTTCGGTGGTATCATGTAAACGAATACAGAGCTGCGAGAGGGATACGAAGTGAACTCGCGCCGGGGCAAAAGTCACCCCGGTATCAAAGTCGCGCCGGTGCGAGTATTCTCATGTAAACAGCCCCTTTTTAGTGACCTGAAAAAAAATTTTAAAAAATTAAAAAATCTATTGAAAAAAATAGCAATGATCAATCGGGAAAGTAATTGAATTCATACGAATCAAACACTTGTTTTTCGTCTATTAAAATGTACATGGACAGAAGCGAGCAAAAACGAAATATACTTTATAATGTTTGCTTAAGGAATTGTAAAATTAACGTGAAAGGGAATGTTGAGACGATCTATTTTTTTTGTGCTGCAAAACAGCCGTATTTTTGCGTTGGTCCAATGCGAGGTCTCGTCAAGTGAAAGGTCTGGAGCGAGGGTGAAAACGTAGAGCGAGACACGTCCGCTTTGCATATATTAAATTCGTTGCGAATTTTCCGTTCCTCCAGCAACGAGAAATTCCTACTGGCTGAATTGTGACGTTAGTTGTCAAGTCATGTTTGTCATTGTCATTGTCATCTGTCCGCTGAAAAGCATCATGGAAGAGCAGATAGCTTCGAACGAATTTAACCTCCCTGCTTTCGAACCGCTATTCGGGTTGGTGATACAGGGGCACCCAACGACCTTTTTTTTTTTTTTGCAAATGCTCTAAGAGCCATTTAAAGTTGTTTGGAGTGCTTTTAAAGTTAAGTAGATGAATTTTGAGCAGCGCTATGAACATCTGATCTGTTCGATCGTTCTAAAGGACATTTAATCCCCTCGAATTTTTTAGGAGGTGGAGTCTGTTTAGGAGGTGGAGTCTTTTTCTATGTGCGATGTAACCTAAACTACAAAATTCGTGAAGACTTGAGTATGGAAAATCTTGAATGGTTAACTTTAGAAATCACCAGGCCTCGGTCAAGACCATTTCTAGTTAGAACCTGGTATAGACCTCCCGATTCCCCGGTGAGTCTTTTTAACGAATTTGAGGAGCTAGTTAACAAAATTGACACGGGAAACTGGGAATTTTTCCCTTTAGGGGATATTAATGTGGATCTTATGCCGGATACGACATCAGCTAACGCCGTTAAACTTAAACATATATTTGATATTTATGAATTGGGCCAGCTAATCACAGAGTCGACAAGAATTACCCTAAGTTCCCGTTCTTTAATTGATCTTTGTATTACGAATACACCCACTAAAGTTGCAAAGTTTAGTGTTGTCCATCTTGCAATTAGCGATCACGCACTAATTTATATGACATATAAGGTCCAGCATGAACGTGCCGGCACAATAATAATCAAAACCCGTCAAATGAAAAATTTCCATAAAGCTAGCTTCCTTAGGGAAGGACCTACAGCAAAAGGCATGGTCAGATGTTAAAACCCTAAACGATCCAAATGATATGTGGTCGGCCTATGTGGTCAATGTGGAAAAGTATGCTGATGCAAACTATAGATAAACATGCTCCAAAAAAACTAAACGGGCTGGCAACAAAAAGTCTCCATGGATTACTGATCAATTGCGCCATGAAATGCATAGAAGAGATTTTTTAAAAAAGAAAGCAGTTTTGTGCGGCTCTCCTTTGGCTTGGGATCACTATAAACGTGCCCGGAACCATACAAACAACAAAATTAAGAATGCTACGCGTAAATATTTCACTGACAATCTTGAGTCCTGCAAATCAAATCCTAAAAAAACCTGGCAATTAATTAATGAATTGTCCTCGCGAAATCCAAGCAAAGTAAGGAATATTGCGGAAATTAAGGTTAGGGAACAAACTATAACTGAACCTTCTGAGATTGCCGAAGAACTAAATCTGCATTTCTCAAGCGTTGGTGAGAAACTAGCTTCAAAAATACCGTCATCTAATGTTGAGCCTGAGTCCTACCTTGAAGCAAATAAAACAACTTTTTCTCTGAAAGATCCATCGGTGAACGTAGTTCGCAAACTGTTGACCAAACTAAATGAAAGGAAAGCTGCGGGCCTGGATAACATTCCAACTAGACTTCTTAAAATGGCTGGCAACATAATCGCACCATCGCTCACTCAAATATTCATAAGGTCGATTAACATTGGTATTTTTCCAACTGAGTGGAAACTCGCTAGAGTAACTCCTATTTTCAAAAAGGGCAAAAGGGACGACCCGAATAACTATCGACCAATATCCATTATTCCAACTGTTGCCAAAAATTTCGAAAAAATTATATACAACCAGCTTTGTGACTATCTCAATGATAACAACTTACAAACTCACTGCCAATCTGGATTGCGATCATTACACAGTACACTCACTGCATTGATTGAAGCCACAAATAGTTGGTCGGTCAATATCGATAATGGCCTTGTAAATGGTGTAATTTTCATCGATCTGAAAAAAGCTTTTGACACCATCGACCATAGTATCCTTATACGGAAGCTTCGGAAATATGGTGTTGATACGAGTAGTCTCAAATGGTTTGAATCGTATCTTTGTGACCGAAGCCAAAAATGCAGCACAAATGGCCATTTATCAAATACTGCCCCAGTTTCTTGTGGCGTCCCACAAGGTAGCAATCTTGGTCCACTCCTATTCTTAGACTATATTAATGATCTTCCCAATTGCCTCACTTCAGCCTCTCTAAGAATGTTCGCCGATGATACCAATATAACCTTTTCTGCCAGTACAATGACTGATCTTGAGAATGCTGTAAAATCTTCAGCGCTGGCTTATAACTAATAGGCTAAGCCTTAATATCGCTAAAACTGAATTCATGGTAATTGGGTCATATCAACGAATACATGCTCTATCGAATAATCAGATCGATATTGAGATCGACGGGAAATCGATCAAAAAAGTCAAAGAAGCTATAGTCAAAGTGGGGTAAAACCAACGCTTGGTAGATTTGAACAACAGTACTTTCGGAGATGAATGGCCTTATTCGTTTAAGGGCGCCTATGGCTGAGGATATCTTCTTACTAATTTCTTCTATATGTGTTGTCCATGAAAGGAGTTGGTCAATAAACAAGCCCAGCGATTAAGCTAAATCGCAAACGAACGGAACATTATCTCTCACTCTAACATTTACAATCAACATTTAAATTCAAGCGGTCTTCACTTAAATTTATCTGGAACCAAGGTGCTTGCTTCTAATTTTGTAAGTTAATATGTTAGAAATATTTGAAAATATATTTGAAATATTGGTAAATCTTCAGATGGGCGGAAAATCGAACGCATTCAAGAGCGAGCCCTGCGTGCAGTCTTCAAAACAACAACAGAGACATATGAGGAACTTCTTAAGCGCGCCAAGTTACCTACGCTTCACAATAGACGCTTACAGGAGATAGCAATACTAATGTATAAAGTAAAGAACGATCTAGTACCTAGCTATATATCTGAAATATTTACTCGAAAGGGTACTCGTTATAACCTTAGGAATAGTGACCTTGAACTACCACGATTTAATACTATACGCTATGGTAAACACACACTTAGGTATCAAGGACCATATATCTGGTCCAAATTAGAAAATAGTATGCGTGAACTACCAAGCCTTAGCATCATTAAAACTAATATCCGTAGAGTTGACCTGGCCAGCCTAGTGGAAGACAGTGGCAACTGCTGCAATCTTTGCAGAACGTGATTATTTACAATTATCTGCATTGTACAAGCATTTTTTATGCAATGAAAACGTAAAGCTTGTGGGATGTGGCTGGAGTGACAAGGATACTTCACAAATTAATGTGATCAAGTAAGCTGAAGCCACTCAAAAGGCAGTAAGGCCACAAGGTAGCGGGCATTACCCCTTAAATCTACCAAAGCAAAGATTGAGCCCAAGCATTAGCAGCCATGGACAGCTGTTTCGGCCTTGTTAGGCCTCATCAGCATGGCATAGCTAATGCTCAGGCTCAAGTACCCACATATCAATAAAACAAGCAATGAAAACGAAGGCCGAAACAGCTGTCCATGGCTGCTAATGCTTGGGCTCAATCTTTGCTTTGGTAGATTTAAGGGGTAATGCCCGCTACCTTGTGGCCTTAGTGCCTTTTGAGTGGCTTCAGCTTACTTGATCACATTAATTTGTGAAGTATCCTTGTCACTCCAGCCACATCCCACAAGCTTTACGTTTTCATTGCTTGTTTTATTGATATGTGGGTACTTGAGCCTGAGCATTGGCTATGCCATGCTGATGAGGCCTAACAAGGCCGAAACAGCTGTCCATGGCTGCTAATGCTTGGGCTCAATCTTTGCTTTGGTAGATTTAAGGGGTAATGCCCGCTACCTTGTGGCCTTAGTGCCTTTTGAGTGGCTTCAGCTTACTTGATCACATTAATTTGTGAAGTATCCAAGCATTTTTTATGTTATCTAAATATTTTTATTTTTAAATATTTGTTAAATTTTAATGCATAGTTTATCTAGCTATATCGTTACCTATTATGATACTGTACATAGTTTTTTTTTTCTATTAATTTTGTAATAGTAGGTGTCCCCAATTAGCTCTATGAGCTAAATACATAGACACGGTAAAAAGATTTTATTATTATTATTATTATTATTATTATTATTATTTGAGTTATTTCGAGTGAATTACCGTGTCCTTCCTCTGTGAATGAAACATTGCAAACGGTTCACGACGTTTCTAATGATACGCCGTTTCTTTCCCGTGAGCGTGGCTTTAAATTAGCATCTCTCAATATTACTAGCCTACCTAAACACATTGATGAACTAAGAATTTTGCTTGCCGACAACTCCATTGATGTTTTGTCACTAAATGAAACAAGGCTGGACGAGACCATAAACGATCAGGACGTATACATTTCTGGGTATGATATCATTCGCCGTGATAGGAACAGGAATGGTGGTGGAGTTTGTTTTTACATTAGAACTGTCATCAACTATTCTCTGCGTCCTGACCTGCATGTCGACCAACTTGAAAATTTATACGTTGAGATCCGAAAACCTCACTCCAAGCCATTTGTAGTTGTTACTTGGTATAGCCCCCGATTCCTATACTGAGATCTTTGCTCATTTTGAATCACTTATCGGCAAGCTTGATTCTCAAGGCGCTGAATTTTATTTATTGGGTGATCTTAATTGCAATTTGGCTTCTTCCACTATTGACAATAACGCAAGTTTGCTGACAAGCATAGCTGACGTTTATGGACTCCACCAGCTGACTGATGAACCTACACGTATTACCAGTTTAACTTTAACTCTAATCGATGTGATATTTACAAATCGGCTCGATAGAGTTGTTTGTTCTGGGGTCTCCCATGTTAGCATTAGTGACCATAGTCTTGTTTACGCTTATTGACCATCACATTTTTAATGGCCATAAATCCGTAACAAACAGAAAAAAGTGGGCAGGGCTTATCTGGATCGACTCGGCCATATCAAATAAGCTGCCAATCCTCTGATTGTCTTAAAACATATCTGATTGGTTCGTGCATATGGTATTTGAGATCACCCTCGTTCTTTCTTAAACGAAAAAATAGCGGCGCGTCTTCGAAGGGAAAAGGGCTTTTACGCGTCGTTAAATAGTGTATCTTCAGTCGATTTGCTACCCAAAGTAAGAAAGCAGCGAAAAATAAAAGGAAAGGGACGTCTGTGGGAGGTGGAGCGCCTCATTGTCAAGAGAGATAAGGCTATGGTAAGTCGAATTTCTCTGTTTCTTTCTTAATAGCAGTGGTGGTAGTCAGTTAATATTATTTTGCAACATGAATTCCGAAATAGCAATGAAAAGAATACAGGTGAAGTGTTCCTTTAATGACATAGTGTTGTGCCTACTTTTATTCGCTAACAGGGGACTACTGAATACTTAGTTATGTGGTGGGGGTATTCTCCCTTTGAGTCAACGTTACCCTGGGTGCCAGAGGTTATTTTTTTCGTTTGAAGGAGGGAATTCGTGCGGCGAAGCCGCATCAACGAGGCGCGAAGCGCCGAGAGGAAAAAAATAACAGGCCCGTCTCTCGCGTTCTATTTTGGCTTTTCAGGAATATTTATTTTTTTCAACGGGCCTCTGGAGCCAGGGTAAGTCAACTTGGGAGCCCGAAGAAAATGTTTCTCCCGATTGTATCCGGTACGATTAATTGGTACTTGCTACTTACAATAATCTAACAACGTTATCCGATTGATATTTCCCAGAGACTTTTTTTACTAGTGAAGACACGTTGTTATGTCATACTCCGTTAATGTTGTGATCACAAAAAGAATTCTCTTTACTAATTTTGTAGTTCGCACTCTGTTATGTTCGGAGAATGTACTTGTGATCAACGCGGATTCTTATATTTGCTATTTCAGCAGTAAACTTAAGTGATTTCCCATGAAACTGAGAGAAAAATAATATTATTGTTCCGTAAGCCACTGGTATCAACTGCTGTTATGAGTTCATTACGAAAAATATATTATCTATTACAGTATATATAGTTTACTACAGTTGAAATGAATTTTCAATCTCTTTTAGATTATTCAAGAATCCAGTGCCAGGTGAGGTGGTTATCTTTTGTGAGGTAAACCAAAGAAACAATAATTTTAATCAACTTCACGCAGTAGCACATCTGCCCAAACAACATTTTACAATGCACTCTATGAAATTTCCTTTTTTTTTTTCAGATAAAAACATGGATTGATACATTCTCTGCCCTCGGGCATAAATATCTTTTTTATCTTTATTTTTAATGTCTCCTTGTTGTCATATGAAAGTGATACAGCTGTATTTATTAAATACTAAATATGATAACTTGTGAAGGGGTTGAAACACTTGGCTTTCCTTACCCCTTTCAACTTAGTTTTACAATGTTTCATTGTCTAAGTATTGACACTTTCTTGGACTGCTCTTGCATAGAAACCATTTAAAATAAAGTACAAATTATCCTTTTTCACACAAAATCAAGAAAATGGCATTTTTTATAGCAACAGTTAGAAATAATTACATGTATACCTGTTTGAGTGCTCGTTGCATGTTTCAACCCTGATTGCTTTTCAATAATATGTTTTTGCCCCTGTGATGTACTTAAATTATTTTTTGGATCGTTTTGATTGTGCCTTGTTTACTTTAGATTTAGCTCTACTTGCTGGCTGTTTCCTCTTTCCTCTTTTAGTTTGTTGGGGTGGTGGCTCAACAGAAACTGGTACATCATCAGTGGGGATCAATTCTTGGGGCTTGTCATAGCTAAGATGCATACATGCTTTTCTCTTTGTTCTAATGGAGTTTTCCCAGTACTCAGCATTGTTTTTGGTGTATTTTATGGGTTTCCTCTCCCTGTGTTTCAAGCAACGAATACGATGTTCTGCCCGAAGATTTTCAGCAGGGTCATCTGTATGATTTGTTTTGCGCTGCAAAATTCTTCTGGCATTGTCATTGTTTTTCTCCACACCTAAAAATGAAAATTGTTATTTTGATTGATATAGTTACTTTTATTTACAATTTGTGTTATGTGTCTTCAAAATAGCATGAAAGGTACCTTGACTACTAAATTGCTTGACGTTGTTATGCTGTGTTGCCATATGGGGAATGTGGTATGCAGCTGCATGCATATAGCATGTGACACGCTTACATGCATATCCAATCCTCTTATCCCCGAGGGCAGAGAATGTATCAATCCATGTTTTTATCTGAAAAAAAAAAGGAAATTTCATAGAGTGCATTGTAAAATGTTGTTTGGGCAGATGTGCTACTGCGTGAAGTTGATTAAAATTATTGTTTCTTTGGTTTACCTTTTGACGATAAACATCAGCATTGGTTGGTTCAAAAGATGAGATGAAGCTGAAGTACATATCAGCAAATCCCTACAAGAATAAAAAGAAAACAACAAAAGAAAAAATAACAGACTGAGCCAACGTGAGAAATTTTGTTTAGCAGCAATAACAAAATCCGGTGTAAAATCTGCTGAGTTGATTTCTGAAATTTATTGTTGATTACTTTAACAGTTACCATGTATACCTTCCACAATTCTACAACGGTTTTGGCTGTCTCCTGCTGGATCAGGGGCGCCAACTTGCTGGGAAGAAGTTTTAGTAGAGTCTTGCGGTCATCTCCCATAAGGCTTGTCCACTCCCAGGTCCCCGAGCCTTTGCCGTCTGCATTTCTTTTCTCCCGCACTGAGAACGAAACACCACAGCTGTTGATAGCTTGGCCTGATAAGCTTTTCAAGGTGAACTTTTTTCTTTCTTCCCAGTGAGGAAGCTCTCCTCATCATCCCACTGCATCGCATCTTCTACCACGTTACCAGTCAGCACATCTGTGATGCTCAGCATAAAATGCAGCCCATCCAAAATGATGTGATCCAGTGGGATGTTAAGGAGTGGTTTATGCACACAGCAGAAGTTCTCTCCCTTTGACTTGGTGGGAAATTCATGTAGCTCCTGTAATGACCTCCTAATGGGGTCACTATTGTAATAGTTGTCTGGCTTGGTCATGTCTCCCCTTGAAGAGAAGAAGATCATTAGTTTTTTATCATATAGAACATCCATTGGCATGTTAGGGCAATGTTTTTTATTCTCAATAATACATAAGCATCAGGAACAGAACAAAACTTATATCAATACATACACATACACCATATTCGTGAAGTGGTGGTTAAAACGTGTATGTATCTAGACCAGGAAGAAATTCAGTATTTATTATATTTGAGACAACAAAATACATTGTAATTAATAAATTGGCTTATCAAATATTGATTGATCATTAAAGTTATGTTTAGATGATACCTGTCTTTCTTATGAACTTTGCACCACAAGCAAGCAAAGGTGGAGTTGGCTGCACTGCCCATAACCAGAAGCAAAAACTGAAAAAAAAGTAATGATATAATTAAGGCCTGACAATATGACCGGGGAATATTACATTAAATCCCAGAATGAAATAATATTCTTTATCATTCTGTGAATGCCATATGGAAAATTTGCATAATAAGATATTTGGACTGAAATTTGAGAACATAGGATAGTGGCCAAAATAAAGTTGTATACATCTTACCTTGTAGTCACCCCCAAGAAATAGTTCAATGTCTACTCTTTGTTCTGCAATGGTGATGAAACCGCTCTCCTAGATTTCATTGATGTCGTCAAATACTTCCTTGAAGAAAGTGGCCAAAGTTTCCCTACTTTCCGGGCCATTGACTACAGCAATGGTGTGTGTACCTTATTTTGATATAAAGCATTGAAGTGATAAAAGATATAAATTAATAAAATTTACTGGTGTGGTTTAAAAGTTACATGTAATAATATTCATTGTTTGCATTTTCATATATGTTATGGTTCCCCTGTGCATCTACCATATATAGTAATTACATGCGCACGCATGGTAGAATTAAAGTGTGCTTCGAGTAAACCGCCATGTTGTTTGGAGTGTGGTCTGAAACCCCTAGTCAGTACATGACAATTTTGTCGACGAGGATGGGATGTTAAGGGATTTTTACTGCAGAAAAAGTGAAAGACATTCCTAAACCAGATCCAAACGACATGTCAAGATGGGAGACGAGGCAAATGAGGCACAAAATCCGGTTCGTAACATCGGAAAAGTTCAGAAGTTTGTAGTGGGAACTGACTTCGAAGCGTATGCAGAACAGCTAGAATTCTTCTTCGTGGCCAATGGAGTGACCGACTCGAAACAGAAGAAAGCCGTCCTGTTAACTAATCTTCCCACCGAAACGTACCAGCTGGCGAAAGATTTGGTGGCCCCAATATTGTTAAGAGAAGATTCTCTCACGTACGACACGATCGTCGAGCGTCTCCAAAAGCAATTGAAGCCTCAGAAATCTGCTCTAGTTGCCAGGTACGAGTTTGACAACCGAGCGCGAAACGCAGGAGAAACGGTGAGTCAGTATGTTGCTGTTCTGAAGCATCTAGCTACCGATTGCAAGTTTAATGAAGCCATGCGATTGGAAAGGCTCAGAGATAGATTGGTTTCGGGTATTCGAGATAAGAGAATGATGTCAGAGCTTTTGAAACTCAAACTTGAGGAACTGACATTTGACATTGCTGTAACGAAGTGCATCGCTATTGAGCAATCTTACAAGGATGTTGAAGCCCTCCAGGGAGGTAAAGAGTCAAAACCAGTTGATTTGTTATCCAAGTCAAAGCCAAATAAGAAGCTTAAACCTAAGAGGGAAGTTAAGCCTTCAGAGAAAAGGGGTTCTCCATCCCCTAAAGAGTCTAGTGATCAAAGTTGTTACCGCTGTTTGGGCAGTCATGATCATAAGAGTTGTCCGTACAAAAAGGACAAATGTCACTACCGTCACAAGACCGGTCATATTCAGAGGGCCTGTAAATTCAAGAAAAGGGAGACACAAGGTTCCCGACCCCCAGTAAATTATGTGAACGGTGATGACAGAGAGCGATGACTACTTAGGATCCCTAGAGGTTAATAATGTGGGTGACAAGGATCGTGTGATATGGGTCAGCCCGGAGGTACAGGGAAGGGTGATCAAGATGGAACTAGACACAGGGTCAGCTGTGTCTGTACTCCCATACGAACAGTATAAGGAACATTTTGGTCACGTGAAATTGGCCAAGAGCCAAGTTACACTCAAAACTTACACTGGGCAGAAAGTCACACCTAAGGGAGAGATGAAGTGTAATGTTAAGTTTAAAGGCCAAGAAAAGGAGCGAACCCTCCAAGTGGTTGAGACACCAGGACCAGCATTATTTGGGCGTAATTGGCTTTCCAAAATTCAGTTGGACTGGGGTGAAATCAAAACCCTTAAGCTTAGCCAGACGCCGGAAGGGGTCATACAGCACAAAGTGGATCAGTTGTTACAGAAGTACGAGTCTGTATTTTCTGAGGGTGTAGGCACACTTAAAGGCAACAAGGCTGATTTAAAAGTCGAGGAGAACTGTCAGCCTAGCTTTCACAAGCCACGCCAAGTTCCATATGCGCTGCGCCCCAAAGTGGAAGCAGAGTTGACACGTTTAGAGAAGGAAGGTATTCTGTCTAAAGTAGAATACAGTGAATGGGCTACCCCGATTGTCCCAGTAGTGAAGCGAAATGGATCAGTGCGCGTGTGCGGCGACTTCAAAGTTTCAGTCAATCCAGTACTTCTTGCCGAACAGTATCCTTTACCGCGCATAGAGGATATTTTTGCTAATTTGGCTGGGGGAAAGCATTTTAGCAAACTTGATCTACGCCAAGCTTATCATCAAATGGAAGTAACGGAGGAGTCTAAGAAATACCTCACGATTAATACACACAAGGGCCTGTTCCAATACAATCGGCTAGTTTTTGGCGTTACGTCAAGTCCAGCGATTTGGCAACGTTTCATAGACCAGGTATTACAGGGAATATCTGGCACCCAGTGCATCCTCGATGATATGATCGTCACGGGCGAAACTGATGAAGAGCATTTGGAGAATCTAGAGAACGTGCTCAAGCGACTTCAAGACGCGGGTCTGAAGGCCAACAAAGAGAAGTGCGAGTTCTTCAAGGATACAGTTCAGTTCTGTGGGCATGAGATCGACAAAGAATGTCTCCACAAAACACAAGAGAAGATTGAGGCAGTAGTTAACGCGCCTAGACCCGAGAATGTGTCGCAGCCTCGCTCATTCTTAGGACTCGTTAACTACTACAACCGCTTCCTGCCTAATGCGTCCACAGTTCTTCACCCACTTCACCAGTTGTTAGAGCAAAACAACAAATGGCAGTGGACTGAACAGTGCGAGCAAGCCTTTACAGAGGCTAAGCGCATGATCACATCTGAGCAGGTGCTAACGCATTATGATCCGGCATTACAAGTTAGGCTTGCATGTGATGCTTCACCAACTGGCATCGGTGCAGTTCTGTCACACGTCATGCCCGATGGCAGTGAAAGGCCAATAGCTTTTGCGTCCCGATCGTTGACCAGGACTGAGCGCAAGTACGCGCAGATTGACAAGGAAGCCTTATCTATTGTGTGGGGGGTGAAACGGTTCCATGTGTACCTCTATGGAAGGCAGTTCACGCTGGTAACAGATCACAAACCCCTCACTTCCATTTTCCACCCAGAGAAGGGAGTTCCTGCCATGACTGCTGCGCGACTCCAACGCTATGCATTGTTCCTGACTGGTTTCGACTACAAGATAGAGTACAAGAATACGACCAAGCACTGCAATGCTGATGGGCTGTCTAGGCTTCCTCTTCAGCAGAAAGAGAGGGAGGAGACGGAAGTGGATTCGTCAGAGGTGTTACACGCAACCCAGTTTGAGCCACTACCTGTAACCAGTGAAGCAGTTGCTAGAGAAACACGTCGTGATCCAGTGTTATCAAGGGTCTACGAGTCCATCGTGAAAGGATGGTCTGGTCGCATAGATGGAGACAAGCCATACTACGAGCGGCGCAATGAGCTGACGGTTCACCAAGGTTGCATTTTATGGGGAATGAGAGTTGTAATCCCCAATAAGCTCCAAGGCAGAGTGAGTGAGGAGCTGCACGACGGGCATCTGGGTGTAGTAAAAATGAAAGCACTAGCGAGGAGCTACGTCTGGTGGCCTAATATCAGTGGCCAACTGGAAGAGCTAGCTAAAGCCTGCAGTGGGTGTCAGCTCAACCAGAAGATGCCCACTAAAGCACCACTGCATCCGTGGGAGTGGGCCACTGCACCGTGGCAGCGCATACACATCGACTATGCCGGCCCATTCCAGAACTCGATGTTCTTAGTAGTTGTCGATGCGCACAGCAAGTGGCCGGAAGTGATCCCTGTTAGTTCCACCACTTCAAGTACGAACATTAAAGTTCTACGTGATTTATTCGCCAGATTTGGAATTCCCGAACAGATTGTTAGCGACAACGGTTCACAGTTCGTTTCTGAGGAATTCCAGGCGTTCGTCAGGTCCAATGGCATCCGCCATATTACATCAGCACCATACCATCCGGCTACAAACGGTCTAGCTGAGAGGTCAGTACAAACCTTTAAGCAAGCGTTACGTTCCATGCATCAAAGCTCAAAGCCGGTGAAGGAGAAGTTGGCAAAGTTTCTCATAGCCTACAGGAACACTCCCCATTCAACTACCGCTGAGAGCCCAGCACAGTTACTCCTTGGGAGACCATTACGCACTCGCCTAGATTTGGTTAAACCCAACTTGAACCGAAAGATGGTTAAACAACAGCATCAGCAGAGCATCAAGGCTGCAAACGAGAAGGGTAGACAGCGTCGTCAGTTAGAGGTTGGTGACTCGGTGATGTCACGAGATTATCGAGGGGACCTGAAGTGGCGTTCAGGGCTGATTGTCAAGAAGACGGGTCCACTAATGTACGAGGTGCAGGTGGCACCAGGAATTATTTGGCGTCGACATATCGACCAGCTGAGGCCGACAGCAGTTGAACCCGATCCTGTGGAGGTCAGCGAACCAGAAGTGGTCAGCCTACCACCAGTGCCAATCCAACAGAGTGCACCACCCAGTGTGGTTGGTACAGTTCCAGAGGTGCTCGTGGCAGATCAGCCGGAGATGGGTTCTGTTCCCGCAGCTGCAGCTACCGATCCTTCGGAAGCGATGCCAGCCAGTCCTATGGTCCGTGAGCAACGGTATCCCCAGAGAGTGCGCAAGGCACCACAGAGACTTGATCTCTGAACTGTTATTTGTTAGAGACAGTCGAGTATTGAAAACTTTTTGTTGGTTTAGTTTGTTTCTAAATTGTGATTTAAGCATGTTTACAAGCCAGGCACTGATCAGTGTTTTTGTGTGGAGGATATGTTATGGTTCCCCTGTCCATCTACCATATATAGTAATTACATGCGCACGCATGGTAGAATAAAAAGTGTGCTTCGAGTAAACCGCCATGTTGTTTGGAGTGTGGTCTGAAACCCCTAGTCAGTACATGACAATATACAAGGCAAATTTTGGTGTCTATAGTTGCTGAAGTTGCTTTAGTTTATATTTCTACATTTTGACGACAACAAATCATCTGTGCTCTGAAGAATGGACAGGCTCAGGAGGATGAAGTTGCTCACTCTGCTCATTCGTGCACCATCCCCACTGAGCTTCACCTTCACTTTCTCTCCCTCTTGCAGCAAATTGGCTTGTCTCTGCAATAAAGTTACAGTTAGGATAGAAACATATCCAAATGCTTTCTAAAGATAAGTTGCAAAAAAAGCAAATGAGTGCTATACTTAACTAAATCACTTATTTATGCAAACCATGGGTTGTGATACAAAATTAATGACAAAACTGTGTTATTACCTACCATGTATTTTACTTGTTCAGCCAATAATTGTTTAAAGGAGTACCATGCTCCTGGGGCCTTGCCTGGAGTAGTGGAGATGATGCAGTCCTTGTTCAGCTCCTTTTCTGCACTGTTTGAACAGGTAGGACTTGGGCATTCCATCGACTACCATTGACAACTGGTGAATAAACTCATTTCCAACCCAAAACTTGTCAATGAGATACAATATGCCCTCTAACCTGGATTTGTCATCCTCACTCAGTTTGGCATATTGTGTCTCATCTTGGCATGAAGTGTTGACTGCAGATTGGGACTGCTCAGGTAAGAGAGTTGATGGGTGTCATTTGAAGAGGAAAGTGGTGTATCAGGCAATGGGGCAGCAAGTGGTGTATCATATCCTGTGCCACTTTGTGAAGTATCAGGGGAAGCTCTAAAGCATACACATTTTTCTGGATTGAAGTCAACAGTAAATGTCTTAGAGCTATCTGGATCTTTTAATCTAAGGCAGTCAAGCTCCAGACCAAATAATTTGCTGAAATATAGAGCCTTTTGAGCTCTTGTTTTTAGCTCTTTCAACTTCTTATTCTGGGCTTGTGTAGTTTGAAGCTTAGGAATAGCTGTGCCCCTAACTTTAGTGAACTGGTCTTTCTCCAGCTGCCTAATGTATTTCCTCATTTGTTCACTCTCTTCCCTGCATGAATTCGACAGTTCCTTCTCCTGGAGCATTTCCTGTAATAGATTCTGTTTTTCCTTTTCTAGGTCAGTATACTTGCCCTCTTTTTAGCATCAGCAACAATGCAGGTATTGGAAAGCTGTGTCTCTAGTCTCACACTTTCACGATTTGAGCGAAATGTGTCACCAGGTATGCACATATTGACCAGGTCAATGAAGAGAAAACCATCATTTCGTATCTGTCGTATTTGGTAACAACAACAAAAGTCAGCAACGCAAATTCAGCGAAATTCAAAGCAAGTCTTTCTCGGGATGAAAATGGCAACTGGCTGTGGTAATATTCGCGATTACTGTAATACTGTCTGTAACTATCAACGAACCGGCCGAAGTTGAAATCCAAAGCGAAGACTGTTAAATATTATTTTATTATTTTTCAACAGAAAAATCGAGGGGTCCAGAAGGGGTCCAGAAGGGGTCCAGATGGGGGTCCAGATGGGGGTCCAGAAGGGGGGTCCACGTTTTGTACCGACCCTTGGAAAACGGCTCATGTCGCCATAAAAACGCATTTCTTATTAAAACGCTAGCTCGTATTGAATAAATCACTTAACAATTAAAAAAAAACGGCTTATATCGCTTGGCCTGAATGCTAAGGTAGTTGTCTTCATGTCCTCATTCTTGGTCTTACCTGCCTTGCAAATCTTGCCGCCATCTTTTAAGACAAATGCAGCCGAGATGTTTGGTTACCAGTCTTCCGCAGAATGAGCTGTGCCTGTCTTTGTTCCACTGTGCCTGTCTTTGTTACGCTGTGCCTGTCCGTGTTGGGCTGTACCTGTCCGTGTTACGCTGTGCCTGTCCGTGTTGGGCTGTACCTGTCCGTGTTACGCTGTGCCTGTCTTTGTTACGCTGTGCCTGTCTGTGTTGGGCTGTGCCTGTCTTTGTTTCCCTGTGCCTGTCCGTGTTCGGCTGTGCCTGTCTTTGTTACGCCGTGCCAGTCTTTGTTACGCTGTGCCTGTCTGTGTTGGGCTGAGCCCGCCTTTGTTATGCTGTGCCTGTCTTTGTTACGCTGTGCCTAATAGAGTTCAGCTGTGCTGGCCCTTGCGTGTGCCTCTGCTGTTTAGAAACCGAATATTGACCCTGATTCCCCTTTATACGTAACGTCTGCGCATGTCGATTCGACTTTTCTGGCGATGTGTTAACTCACAGGCTTCCCAAGCTCAAAATTCGACTCTGCATCAACTTGTTTATGTCGAGAATTGTATGGGAAAGTCGGCCGTTTGTAAAAAAAAATGTGTAAATAGCTATCTAATCAGAAATAAAGTTTTCCTACCTACCGTACTTGTCTCTTGTGCCGATTTTGAAGCCATTCTGACGCCGTTTAGTGAAGTTTTTCGAAATCGTTGTCTCTCCTTCTAAAAGAAGTAGAAGGCAGACCACTCCATCGATCGCATCAATCGCTGACTAGACGTTCGCCTCTTCGGCTTTCCTGATATGCTTGTGACCGACCTCACGACAACGGCCGTTAACGCAAGGTCAAGTAGCTGGTTTCTGATTGGTCCATTTCAAGTCACGCGCTGACAACACGACCCTCCACCGGAGGGAAAGGTACATTTTGTCGCGAATCAAGTGTCACACTAGGGCTGCAGCTGGTTTGTAACCGTTACAGAGTTCACAACTATCAAGCAAATTTAGAACGATAACTATCTTATGCTGAAAATCTAATCTTATCGTTCTAAATTTGCTTGATAGTTGTGAACTCTGTAACGGTTACAAACCAGCTGCAGCCCTAGTGTGACACTTGATTCGCGACAAAATGTACCTTTCCCTCCGGTGGAGGGTCGTGTTGTCAGCGCGTGACTTGAAATGGACCAATCAGAAACCAGCTACTTGACCTTGCGTTAACGGCCGTTGTCGTGAGGTCGGTCACAAGCATATCAAGAAAGCCGAAGAGGCGAACTTCAAGCTAAATTTTTCGTTCTTCACGAGTCTTTTGACCGCCCAAGCACACGTAGATGGATTGAAATTTATTGGGCTTTATGGAACTGTTGGTTTTATTGCGATTCGGGACTTTTCCTTTCGAGGAGAGAGCGATTTGTGGAGTGACGTCTGGTCAGCGATTGATGCGATCGATGGAGTGGTCTGCCTTCTACTTCTTTTAGAAGGAGAGACAACGATTTCGAAAAACTTCATTAAACGGCGTCAGAATGGCTTCAAAATCGGCACAAGAGACAAGTACGCGACATATTTGAGGTAGGAAAACTTTATTTCTGATTAGATAGCTATTTACACATTTTTTTTACAAACCGCCGACTTTCCCATACAATTCTCTATATAAACAAGTTGATGCAGAGTCGAATTTTGAGCTTGGGAAGCCTGTGGTTAACTCTGAATGTTTCCACAACGACATTTCCTCCCTTTATTGGGACGATATCTTGGACTTACATGATCCAAATGATATTTGGATCGCATGGAAAACTAGACTTCTCACAGTTGTTGACAAACATGCTCCCATTCGAACAAAACGCATTCGTTCGTCTAAGTCCCCGCGGATTACACCTCAGCTCAAGAAATGGATGCACGAAAGAGACAATTTGAAGAGGAGAGCAATGATATCTAATGATGCCAATGATTGGGTTAAGTTTAGGAAAATTCGAAATCAAGTAAACGGCAAAATCAAGACAGCCAAAGAATCATATTTTAAAAGTGCTTTTCTCGATAGCAAGGGAAATTCTCGTAAGACTTGGCAAATTATCAATGAACTAACAAATAAGAAATCTAGCAATCTATCTGTAAAGGAAGTTAAGGTCGATGGTCATTACATATCGAATTCGCAACAGCTTTCTGATGCCTTCAATGAGCACTTCTCATCCATTGGGCAAACACTTACCAATGAGATACGCTCTGACGAAAATACTATTGACTGTCATTTAAAATACCTTACAAGAACAGATAAGATGTTTGAAATTCAACCTACTGACAACAATAAAGTCTGTTCTCTTTCATCCAAATTATGCAAATCAAGGGTTGTTTACCATTTACACGGGAAAACCGGTTGGTCGACGGTTGCAGTAAATGGTACGTATCACATACCCAAATGAAAATTTCCACGGAACGCGCGTGTTCCATTTACACAAACATTTCCAACGGTCAGGTTTACAGAGCGATCCAAGCCGAAAGCCCTGGAACTGGTAGAAATGAGCAATTGGAACGCACATTTCCATTTGGAAATTCCGTTTGGGAATTTTGGACTACCTTTCAAGAAATTCCGTTTTCCCCGGAAATTTTCCGTTTGGGAAGACCAAAATAGGCTTTCCATTTACATTCCAACCGAAATTTCCGGATTTTTTTGGTAAATGGTAAACAACCAAAGGCAACAGGTTTGGACAAAATATCTGCGAGGCTCCTTAGGGAATGGTCTGATTTAATCTCACACTCTCTTTGTGAAATCTTTAATCGATCAATATTGACTGGTATTTTCCCTGAGGAGTGGAAATGTTCCAAAGTTATTCCTTTGTATAAACAGGGCGAACGAGCTGACATTAATAATCATCGTCCAATTTCAATTGTTCCCATTGTGGCTAAGGTATTTGAAAGGATTATCTATGATCAACTTTATGCATAACTTTCTTAAAATAACTTGATCTCTATTCATCAATCAGGTTTTTGATCGCTTCATTCGACAGCCACAGCTTTGCTCGAGGCTACAAATAGTTGGGCTTATAACATCGACCAAGGAAATGTAAATGCCGTTGTTTTCTTAGACTTAAAGAAGGCATTTGATACAGTCGACCAGGGAATTTTATTATCTAAATTGAGTTTTTATGTATCTGTGGGAAATCACTTGATTGGTTTAACTCTTATTTGGATTGTCGTCAACAGAAATGCTTTGTTAATGGCGCCCTATCTGATATTCGCAATCTTAACTGCGGGGACAATTTTAGGCCCTCTATTATTTTTACTCTATATTAACGACTTGCCAAATTGTCTGTCTAGTTCTTGTCCGAGAATGTATGCGGATGACACGCATTTGACTTTGCACATAACGAAAAAAAATGTCATTAATGAGTCTATGAATAGGGACCTTGATTTAGTCAATAACTGGCTTATTTCCAACAAACTTATACTAAATACCATCAAAACGGAATTTATGCTTATAGGATCGAGGCAAAGATTGCGCACTTTACCAAGGGCGCCTTGCCTTTGCCTAGATGGTGTGCAAATTGTCAAGTGAGCTCTTTAAAATCTCTTGGCGTTTATATTGATGAAAACCTCTCTTGGAATACTCACATTGACCAGCTATCTAAGAAAATTTCATCTGGTATTGAGGCACTAAAACGTATCCGTTCTTTTGTCCCTCCAGCGACTCTGCACTCTGTCTTTACATGGTCTCACTCCCGCCTATCTAAGCAATCTATTTACATTACGAAATGATGTAAGCTATTCTCTGAACGACTCAGTGAACAAAGTTACTGTTCCATTGCCCCACTAATTTTCTCAAAAACAGTTTAAGTGGTGCGGTAATGTGGAATGGCTTACCTTCTGACGTACGGCAAGCAGAGTCCCTTAACGCTTTTCTGTATAAACTTAGCAAATTTTGTACTCTTTTCTCAGACACACCATTCATGTAAAGTAGTTTATTTTCAGTAATTAATTCCTAGACAAAGTTGTAATTAGGCATAGGATTTTGTAATTTTTACTGATCAATTTTACCGTGTTAAAATAAAGTTATCAATCAATCAATCAATCAACCTTTTAGTCCTTAAACTGAATTTGTTATTGCATGTTTTGTTTTTAAAAATAGAGTGCTAGTTACAAAAGAAGTGTTTTGTAGTGGCGCGATGACTAATCCTTTACAGATGGATGTGATAACAGATAGGTGCTAATCATAGAATGCATGTAACAATGCAGAGTCTAGGCTCGATTTCCGCCGCTCACTCGGAAATTGAGCCTATGCAGAGTCCTAGTAATCGGAGAATCGGAAGAATCGCAGGCCTATTCCCACAGTTATGTAAGCTCCAAAAACTGTAGTGCTAAAACGGAAAATAATACCCCCTAAATTGGTGCATGCTATTTACTAGCACTCATCACTATAAGTTCAGTGGAATCTCGATTTAACGAAGTGCCAAGGTACTGTTGAAACCGATTCGCTATATCGAGGGTTCATTATATCGAGGTTTACTACTGTTTGGGGCTGAAGAACACTGTTCGTTATATCGGGGACTTCGTTATGTTTTCATTTGTTGCGGACACAAAATTTGTGTCCTCGACAAAATAATGTTTCCCAGTTTGCGCAGTATGGAAACACAGCATCTGCGTTGTGTCCCGGTCGTTTGCTCACCCAAGAAACATCATAAGCAACAATGTGTCTCGTTTGCCACGGCCTTAACATTTACCACCAGCAAGACTGTTTTATACTCAAAGCTAAGAACAAACGTACAGTTACTTACACGGGGTTATGTGGGAACCAGTGTATCGACGGGTAAATGTCGCTGCCAGAAATGCAGCCCAGAATAACGAAGAAGCCGATTGCAAAAGTTATTTCCGCGTTCATGATTGCAGTGGTAATAGTCGCTTCATACACCGAATGCAAATATGGCGGACCACTCGGTCGGCGCCCGGAACGAGCTACATGAAATCGAGGCTAGTCAGGCCTTGATATTTTGTTTTGCAGGAAAGTCTTTGTTCGTTGCAGATCTCGTCTGTTTTATTTCGCTGTACCTACGAGTCGCTGTTTCTGAATGCCTCGAGAAAGGATAAAAATCTTCCACCGTTCACCTCTAAGGGAAAATAGTGGATTAATGGAATTCGTTGAGACGAAGCAAAGGAGTCCACGATCGCCGCGCGCGGTAACTAAAGTTTGTTCGCTACATCATCATTTCAGGATAGAAGATCTTAGAAAAATCGGTTAATGACGAGCTTATGTGGTGTCTAGTGGTGTTCCAACGCTATTTGCATGGCCAGTATCTTCCCCAAGGTAAAGAAAGGCTCCTCTCGAAAGACATCCTCTGTCCCAATAGAAAAAGTTTTGGTTAAACCCGTCCGCGTCCACTCGCACGGAATCGCAGGAAACAAATACTACGGTGTAATAGTCAAGCGAATGAACTTCAACTGCCCCGGCTTTGAAACCAGTAAAAGCATTGAGCCAAATAACAACGACTCGTAGGTAAATGCGATCGCTTACACATTTTGTAAGATCTACCAGGCTGAACTTAAACAGTTCCTTCGGCGATCGTGAACTCCTTTCCTTGGTCTGTTTTCCCCTCAGAGGCGAAAGGGGAAACTGAAAACAAACACTTTCTCTCCTGTAGAAGATTTTACTCCCTTCTGGTGGCATTCAGGAACACAAGAACGCGTAGGGATGGTAAAACAAAACGAACCAAATCGACGACGAAGCCAGACCTTCGGGAGATGTCAAAACAAAACCGCGAAGCCTGACTAGCCTCGCTTTCATGCGACTCGTCCCAGGCGCCGACCCAGTGGTCCGCCATATTTGCATTCGGTGTATAGTGGTTGTTAAAAATTAAACACCACGCATTCCACGCAGAATTTTAGTCATGTCCGGTCACGTACCTCTTTATCTTTTATTCACACCCTTAGGGGTACTTGATCTGTATTGGATAATCAGACGAAAACGGTTGGAAAACGCAAAAGATAAACACGAAATTCGCGACGTATTGGACAATGGCCGGCCTTTTTCATGGCCATCCTGGCGGCTTAGAATGTAGTTCAAATCGATCGAAAGTCGATTTTTAGGAAATATTTCTGTTCAAGAGGGTTGCAGTTAGTGTGGCAGCAGATATTAGCCCTCAACGCTTTACTGATACCGAAGGAATTCAAATTTTGAAACTTCTTTTATTACTGTATTTATTTTCTTACTAAATGATGTTACCGTAAAAGCTCTATTAATCCCCCCCTCCCCCCCTTCCTGAGGTGGGGGGCTTATTTAATTTCAGGCCTCATTAACGGGGGGCTTATTATTTGGACTTATTTTAAATCTTAAACTGAATTTTTTTGTCGAAGATGATTTTTATTGACGTGCTATTAAACATATATATATATATATTTTTTTTTTTTCGGCATTTGCTCTAAGAGCAGCTAGTGCTCATCAAGAGAGCTTATACCGTCTACATTATTATTATACATCACGGTCAAAGCTAGGACACAACAACGACAACAACAACAACAACAACGACAAACAGAAACTAAAACAATAAAATACTGAATAAAATACACAATTAAATAAATAAGTAAATAGATGCAATCATGAGAAACGATTTGATTGGGAGATAAAAGACTGAACGGCATAAAACAAGTTTACATTAATTTGAAAGTTAATACCAGGATCAGAAATCCAGAATTACCTGACCCGCAGGTAGCATAGCAAATCTAGGCGGGCCATGAGATAAGGAAAGATGAAAGACTGCTGAAAAGAATCTGTTGATAAGCCGAAAATAAAGTTGAGATTAAAACGAGAACAACGTTGAGAAAAGAAAAAAAGAGAGAGAGTAAAAAATCCGAATAAAGAGCTGATTAGAGCAACAAACGAAGACCAAAGGACGCGCCACCATCTTGTGGCATTATTGAGTTTCCATCCACAGGCATTAAGACAGCACGTTATAGTTAAGAACCATGTTTGTTTACCCTGCATATAATTTCTTCTAGACCGTAATACGAGTCATCAGACTCAAAAATTTCAAATGAGAATGCGCGAATTGTAGCTCTTTATAAATTTATCTTTAGGCAAATTACAAATATTAGTTGGTATCTCATTCCACAATTTCACACTAATTCTCGAGAAAGCATATTTTGGAATCTCCAGATTTGATTTTTTTCTATAAAAATTATGGGACGTTGAGGATCTAGTATTGTATGAATGAACACGAGAAGTGGGAAGAAATAAGTCTGGAATGTTTTGGGGTACAAGATGATTACTTACATCGTGCATCGTTTCCTAAAGTAGTTGATAGTAAAGAAAGTTCAGTTACGTTCTAATTCGCTTCGCTCAGACGAACGTAAATTATATTACCCTTAAATTCCCGCAATACGAATAAATCAGACAAGGAATATGGGAGGATGCGCAAGCGGATCCAAAACACAGTTTATTACATCGTAGACTAAATTATCCGTAATACAATACAATGTTATTTACAATTCTTCACAGGGGAATTAACGCTCGATAATATTACAAACATAAATACTTAGTTACTTGCAATCTATTCTCAAGGCTCTCTTCAACACACATATCCTTGACAGAATCGTTCTTCCATCTGCCATGTATTTTAAGTAGTCTTTCGGGAACCGAATTACTACTATTACGCACTACAGATGTAATACCACCGGATCTTAAACTATGAAGACCGTAATCATTAGGGTTATCACCCAGCTTACTTAAGCAATCTCTAAGAATTTCCCTACACCTAGTATAAGAAATCTTACCACTTCTCAGGGTATGACTTGAATTACTAGGATGAGAGGTTAAAGGCCTAACTAAAGGAAGAGTACTATCGCTATCAACACCAGAAAGGTTCAAATACCTTCTTAAGACATCGACAGGACACTACTTTGAACTGGAGGCACTAATATAGACGTAATTCCCTTCCCTATATATATCAGTCTTGCTTCGAGGCAAGAAGATCCTTGTATAATCATTATGGAACTCAATATGCTTGGGAACGATATTACATAAATCGTCGTACCTAAGAAATCCGGCGAAGGCTAATGAGCATAACGCGGCAATACGAAGATCCTTTAAATTAGAATACTTCTTGTTATAAACATCTAAAATATTTCTAATGATCTCTGTGGTAATGGTCTTCTTTTTCATTATCGGTTGTGACCTTTGGCGTTTGGCAGACTTGATAATATTCCTGCAAAAGTCACTATTCAGCGGATTACAATCGACACTGTGAACAAATGAGTGCAGCCATTTGGGTCAAAATCACAGAAGAACCGGAAGTAAAAGACTGCTGGACTTCGAATAAATAAAGAGATACAACACCTAAAGGAAAAGGTAGCCCAAAAATTTCTTAATAACTCGCATGTAAGATTTAGCTGTCGCACCTGCTCTGGATTTCAACATCACGTCTGGAACCTGATTGGCGTTCTTTGAGGAGAGAATTGGGGAACCTTTCCATGACTTGCTTGAGGAAATTAACTGAAAGAAAACAAGAACACAAGATACAAACTAAAAGGAACAAACACCATCGTGTCTTGACCACAAGATGGTGATACGCAAAATGCCGACAAATCAATGTTTGTACCAGAGTCTGGGCCAGTGCCACATAAAGACAACATTAATTGGCCAGTGCCACAAGATACAAATCATTGCTTTGGCCAGTGCCGCATAAGGTTAGGCCAGTGCCAACACAGAAGATGAACATGCCCACTTTATAACTCGCTAAACTCCATCCTTAGGGCTATAATATAACCTGCGAATTGATGAGACCCTAAGAGCGAATTATGGTTCCTTCCGTGAGTTAGAACCTCTTTCCTTACCATATTTATGCATAATTAATGTCCAGTAATGAGCCGAGGGCCAGAAAGGTACAACAAGAGTACCAGAGGCATTCTGAGACTTCATATAATGCAAAACACGCGCAACAATACCCACAGGTGGAACGACGAGACAATTCTCCCCGCGAAGAGGCTGAAAAAAAAAATCGACGCCCGTAGTGTTGGGATTCCAGAATCTTGAAAAGAATTTAGGAAGCTTGTGATTATAAAAATTGGCAAAACAATCAACAGTATGAAGCCTCCAATGCTCATCAAGAAAAAGAAAAAATTCGTTGGTAATTTGCCAATCATCGGTATCGATTAATCGACTTATATCGTCAGCTTGCTGATTCAAAGAACGTGGGATCCACTGGACCTCTAAATGAATTCCAGATTGAATACAAATACTGATAATGCTGCGTGCGATCCTGTGTAGATCAAGTTTCATGCTTCCCACTTCAACAACCTTAGCAGAGGCTTGGCTATCAATGTACCACTTAACGTGCGATCCCTGCAATAATAAGGCAAATGATTGCAATGAAAATTCAATCACAGATAACTGCCTCCATGTTGAGCTTTGCGAGCTTTCATTCTCCGTCCACACTCTGTGACACACAAAGTCATCGTTAAAGTCAATGAATGCACCGCCTCCAGTGGCACTAGCATCTGAATAAACAAAACTAGGATCTTTACTTACAAAGCAATTCCTGCTGTTGAGATGAATCAAATTTTCTTTCCAAAAATATAGTTCCTCTTTGCAATAATCATCGAGACAGAATACTGAATCCCACTTACCTGCACACAAGGTAGACATGACACAATGTCTGGTCGTAATCCTTGCAATGTTTCCAACTACAGGTGCAGTGGAGATAATTTGACCCGTAAAGGAATCCAACTCTCTAGCAGAGAGTTTAAAATCGGCTGCAATAATACGATCTATAGTGTTGGTAATCTTTGTTATTCTTCTGTCTACAATTTTTAGGGTACCCAATAGAGAATTCCAAGTTATACCTAACCAGTCCAAAACTTGAGTGGGTTTCCATACCGATTTCTCCTTATTAATTACGAAACCCGCACTATACAAGTCCCGCCTTACAGATTGGGCCTTAATAAGACAACCTTCTTTATCAACTATAGCCCAACCATCGTCTAAGAAAACAGCTATGCAAGTACCCTGTATTCTCCAATGTTTCTCTAAAGGCTTAAGAAGCTTTGTGAAAATTTAGGGAGCTGTAGACAAACCAAAGGAAAGAGCGTTGAAAACGTAAAACGCTTCGTTATCTGAATCTGGAGAACGCCAGCAAAAGCCCAGAAACTTTTGGTGATCCTGCGAAATTTCGATATGATGGTAGCCACTTTTCAAATCAAAAGAAAACATGTACGAATCCTTGGAGAAATAAGCCATAGCAATTTTCCAATCCTCGTATTTAACTTTTTGTTTAATAAGCGACCTGTTAACGTGGCGTAAATCGAGAATTAACTTCCTTTTACCACACGGCTGAATAGATACTGACAAGGGGTTAACAACAAAAGGCTGTCTAAAAACCCTACAAACTCGACCTGAATTAACAAGCTCTAGAACGGCTTGGTCTACGAAATCAGCGTGAAGTCGAGCTGACCTATTATTTTTTAACCTTAAGGCCAAAGGAAGGCTGGCAAAAGCTAATTTGTACCCCTCTTCAATGATTGTCAAAATAAAATTTGGAGCACCAATAGATCTCCAAAACCCTAGATTTTTCCTCAAATTACCCTTAACGGTTAAAGACTGACCGCTTTCAAACTCATATTTCGGCACAATTTCTTCTACCTGAGCTAAGTCATCTCCATTGCTTTGACTGATACTGAGTGGCAAGGCTTCCTGCCAGCTTGTTGTAGGAGAGTCCAGCATAGGTATTGTAGCTGGGGGACTGATAGCTTCAGGCCTGGCCAGAACATGGATCTACAGTCTCTAGCCCAGTGTGCAAGTTTTCCACACTTGTAGCAACGTGAGTAGTCGCAAGAAGCGTCTCTACGGCCTAAATCCAAGAAATAAAAGAAATCGTAGTAAGTAGAGGGGGAGGGGGGGGAGTAGAGGGGGGGGGGGGTGGGGGGAAGGGGGAAAGCCCCGCGACTGAATGGATATAAACTGTGTAGTAGGAACCGCAAACGTGAATGACATGCAGTAAATGGCAGAGAGTATAAGAACTAGAAACTGACCAATAACAGCATATAAGATGCAAGAAAGGGTGCGGCAGGTGTTAAAGCGAAACAAGCTCGACTAATTACTTCGAATACCAGCGGAAAATACATTGGTAAAATCTTTGCATCGAGAAACAAAGGAATTGCATGATCTCGAAAGTTAGCAAAGTATATGAACCTAAGGGCTCGCTTCTGAACAAGAAGTCGACCTGTTAGCTCAGTGGTAGAGGACCGGACTACCGTGCGGGAGGTCGCGGGTTCAAACCCCGGCCGGACCAACACTCAGGGTCTTTAAATAATTGAGGAGAAAGTGCTGCCTTTGTAATGACATCTACAAACGCTTTCTAGTCTTCTCGGATAAGGACGATAAACCGTAGGCCCCGTCTCACAACTCTTCTTAATTCTCTGATTCTGTGGGACGTAAAAGAACCACTAGGGACGTAAGAAAACTCTGGTAGTGACCACCCCTAGTGTCTGTCTTAATTTGATATTGACATTACGGGGCACTCATAACTCAACTTCATTAATTGTAAACTGCGTTATAAGCAGTCTGGCCAGTGTTGTAATGCGCATTTGAATATTGCATAGAAAATGCGCAATATAAATGTGATATATTATAAGAAGTTTGTTTAACTGGGAGTTGATAGCTTGGCCCTACTGAATCAAGCCATAGCGAAGATGGGGTGCAACTAAAGAGTGATATATAGAAATGATGAGTGTGCGGGAAGGGACAAAAAATATGCCGCAGTTTTGATAATAATCCAAATGGTTTTACTGATTTATAATAGAATTGCATCCGTTTGATTGTTCCAAGAAAGTCGATAGCAATTAGCATGCCCAAGTACATAACGTAATCTTTGCATTCTAATGGAACGGGCTTATTTGTTTGGTTGCCAAAAATATTAATTTTAGGCATGAAGGCGAGTTTCTTTTGATAAGGACGAAAGATAATAAAGTTTGATTTTTTTGATATTAAGACTTAATCTGTTAGTTATCAAGCATTTACATACCTTACTGAGTTCGCCATTCATTATTTTCTCTTAAGATTTAAGACTTTTATGGGAAAAGAGAATGTTTGTATCGTCAACAAAAAAAAAAAAAAAGAAAAAGAATTTAAATTTTTGTGGTGAGGAGTAAATATCATTAGCATATAGAAGGAACAACAAAGGGCCTAATACAGAACCCTGGGGAACATGCCGCTTTCATCTTAAAATAGTTTTTGTACAAAACTCAAACAACTGCAGTGTTTAGTATTTAATACAGATCAGCAAACAGTATTACGTGTTTGAGTGTATAGAGCGGTTTTCAATTGAGTGTCGAAAGTAATTATGGTTTTGCTTTGGTTTTGCATTGCTTCGCTCTGTGATTGGCCGGGAAAACTCGCGCCACTTTCTCAACCAATGAAAACCAAAACCAAAACCAATCATGACTTGCACGCGCGTATTTTCCCGCGCTTGGCGCCGGTTACATGTAATTGCTTCGTATTCTGATTGGCTCATTGCACTGCTTACTTCTGTTGTGATTGGTCAGAGTAATTGCTTTGGTTTTGGTTCACGACACTCAATTGAAAAGCGCTCTATTTGTTTAAAAACAAACCACTGGTTTGTATTTTAAACAAACTGGGCCGCATGAAGTGGATTTCGTAAGAGGGAATAGGAGGGACTAGTTACAAAATCTCATATCCTAAAGGGAGGGGGAGGGCTTATTAGAGAGGGGGGCCTTATTATAAAAACCAACTTCCAAACGGGGTCTTATTAGAGAGGGGGGTTAATAGAGATGGGCGGGGGGGGGGGGGGGTTAATAGAGCTTTTACGGTATTTCAGCTATTTTATTTTTATTCTTGTGTAATACCTGTAAACTAGATGGTAGCCTGCGTAGGTTTCCGTGTGGTTTATGAGCGCTAAAAAAAGTCGATTTCCGAATTTTGGATGCGCGCGAAATGGAGCGAGAGCAAAAGAAAGAACGTTCTTTCTTTTGCTTTCGCCCCATTTCGCACGCATCCAAAATTCGGAAATCGCCTTTTTAAGCGCTCAATAACCACACGGCAACAGTTGGTACGCAGGCTAGTTTTCTTCTGCCAAAGTACAACATAGACATTCAAATGAAAATGTCTCCAGCGTTGGGTGCGAAATTTGTGATTCCCCACAATAAAGATTCCCTGTTACCCGTGCTATATTTTAAAGATAGCCATTTTGTTTTAAAATGAAGATGATTGGAAATAACGGAACAACTTTTCCATAGTTTATCGAATGTTTCTGAACTTTGACAAAGTTCTCTTCGACAATCTGTGGGGACACCGAGAATGAGTACTTTATGGTTAACAAAAATCTCTGGCTGCCTTCTCATCTCTGTTCTCTTCGATTACCTATTTTGCATGTTTTATTCTTGTTTAACTTTCATTATTTTAAAAGGATTGTTAACTGTTAGTAGTCTTTTATAAATTTTTCTTTTCTTAAGGCCCGGCCAAACGAGTGCAACATCATCCAACATTGTTGGACATTGTGGATGATATATGAAATGAATCATTATGAAATGATGATATATGAAATGAATCATTGTTGCACAGTGTTGAACGAGGTGGCCAAACGAATGCAACATGTTGGATTTAACACTTGGTCTCAAGGGTTTGGGACCAAAATTTACCAAGACTCCTTAGAAAACAAACCCGTGCTATTTGGTCTTTGTTAGCCCAGAAAATGCTGCGAGACAGATAACTGTACATAAAGCCTGGTTTTCACTAGTGACTCAAGCACAAGCGCAAGCACAAGAGCGCTTGTTTCACAGTGAAAACGGGCTTGACGTAAGCATAAGCGCAAGCACAAGCGCTTATATTATGCTTGCGTTCGCTTGTGTAGTGTTCGTTTTCACTTAGCATAAGCTACTTATGCGGCTTGCGCTTCTGCTTGTGTCGCTGGTGAAAACCAGGTTTAAGTATTTCGACCTCCGCGTAAGAGGAGGCAGGATGGCCGAGCGGTTTGGGGCGCTGGATTTCAATGCGGTCACCCCGGGTTCAAATCCCGCTCCGGCTGCTAGCTGGTGTTGCTCTGGGTAGTCCCTAGTTCAACTCCTCACTCATCCTTGTAAATAGCTGACTGGTTTGCCTCCAGCCAGTTGGGATTCTTATTAGAATTATTTGTTTCTGTATTTTCTCGGCCTTACTAGCCTTTGTGCTATTAATACTGCCGAGGGTAAATAAAGGTTATTATTACTAGATAATCTTCTCGCTTTCGCTCGTCTTACAGTTTCAGCTACTCCATTTCCCTTTCGCTTTCTTTTTGAAAAGAGATCGCTTGTGTTAGAGCTCTCTTCGTCGAGAGATTGAAAACTTTGCTCGTTCGTGATACTGTATCTTGAATAATTACGCGCAACGCGCGAAGCAAATATAAACAATGAATACATATACCGCAAAGTCAGCTTAGTGGGCATGCGCGCGTTCAACATTGTTGAAAACAGTAGCCAAACGAATGCACATTGTTGTTCACACCTGAGAACAAAAGAAGTGTTGGATGATATTGAAGACGATGTTTGATGGATATCAAACTTCGTCCAACATCATCCAACATCGTGCAACATGGTGGCCAAACGAGTGCAACATGTTGGATCCGTTTGGCCGGGCCATTAGATAAAAGCGGAGTAATGTTGACTCTGCTCAAGACAGCACACGGATGAAATGTAGTTCGATACAACTTTTCTCTTCAAAATTGGTAGAATTCTGTCGCATTCCTTTGAAGCCGCCATTTTGAAAACAATGTACGGCAACAAGTTGTGCCCGTTTTTCGTTTGTATTTTTATCTTTAATCAGAATAATTGCCAAACATCAAGCTAATACAGGCGATGGACGGTCAATGATGGACATGGGTTATGCGGTCGGTAACATTTTTGCGACTTTGTGTGAAAGTGTGCGGCATGTGATCACAGGCAGCCCACCCTATGAGTGTGTTGACTACGGAAATACAAAGAAATGTATAAACCCAACGGTCGACAACGATTCAGTAAAAGAACGTTTTGAACGGCCCAGGGAGGCAAAAAAAACCCACTACTCCTCAGTGTATTAACATTTGATTCCACTTTATTGAGATTTCCAGACCAAGATGCGTTCAAAATTATATTATTCAGTGTCTTATTTGTAACCGCCATTTCCGTAGTTTTCACATGTCACACACTCATAGCGTGGTCTGCCTGTGGTGTGATGTGCTCATCCTCGTCATTGGTTTATCCCAGTTTACACGTACATTCAAAATTACCGATTAATAACTATCTGAAACGGATTCAATTTGAAGAAAGCACGCGAAATCGATTGAACCTTTTCTTGGTTACTGCGCTCTTGCTTCCGCAAAACTCTTGATTGAGGAAGGCTTCTGGTTGTTGCTTGTTTTAGTTTAAAGTCGTTTAAAGTAAATATAACTCACGTGAATATTGTAAACTATCAAGACCCTCTTAAGTTCTAGTTGAACAAATTGGGGCTCAATTAAATATAAATATAACTCAAAATAACCATTCATATAATGTGGTGGTATTCAAATTCGTGTATTATATCATATTGTACAGTCTTTACAAATATTTCATAAACATATCCTCTAGTAAATACACTTTAGAACACTTTAGTTTCCTTTATCCTTGTAATATTAATTTCCTTTCTTTCACTGCCACCTCGGTCAACTTAACTTTGACAATGCTATAACGTAATTTATGATCAATAAAAAAGCATAACAAATAAACATCAATTAGTTTTTATAACAGTTCAAATGATAGCTGAGTTAATCTTTTGTCTCACGCTATACTGCTGGTCTTCTGGTTAAAGAGCCTATTCACATAAGACTTCACCCCAACAACATTAACAGGGACAGTGGAATTGAAATTCCTGAAGCGTGGATGCCCACGATCAAACAACACAACAGCCGATCAGTACCAAAGCGGACCGCTGAGGGAACAATTTCTGGTCTGAATGACAAGGATCGAAATCCTCCAATCAACAACAGCCTAAGCGAGGATCGAAACGCACCAATCACCACCAGCCACGGTGCTTCTTATACTCACACGCAGCCAGTCGACACCATCGCCTGATGAAGACCAGCAGTATAGCGGTCGAAACGTCGCGATCCACATCTTTGTGACTCAATCGAAACCACGATGACGAACACCTTTCATAACAGTTCAACTGTTATAAAACTAATATAATTACAACTATTTATAATTTGTTATAAAAGGTCTAGCAGTGAAGTAAAACGTTCGGTGCCTCGGAATTAAAGCGTCGATGCCTTTCGTCTCGGTCTTCCTCAGCAATTACAAACAAGTGTTTCGCTTGTTCGGAGCATCATATGGGAAATAAAACAGAAGGTACATCGATGTCTAATGAACAGTTACTACAAGAGACGCTTTTGTTGTTGGCGAAACTTTTGTTGAAACAACAAGTGTAGTAATTATATTTTTGAAAGAGACTAGACCCATAGAATTGTTATCGTGTGTCTTTACCAGAACAGCTGCGGTAGGTGGTCTTCACATCAATACAATCTATGTACATGTAGGATGTATGGAGGTTGAAGCTCTGGACAAATGGCAACGGCACTAACTAAAGCCATTAGCTTCAGGTTTGTCGGAAGGCTTCATTTCCTCAGATCTATACATTTCTTCAAGCGGGGCAATTTGACGACGAGGACGTCGATAACAACATTTTCTACAAGTAAAACAAGACAATTTAACAAATATAAGGCAACTATACACCGAATGCAAATATGGCGGATCACTAGGTCGGCGCCTGGGACTAGTCGCATGAAAGCGAGGCTAGTAAGGTTTCGATGTTTTGTTTTGACATCCCCAGAAAGTCTTGCTTCGTCGTCCATTTGGTTCGTTTTGTTTAGCCCTCCCTATGCGTTTTTGTGTTCCTGAATGCCATCAGCAGGGAGTGAAATCTTCCACAGCAGAAAATTGTTTTTTTTTTTTTGTTTTTTTTTTTCAGTTTCCCCGCTCGCCTCTGAGGGGAAAACAGACGAAGGAAAGGAGTTCATGATGGACGAAGGAACTGTTCAAGTTTAGCCTGGAAATCTTAGAAAATGTGTAAGCGATCGCATTTACCTCCGAGTCGTTGTCATTTGGCTCAATGCTTTTACTGGTTTCAACGACGGTGTAGTTGAAGTTCATTCGCTTGGCTATTACACTGTAGTATTTGTTCGTGCGATTCCGTGCGAGAGGACGCAGACGGAAACAAAAACGTCTTTTATTGGAACAGAGGATGTCTTTCGAGAGTTTTGTATGTATGTATGTATGTATGTATGTATGTATGTATGTATGTATGTATGTATGTATGTATGTATGTATGTATGTATGTATGTATGTATGTATGTAGTTAGGTAGTTTTCCCTCAGAGTTTCTCAGGTTGTAATTAGAGTAGCTCTGAGCGAAAAGACGTTCGAGATATTCCGGGGTAAGACCATTCATTGTTTTATACATCATTAAGGCTTTCTGTTTCTTTCGTCTTATTGATAGCCTCTCCCAGTTAAGGGTGGATAGGAGGTGGTCTGACTTCGTATCAAAGGGCAATTTTGTAATTATTCTAGCTACACGATTCTGCAATTTTTGGAGCTTATCACTCAAGTAGCCAGTGAGACAGTCCCAAACCGGGCTGCAGTAATCAAAGTTTGGCAAAATTAGCGCGTTTTAAATTTAAATGGCAGTTTCCTTCGGAATAAAGGGTCGCACCCGTTTGAGGGCACCTATAGCTGAGGATACTTTCTTGCTTATTTCTTCAACGTGTTTGCGCCAAGTACGGTGAGCATCGATGGAAACACCCAGGGATTTGGTATGTCCAACCCTCTTGATGATTTGATCGTCAATTCTTAATTCGACGTCTTCATTTTGGACAGATAATCTCTGCCTTGACCCAATTATTTTGCGATCGCTTTACCTTGGGGAAGGTACTGGCCATGCAAATCGTGTTGGAACACCACCAGACACCACATAAGCTCGTCATTTAACCGATTTTGTCTAAGATCTTCTATCCTGAAATCATGATGTAGCGAGCAAACTTTAGTTCCCGCAGCGATCGTGAACTCCTTTTTTTCGTCTCAACGAATTGCATTAATCCACTATTTTCCCTTAGAGGTGAGCCGTGGAAGATTTTTATTCCTTCTCGAGGTATTGAGAGACACAGGAATTCGTAGGCACAGCGAAATAAAACAGGCCGGATCTACAACGAACCAAGAAATTTTCTGCAAATCAAAACATCAAAGCCTGACTAGCCTCGATTTCATGTAGCTCGTACCGGGCGCCGACCGAGTGGTCCGCCATATTTGCATTCGGTGTATGCATTTTATGGTATATAGTTAAGGAGGCTCGATACAGTCTTTTTGCCCTTGGAGTGTACATGTTGAAATCAAAGTTGCCTATAGAAGACAAGATTCGATTTCCTTGACACTACAACATCTCCTCGATGTCTGATCAAAGTTTATTTTCTCATTCGCTCTTTTTGAAAAAGGCCAATTATCTCGAAATCTAGTCAGACACTTCATAACGAAACCGCAAGAGTGTCGACTACTCACGTTCCACAACTTGTAGGCTAAATTAGAAAAACATCTGTAAAGGCGTTTTCAAGTAAAGTGCAAATAAATTTTTGAAGGGTGGTTTTGTTCATTCCCGAGTTTTTCCTCAAGTTTTAAGAGGAAATATTAAACTTTTACCCTTTTTTCTCTCTCCAAGGAATAATCAATGGATAAAGAACATTTTTAATTCACAATGAGCCTTCTAGGTAGCTGTTATTGGAAAATATTGAAAGTATGGACGAGACATAAAGCTCCTAATTTGCATAAATTTACCCGTTACAATCACAGCCACCTAAGAGGCTCAATGTAAACTGGAAATACTTTGCTACCAAGATAATTCCGAGAAACTTAAAAATCATTAACTCCTGTATAAATTATCTAACCTTACTGTCCCCTCTCCCTACAGTTTCATTAATTTTCCGTCATGATTTCGCTAAAGAATGCTTTTAATTTCTTGGAGGAAAATTCTGAATGGGTTACCGCGGGCTTATGTTGTCTATTTAATAAAAGAAACCGTAAGTAATACCGCAAAAGACTCTTCATCGGCTAGAAAAGCTTTAGCCCGTATTTTTGGCGCGTGTGGATTTTGGCTTATTACAATTGCAGCGGGTCTCTTTTGATGCTACTGTAAGAAAAACACCTTATTAGTGAGCGTAAAGTGAGCTGTGGTAACTGTGTTTGCAGCTGATTCTCTATCTCGTTCACATTATAACCTCCCTGCAACTTGATGCAGTATGTTTTGAGCACATTTGTAATATTATGAATAAGTAATAAACTTACCGAAGTTTACTGGCCTTTACAATTGCAATGGTTACAACGAGGAAAAGTAGAATGAAAAGTACAATGAATAATACCGCAACAGCCTGCCAAGTTTCTGAAGAAGAAAAAGAAGACTTAAAAACTATTTTCATCCTTTCTAGTACAGAATTTCACCATAAGAACTTCATTACTTGGGGATAAGAGTGCTTTTCTGTGCTGCGAGGGCTGATTCAGACTGTACGGCGTTCTTGTATGGAACGTACTGAAAATAACCTACGATACCGACTAACGAGCAAATCTATTGAACAAAACTCGAAGCCAAGTGGTCAACAGACTTAAATAAAAAAAAAAAGATACGAATTATTTCTTCCAAATGGAACCCACAACTAGTTGCAAATGATACGTTATCTGTCACTGGATTTTGGAACATTTGTAACAATCGTATGCCTGGTCAACGTTGAATGACGAGAGTTGTATAGAATGTTATGAATGCACACGCTGTGGAAAAAAAGTATCGAATACGATAGTCGTAAGCACACGCTGTAGCGACTAAATCTGCCAAGACTGATAAAGAGAAAACTCCAACTACAATAATTGTTTTTGTTATTAACCACTTATAAGTGAAAACAAACAAACACATTCTCGACCCCAGAGCTCTTCCCTTTTGCGCATGCCTAACGGGCGTGACGGCGGGAAGAGCTCTGGCCAACTCGTAGCCAAAATCTAGCCATTGAGGTCTCAGAGCGCATGCTTGAGGTTTCAAACCCAAATGGCGTCGCTGTTTGAAAAATCCTTGCAGTATGCCTAAGGAAAAGGTGGTTAAGACTCTAAATTACGCTCAAAGGTAGATGAAGAACCCCGAAGCACAAATAGAGGAAGACCGCCAGCGAATACGTCCAAAACGTTTCTTCTACGAGGTCACAACACACCCACGAAACATTAACGCTAACATTTATCCCTTCGAACAATAGCTTACTTATTAGAACAATTCTCACGCTTTAACACTAATCAGAAATCAATTATTGAAGCTGTTTGTTTGTTCAAGGAAGGACTTTTTAGGGGTTTCATTCATGCATGTTTGTTTTGTGAACTTTGTTTTTCGAGGCAAGTTCGCTTCGCAAGAGTAACTCGCGCGCTGTACGTTCACTTTTTCGCGTGTACCGAGTTGGCCAATCGGAAGTAATTTCATGGTTTCCACTGATAACCAATCAGAGCTGGAGGCTTGCGCCCAGAGCACTTCCCGCCGTCACGCTCGTTAGACATGCGCAAAAGCGAAGAGCTCTGGGGTCGAGAATGGAAACAAACAAATTGTCAAACGTCATAAACATTTACGGTACTTACCTTTACCACTGCAGTCATCTTGATTGCCTGCGAGCCCCTTTTGCTTTGCTAGTTGTGGTTCATTCGATCCATTTTCCTTAGTTGGATCCACTGTCGTTGGGCTGCTCTGTGCAGATCGTGAGAAGCACTGCTCACAAGGATCTGTGAACTTGACTGTGGAAAACACAGTTTCGGTAAATGTTAGCGCATTGGACACTTCCTTGTAAGTAGATATTACTGCAAAATGCACAGTTTTGGAAGAGAAAACTGACAAAGTCATCAGCTCGAAAGGAAGGATTTTTAAAGGTGTGTGCTTACTGGCAGACGTCACCGCAAATAGTAAGGATTTAGAAGAGAGGAGCGTCGAATTCGTCGATTCGGTAGCAAGGCTGTTCAAAGGTTGTACTGTTTCGGTAGCAAGGACTCCTGAAGTTACTGTTTCCGTCGTTATCTCTGTGGCAGTCATCGTCTTAGTGTCAGTAACGGCAACGGAAGAAAGGATTTTCAACGGCGTATGCTTGCTGGTAGACGTCACCTCAACTGGTAACAAACCGGAAGAGACAAACGTCGAACGCGTTGCGTCGGTTGCAAGGCTCTTCAAAGGTTGCATCGTTTTGGTAGCAAGGATTCCTGAAGTTACTGTTTTCGTCGTTATCTCTGTGGTAGTCATCGTCTTCGTTGCCGTAATGGCATAGGACAGCGTCATTTTCGATAGGTCTGGACAGGACAAAGTTAGTGTTAGTAGTTAGTATTTAGTGGTCAGTAGCAAGTGGTTAGTGTTTGAGAAGTAGGTAGTATGAGGTAGACTTGACTGGGCAAGCGTGTAGTCTTAGTAGGTGCAATTATACAGTGTACTTTGCTATAAGAGTGCTAAAGTGTGACGTCACAAATATTAGAGTTTTTGAAATTATGGGATTTGTTAAGATTTTTAGAAAGAGCAAGATGAAAATGCTAACTTGCCAAAAATCAGCATGTAAAGGCAAATTAGCACCGTTATGCTCTGCTGACTCCATACGAATCCTTCCGAAATTTGACTTGGTTCAAAACGTTATGAACTAAGTACAATTTAAAAGGATTTGTATGCTAATATCTCACTCTCAAACTGTACGAAAAATTGTTGGCAAGTATGTCTTTTTTGTCGTGTTCTTTCTGAATATCCGAACAAATCCCATAATTTCACAAATTTAGTTTTTTTTTTAGCACTCTATTGGTGTGGCCGGTTAACGTACCAGTATATGACGCAGAAATATCGCATACGTTTGGGCAAGACACAGACTCCGCGACTTTAGAAGATACAGTCTCTGTAATGACCGTTTGGACACAAACACTCTCAGAGGGTTTAACACTTGATGATGGATGCATGGACCTCGCTGCGGAGATTCCTTCTGTTGAGGGTGTGGTTATGGATGAATCTGTTGCTGTCAAGGTACTTGGGGTGGATGTTCCACTCGTTACAGAGGGACATATCAGTTTACCCACTCCAGTTTCACACTCAGGATCTGCAACACGGAAAGTCGAATCAATCTCACGCAACCCAGACTCCTCCTGCGTTTATTATGGTAGGGCTTACTCTTAAATCACTCAAATGATCATCACTAAGCTGCTTTTCGGGGATTTAAGGTCACTTAACCCAATTTGTAAGTGCCTAATTCTAGAGCAACTTGTCATTTTGGTGTCTTGGCAATATTGACAATGTTTGTGCTTCCTCTAGTTTAACCAAGACCCACTTTGAACTCTTGGGACCGAACACGTTACAAGACATAACTTGGTTGTCACCTTTAATACAGAATAGTAATAAGTTCTTTTAAAGGGAACCTCCACTCTACAACAAGTTGACCCTAAATTGCTGGAAATATTAATTACAGTAGTTTCCAAAAATTATAATAGCATTAACAGCGTGCAAAAAAAATTGGGTATCATTAACGCCTTTTTTCACTTTTCCCGGGTGCTGCCATTTTTGATTTCGTGGCGTCATATTGGTTACAGCTATTGCCAGGAAGTAAATGACAATGGGACAACCATTACACGTCATGAAATCCAAAATGGCCGCGCCCGGGAAATTTAAAAGCAAAAAGAGACAATGATGATATCGATAAATGTCATATACACGTTTTAAAACGAAATTTGGAATCTAGTAATTATTTCCAACAATTTAGCGTCAATTTGCTGTAAGAGTAGAGGTTAAGATACATCAGAGCGAACTGAATACAAGATTACAACGTCCCCACGTCATGTTTAGTGATTGCAAGAGTCAGGGAAAAACCTTAACTCCTGAGAAAAAGCAAAATAGACCAAAAAATACACAACTCGCAATTTTCCGGGTTTCTGGCAACTGCCAACCGATAAAATTTTCGGTAGTGGGACCAGTGGAAAACTGGTCCTCTTATAACTCTACCTTGGTAAGTTATATTGCTTCTCTTGCAGACGTATACTTCAATTTTCATGTTGTTGTCCCTGCAACGGCCTCCGCTTGTGTTATTGATATGAGATTGTGTTCCGTCAGAGGTAGCTGTTGATAAAAGAGAGGGATTTTCATTCTCCACGACTTCCACGACAAATAGGCACAAAATGTGTGCATGTGTCACGACAACTGTTTTTTACTTCACTTGCATGTTTATGTGTTATGATATTAATACAGTCAACTCTCTCGTAAGCGGACACCCCCGGGAATTGGAAAAAGTGTCCGTTAGTAGAGCTGTCCGCTTACGAGAATTATTCCCATAAGCGGACACCCAAGAAAAATATGGTGGGTGTCCGCTTACGTAAGAGTTAATTAGCGAGTGCTAATTGCATGTTTTATTGGGTAGCCAAAAATAGCAACTAAAACTCTTTATTGACGTCAAATGTTAAAAGTCGGAAAAAAAAAAGAAGAAGAACAAGAAGAAGAAAAAGAAGTATACAGTATACATTGTTTTTACGTCGGACTGTTGTTTTTTGTTTTCGTTTGACAGCTTTCTTTCCCGCTGTCACGAAATTTTCTATTCCTCGTCATGTTCTAATTTAGATTTTTGTTTCAGTTTTTCGGTCTTAGTATTTCGTATGGTGTTAGTGTTAATTATCTAGTGTTAGGTACCATGTTTTGCAATAAGAATGTATGTAAAGTGTTAATTGTTAAACATTTATTATGCTTATATAAATGTAAGTTTGGTGGTGTTAAGGGTTGGTTGGTTGTTGAAGTGGTGAACAGTTGGTCATCGGAAAGGAAGGTGACTTAGAAAGAATAATTGAGAAGAGGAGTTGAACGGCCGGAGGGCACAAAACACGTTTTCCTTGCTAAAAGACATTAGCAGACACCGACCAAGGTTCAAGGACAAAACCCAATTGTCAAAGGCGGTGTTCGTGGGCCTGAGGGCAGAAAGAAGAAGAAGTTGAGAAGTCTTACCAAGAGAAACGGCGAGTCGCGTTGACTGTAGACCCAGCTGCAAAAGGGAAGAAACAACAAGAAGGTAAAATCAACATTGGCTGCCGAAAAGGTAACAAGGGAGGAATCTTTTGGGAGAACGGGAGTAAAGTTGGTAGACCACGTGTCGGGAGAGTGTTTCGCTTTGTTGGGCAAGACATTCACAGGAACGTAAAGAAATTGAAAGGAACTGATCTGTTGGCTGTAAGTAATTAGTAAATTCAGTATTATCGTATAAGTTATGTTAAGGAACAAGATAATTATTTAAGAAAGGTAACTTTATATACCCAAATTAGACTGTAATATTATGCAAGTTTGGGATTTACTATTTTCTGTAATACTAGGAGTTACTATTTTCTACTCTATTAAATTAAAATTATTAGGTTATTTTGCGTTAGAAGTTTCATGGTCGTAAGTTGTGCGTTTGTGGGAAGGAGTGTTTGTGTAGTGTTCTTTTCAATTTCTGTATTGTTTTATTTTGGTGAGCCGCGTCACACCCGCGGACAAACAGAGCTTTGACAAAACCGATCCCCACTGTTTTGTTGCTGGTTCGAAGATCATACAGTATTTTTGTTGATTAATTGCAAATTAAAGACACATTCTATTACCGAGATTCAATTATTATACATGGGGTGTCCGCTAATGAGAGAGTGTAAACAAAAGAAAAATCCAGTTTTTCATTTTGAAAAGTGTCCGCGTCCGCTTATGAGAGAGTGTCCACTTACGGGAATGTGTAAATACAGAGTTTGACTAGGAGGTAAAAAGGGGAATTGAAAAAAGTGTCCGTTAGTAGAGCTATCCGCTTACGAGAGTGTCCGTTAGCGGAGAGTTGACTGTATTAAGGATAGCGTGATGTTATAATCGACACTCGGCAATAAAAATTAATCATAGCACTGGGCAAATTCATTAACCAAAGTCATGAGGCCCCTTGGTCAGCAGGTACAATGTAATTCCTTAGAGAAGGTGGCCTGTGAGCCTGTGAAATGAGGGGAGATACATACGGCAGGGTATGTATATACATGTAATGTTCTGAAAATGGTGACGAACTAAATAAAGTCAAGATGGAAACAATGATTTGAAGGTTGTTATGTTATGTCAACAATAACAACATAAAAAATGTACAGTAAGAAATTGACAACAAACGCAAGCTGAAACAGTACCAATGAAGCAATTTAGCAAACTAGAAAAGTGCATGTAGGCAACAAGTTGGAAAGTTCAAAAGTTGAGAACTTTCTGGAAACAATATCTCTTCATGTTTGCGCTATAACCGTTGTTATTAACAAGAATCTACACAAACATTTGGAACTACATACATGTACTGCAGAGTATAATTGCCCTGAAAATGGTGATGAACTTAAATAAGTTCTTAAACATTATTTTGCAATTATAATTGCATGGTTGTTATGCCAGGAAAACCAACATAAAACGTTTAAGAAATTGACAGCAAACTCAAGGTAACAATACCAATGAAACAATGTAGTAAACTGAGACAGACATGTACATGTAAACAAGAAGTTAGAAATTAATTCTGCTATCTCGAGGGGAAGGAAATTAATTCAACCTCCCAAAGGAGCTTCTAATGGCTTGAAAAACAAGGCTGATACACTGTATGTGTTTGGAATTTGCTAATAAACCATATTCAGGATTCCATGCTTGAGAACCACCTAGTATGACTGATCAGTTTCAGTTCAGGAGAAAATTGAAAGAAAAATCAACTTACTGTCATGGTACCTAAAATGGAGCTGTTAACACTTACCTACAAAATAATATGTTTGTCCCCCAACAAACGTGAGCCCATTAGGTTCTGCTGTATGCTGTGCAAATGTGACAGAGGAATAGGTCAGCTTTGATGGTGTGTCACAGGTTAACAGACGTCGTTTCTTTGGATCTAGCAACACATCACACTCATCAAATGCTGTTTTGTTTTCCAGCAACCAAAGATTTTCAAACATCACTGTTTCTTGGACTGCAGATGAACTTGTCTGTAGCACAGTGGCAGAGTTAGGGCAAACAAAAATTATTTTAGCTTGAAGTTGGACTTTAAGTTGTCGTGATCCTGGTCCACAGTTGATTCCATTCTCTTGAAACCTAAAGCAAAGAACAAATCAATCAATTTGTCAGTCAGTCAGTCAGTGATTTAAATCAATCAACCAAAAAATCAATCAATCAATGAGTCAGTCGGTCAGTAAAACAATCACTCACTTACTAATTAGTCAGTCAGTAGATCAACTAATCAATCAATCAATCAATCAATCAATCAAACAATCACTCAATCCATAATTCTTCACTAAGTCACTCAATCGATCAATCAATCAATCTCTGAATCAGCCAGTCAGTCATAAGATACAGTGTAGTCAATGAAACAAACAAGCATGCACTCAATCAACTACTCCTCATTACTCATCAAGTTCTGTAATTAAACACTAAATACCCCATGTTACACAGAGGACATTTCCTGTAGGGCAGAACTGGGATAGTACTCTTTAAGTAGAGTTGTGAACAAGCATAAAAGTTTCAATTATAGTTAGTTACTGGCTTTGATTGCAGTATAAAAACAGCCAACCTTCTGTTAAAGGAAGCATTTCATTATGCAAGAAATCACAGTCAATTTTTTTATGTAATATATTAAATACTGAGTTCTTGTTCACGGCAGCATTTGTAATAAGGCTAATATAACAATACATCAAACTATTGATTAATCGCGATATTAATGCTGTGATAGCAATGGATCAATAGTGAAAATGAAACCGATAACAATCGCAATAGTGTAGCTAACTATCGATAGTTTCAATAGTTTCTATACTTCTAATATTTTAACCCATCTTTGATTCTTAAAGTCACAATAATGACAAAAATTAAACTAAAAACAATCTACCTACTGCATCTAAAATGTTTTAGCGTCTTGATTCTTGATCCCCCACTAGTAGGGTCACACTATCCTCATTCCCAGGGTCTACTATAATGTTCCAGGAATGTTAGAGTGTTACTGTACAACCATTGTATTTCGTTTTACCACAAACTGTTTAAATTCTACTGCAGTGTTCACTTCTCATGAATCTACTACAACACTAACAACAGCTGTGTCTGTTAAACATTTTGGTTTCTCTGCACTGTGTTCGACCTGTATAGACCATTACTTCTTACTTATTTCTTTAAGTATAAGGCATTAAGTAAATACAGAAATTCCTGAAAACTATCACAATACTATTGCAATAGTACCTCCACTATTGCAATACGTTAATTACCTTTGTTGTACATGCATGACCTTGTTATGAATGAAGTTGAAAACATCAATTCATGAATTTGTAAGGATCAATTTTTACTCAGAGGTAAGCTTATGATCTTTTGTTTTGATCTATAGATGTTTAACTCAGCTGTTGTGGGGGTTCAGGAATGAAGCTTTAGACTGAGTCAAAAAACTGCTTCAGTTCTTTAATAAGCAGTGAAATGTATAACTTCAAACTAGCAAGAAACATGATTTAATTTTCTCCTGAACATTATATCATTCAGGTTCTTTTGAAATTGCAAATAAATTGATAACATGTTTCTTTCAAATTGTCTGTACTCATTCTTGCAAAAGAGTAAAAACTGAGCTCTCACTGATAATCTCCTTATGCAATTTAGTAGTATCCTGGGTATGATTATCTGGAGTGATATAAAAATTATATATAAACTATTAATATCACAATATTAAAATATCTGCATGACTGTGTGAAATCATTTATGAAAGCTGTGTGAAATGCATGTGGACATTTAATGAAAGGTGTGTGAAATTTGTGTAAACATTTAATGAAAGGTTGTGAATTTCGTGTGAACATTTTTTGAAAACAATCCTTTAAAGACATGTGAAATTGTTTTGACACTGCATGAAAACACCCGTTTGAAAAGGATAACAGTTTTTCATGCCTATTTTCACAAGCCTTTCACATGAACATTTTTCACACGTATGTGGAATAAACATGTGAAACCATTGTGAAAATAAATGAATATCATGTGAATAACGTGTGAAAATAACCACTTTTTCACACAACACAGCATTTCCACTTGCTGTTCACACATTTGCTCCTAGTAGTGAAGCATCAGAATAACAACAATGGTCCAATCTAAAGGCTTATATATTTCAAATTTTCACCAGGAAGTAAATGTAGTCAAATTTATGCAGGCCACCCGCTAAACAAATTGCTCTTGCATGTCTGGTATGTCTGGTTCGAGCAGTTTCAAGACGGCGCCAGATCAATCTATCATTTTAACCAATCATTTTTCCGCTACTGTGGCTGACTAGGGTGCGACCGACAGATTTCAAAGCTCAAAACTCTCATAGTATATTAAGTCTATGAATATTAACTTTATTCCTTTCAGTTCTGTTTTGATAAAGTCTATGCGTGACTGTATTGTCATTGTGCCAAGAACAGTTAGTCTTTAAAATATCAATAAATCTCAAAATTTCGGTAAAGGATTGTGTTTACTAGTTGTAATGTATCGGCAACACATAATTTAACAACGGTGAAGTATAACTTGAGCTAACACAACGCAGTAATTCACAGCGTTGTCGGTGAATTTGCTGGTAACTGCATGTGATTTTGCTTCAACATTAGAAACCAACAAACACGAGAGGCTCGGGTTACCCGGAAACTGCGCTAGATCGGGCTTTCATTTTCCGAATGTGAATAATATTTTGTAATTCGCTACTAACCTTCGATCACGAATGTAAACTACTCTCTAAAGAGTACTAGTTATAAAAGAAGAGAGATCCGTCGATGGAGGCATCGGATATCAGACAGCAGAATTATCACAGCTTGGCCGGCAAGACTGCACTGCTGTACACAAAATTATAAAACAAGAAACAGTTACTTACACAGGATTATGTGGGAACCAGTGTATCGACGGGTAATTGTCGCTCCCAGATATGTAGCCCAAAATAACGAAGAAACTAAGGACAAATATCAACGCAGAGTTCATGATTGCAGAGCGGTAATATTCATATTCACTCTATAGCGGTTGCTTAACCAGTGTAGTGTCGCGTGTAGATTTCCGGAGTTTGAGGTGAAAATATCAAATCATCTCGTATTTACGAGTGAACCAAAGATAAAACGATGTACTGCTTGTAGGGTTATTCAAATGACAAATATGTTGGCAAAACGACATTTCATACTGTTTAGTTACGGAAAAACGTCAAAGCCAACCAATCGTGTCCGTAATTCCGTGCGGTCCGTCATCGCGTCACTCAAACCCAGGACCTCTCCTATCTCGATTCTACAGGAAATTGGCCCGGTCACTACCTACTACTTATTACAGGAAATTAACGCTTCAATCAACGCGAATATGTAAAGTTCGCGTTAATTTAAAGGAGCACTGTCACCGAGATTTCTGCTGTTTTTGGTTCAGTTCTGCCAAAATTACTGCCTTTTACCTGTTATCGTGCAAAAAATGCTCCTACAGAATCAGCAAGATGAATTTCAATGAAATTTTAGCAGGGAGAGCTAACTTTAATAATTTTTTTGGGTGATTTTTCAATGCATAGCTTGAAAGTTTGAAAAAACTGGCAAGTGTTTTCAAATTTCAATCCATTTCCATCCTCGTCATCATAGATGGAATACAGGAGTTTATAGTGTCAATGCGGTACTACAGTCTTTGGCAACAAAACTGGACCATTATTTTAAGGTTTCCACTGATGCATTGGCAGTTTTAAGCCTTTTAAAGTGATGGTACAATAGCGTGACACTGCCCCTTTAAGTCGTGTTATTTTTAGTTAGCTTTAATTAATTCCCCTTCAGTAAGTGGCGCATTAATTTCCGTGACCTTAATTTCCATTATTTTCACGTTAAATTCTCGATACATTCCAGAAATTCTTGATGAGATCAATCTTTCACAAGGTGAAATCGTTTACAATATTTCGGAAAAGGGAAAAAAATATTAATTTATCTGGGTGCAGATCCGCCGGTATCATGTACACTGAAAGAACGCTCGAAGGTCTGTATCCACTTGTAATTTTAGAAAAGATGACTTTGTAAATACTTAAATTTATCTTCACAATTTCATATTTGTTAGCACCGCTGATTTAAGTTCAAACGTTCTTTCTGTATATACCCCTAGTTTTTAGTTTTTTAGTTTACTTAGTGATTAGTTAATTGCAAACGACCCCACAAGCTCATATATCTTTAATACTCATCGTTTTAAAATAATAAAGGCTGTCTATCTATCTATCTATCTATCTATCTATCTATCTATCTATCTATCTATCTAAGTGGCCAGTTACGTTCAAGGACAGTTCCACGAAAGTTTTTCGTATTGCGGATTTTTACACTTGGTGATAAAAAAAAAAAAGACCAAAACACAATAAATTTGCTCTTATTGTCCCAACAAATTTTGATTCTACGTGTCGCTATAATTCCCCTTATTTTATTTCATTGGAAAGTAATTTTTACTGGTAACCACAAAAGTATTGGACTGGTTTTCTTTGGCAACTCAATAGGGATTTTAGAAATATTTCTTGTGTTCACGGTATCACAAATTGGTTATCAATAAACTATTAAGAAACTATTTACATATAAATTTATGGCATTAAAAACTATTTACACATAAATTTATGACATTACAAATTGATTTAAAAGGAAGGCTTTCATTTTACGTTTAAAAATGATAAGAGATTCGCTAAATTTAAAATGGGGTTTTAACGCATTCCACAATGTTACAGTTCTGTAATAAAAAGATCTCTGTCCCGACTTGGTTTTAAAAAGCGGTATATTAAGCTGGGAAGATGATCTGGTCGTCCGACCACTGATATTCCCTCTAGAGATAAAATTTGAAATAAGGTAGTTTGGTACCTGACCTGTCATAGATTTAGAGGCCAAGATGGCGTCTCTTAGATACAGGTGGGACTTAACTGGTATCCATCTCAGGTCTTTCAGGGCTGGAGATACGTGATCAAACTTCCTTGTCCCAGAAACTCTGCGAGCAGCGACATTCTGTACTCCTTGTAGTTTGCGTATATTACTGGCAGAAGTATTCGACCAGACGGACGAGCAGTAATATAACTTACTAAACACGAGACAATTAATTATTGTAACAAGTATGTCTTTTCTAAACTATATGTTTAACTCGGCTAATTTGCCCTAGGGCAGACATACAAGATGATGCTGTTTTAATTATGTGGTCGTTGAATGAGAGTTTACTATCAAACACTACACCCAGGTCCTTAACAGAGTCGACGGGTAAAAGATCTTTACCCAAGAGGGTAAGGCGAAAATCCTGAAGTTTCGATATCATTTGCCGACTTCCAAATACAATCAGTTTAGTCTTGTCCGGGTTCAGGAGTAGCCTATTATTAAAACACCAATTACGTAGTTTAATAAGATCATCGTTCATCGCGGCCATAGTCGGTTTACAGTGCTGCACTTGGAATGACATATGCAATTTAGTGTCATCAACGTAGCAGTCCGTAGAACAGTGTTGTGGGATTGATGGCAAGTCATTGGTGTAAGCCGTGAAGAGCAAAGGACCGAGGATGCTTCCTTGGGGAACACCGTACCTCATTAGCATGGGTTCAGAAAGAGCAGTATTTATACGCACAGCTTGGTACCTGTTTGACAAGTAGCTCTTGAACCACAGGATGGCAGAGGGTGACAAGCCAATATCTTGTAATTTTTTAAGCAGAATATCGTGGTTGACACTGTCGAATGCCTTGCTCATATCAAGGAGAACTACAGCTGATGTTTTCTTTTGGTCAGTTACGGTAAGAATGTGATCAGAAGTGTAGATCAGTGAAGTCTCGGTGGAATGCCACTTTTTATTACCACTTTGATGGGCGGAGAGACGATCATTCTCCACCAAGTAGGGCATAAGTTGATTTAAAGCGATACGCTCACATAGTTTTGAAAGAACAGGTAATAGGAATATAGGGCGGTAGTTATTTGGCTTTTCGTGATCGCCTTCTTTCAACACGGGGATCACTTCAGCTGTTTTCCACTCAGTTGGAAAGGTATTACTTGCGAGGGACTGATTAATTATGGACGTCACGGACGGCAAAATGGCAGGAAGGCTATGCTTGACCATTCGAATGCTAATTTTGTCAATCCCCGGGGCTTTGTCACTTGGCATTAATGTAATTACCTTTTGGACTTCGTCACAATTGACGGGTCTAAATGAAAATTGTTGTGAAGGGAGGTAGCACCTTGGCACAAAAGATGATTGTGTGAGGTCGTAGCTGCATTCATTTGCCAACGAGTAAATTGTTTCAACTGTGTTTTGACCGATAGAGTTAAAGAATTCATTAAACTCTTTGGCCACTGCGTCATCGCTGTCGCTAAAAAACTTTTTCTTCACAGGTTTTCTGGGGATACATGATCGTATCGTTTTCCAGACGCACCTTGGATTATTGGATTGCTTCTAATCTGATTTTCAACATGTTCCCGTTCAGCTAATCTTAATTCGCGCTTAACTTCCCGCTTAAGATTCTTGTAGGCAACCCAGTCCAGGGGATCGTTAGACTTCCTTGCGATCTTTCTCCAGTAATCTTTAGTTCTAATTAAGGAGCGGATCTCATCGGTGACGTATGGGTTTGGTCGGCTTCGCAATTTAATTTTTTTAATAGGTGCATGGTCGTCTAGGATTGGGTTGAACAATAGGTTGAAAGCGTTTAGTTTATCATCTACGTCCTCAAAACAATCGGTAACTAAAACCATTTAGTATTTCAAAACAATCTTAGTCACTGTCACTGTCACTGTCACTATTACTATCACTGTAAATGTCACTATCACTATCACTATAAAATATTTAAGATAGTACGCGCCCACTCATTGGTCAATAGGTGTGTTTAGATGAGAGTATGTAAACACGGTTGTGACGTCACACTGTTTGTGTTTCCCGGTACAATTTGAAAACATTTCAAAGCTTAGCTTTCGCAAGACTCGTAAAGCAATTTCAAGTACAAATATTTTGGTGGTCGATAAACACGCACAACTATCCTTCTCAACTCAACATTTAATGGTGCATCGTTTTTCCATCCAGAAAAACTCTCAATGACTTAACATACGCACGAGGTTACAATTAATATAACCCCCTCTAGGGAGGTAGCACACAACAATGTAACTGTCACGCAATCACAGTTCAGTCCGCCACAGTACCCCCCCCCCCCTCCCCCTACCAGTCGGTGACTTAATCACTGAAATGACCAGGTTGACGCACAGTACGGCCGGCGTGGGTAGTGGTTGATCTGGCTGGGGCTCCACGCGGACATGCAACCAGTGGATTGCTGGGAGCAGGGTCAGAGCGGGAAAGCTGAGTTGAAACTGCAGGTGGACGTGGGGTAGGTGTGGAAAGGTCAGTGGGCAGGTTAATGGGAGCCCTATCCAGTGTCGCAGGTTTCAGGCGGTCAATCGTAACCACTTCTGTCTTCTCATTGACGTCCAAGGTGAAGTGCTTCTCTGATCGTTGTACAATCCGGAAGGGACCGGTATAGGGACGGGTGAGGGGTGGCCTGATAGCGTCACATCGAATGTAGACATGGGTCGCCGTCTGTAGGTTGTTGGGAAGGTAGGTACGACAGGGTCCATGCCACTGGGTTGGAACAAACTGCCGGCGCTGCATGGAATGACGCAGCCTGGACACGAACAAGGAAGAGTCCTCAAAGGTTGGTGGCGAGAAAAAGTCGCCGGACAGCCTAAGGGTAGTGCCGTAGACCAACTCAGCTGAAGTGCATGATAAATCTTCTTTCAGGGTCGTGGGGATTTATAGCAGTACAATGGGGAGTTCATTGACCCAGTTGCTGCCAGTTATTCTTGCTTTCAGTCCGGTCTTCAAGTGACGGTGGAATCGTTCAACAAGCCCGTTGGCTTGTGGGTGATAACATGTAGTACGGTTGCGCGTTGTACCAAGAAGATTCATGAGTGACTGCCAAAGAGAAGACTCGAACTGTGACCCCCGATCAGAGGTGATTGTTTTCGGAACACCAAAACGAGAGACCCAGCCAGAAAGCAAGGCAGAAGCGCAGAAGTCAGCTGTAGCATCGGTTATTGGAATCGCCTCAGGCCACCAGGTGTATCGATCGATACACGTGAATAGGTAAGTGTAGCCTCGAGAAGGTGGTAAAGGACCGACAATATCGACGTGGATGCTGTCAAAGCGAGAGTCGGGTGGAGGAAAGGCCTGTAAGGGGGTCCTCACATGACGCTGAATCTTGGACTGCTGGCAGTCATGGCAAGCTTGTGTCCAGCGTCCTATGTCGCGCTTCATATGAGGCCACACGTACCGTTCAGCTACCAGGCGACGTGATGTCTTGACACCAGGGTGGGACAAGGAATGGAGGTTGTTGAAAATGTCTCGACGCATCCCCGATGGTACCAACGGTCTGGGCCGACCTTGGGAGATGTCACAAAGAAGCGAATGATCAGAGTTAGGGAGAGGAATGCGCTGGATGCGCAACGAAGTAGTGGAGGTGCATGGTTCTTTGAGCTCCTGATCACAACTCTGAGCAGCTGCTAAAGCTTCGAGGTCAATTACCGACTGTTGGAGGGCACGGATATTACGGGACAGTGCATCAGCAACATGATTAGCGCGTCCCTCAATGTGGCGGATGTCAGTGGTGAATTCCGAAATGAAGGCCAAGGGTCGAGCTCGTCTCGGTAAACGCCGATCAGCACTGGAGTGAAAAGCGAAGGTCAGGGGTTTGTGGTCAGTGTTGATGTGGAAAGTCCGTCCCTCAACAAAGTACTGGAAATGTTGGACCACCAGATAAACAGCTAATAACTCTAGATCAAAGGCAGTGTTGTTGAGTTCCGCAGGCCGGAGTTTCTTGGAAAAGAAGGAGATTGGTTTCCAGTGTCCATAAATAAACTGCTCAAGCACGGTCCCGACAACGCGATTGGAAGCGTCATGTGTCACGCAAGTAACGGCATAAAGCTGAGGATGAGCTAACATTACGGCCTCTGACAAGGCATGTTTGGCCGTGACGAATGCTTCTTGACAGGAGGTGGTCCAGTTGAAGTTATCTGCGGCTAAAGCTTGGTGCAATGGGTCCAGGATCTCGGCGCACCTGGGCACAAAACGGTGGTAGTCATTGACAAGGCCAACGAACTGATGCGCAAGGACTTCATGTCGTTAGCAACAGGGAAATTTTGAACAGCATCGACGCGTGCGATATTAGGGCGAATACCACTAGCGCTGATGGTGTGGCTCAGGAAGGTAATCTCCGCCTTGCCGAATTCGCATTTGGCCGGGTTAATTACTAGACCATGGGCCGATAGGCGTTGGAAGAGAGCGTGGAGGTGTTGAAGGTGTTCTTCCAAAGACCGACTGGCGACCAAGATGTCATCCAGATAGATAAAGACAAAGTCCAAGTCGCGGCACACATCATCAATGAAACACTGGAAGGTCTGAGCTGCTTTCTCAATCCAAATGGCCTTCGGCAAAACTCAAAAAGGCCAAAAGGAGTAATGATGGCGGTCTTGGCGATGTCATCCTCATGCACAGGGATCTGGTGGTAGGCGCGGACCAAGTCAAGTCCTGAATGCGTGGAATAGGGTAGCGGTCAGCAGTTGAAATGTCGTTCAGTCTTCTGCAGTCCCCACACGGACGCCAGTCGCCGTTCCCCTTGGGAAACATATGAGGCGGAGAGGCCCAGGTGCTTGATGATGGTCGGATGTTGCCCATGTCAAGCATCTTACTGAACTCTGCCTTTGCTGCAGTAAGCTTCTCAGGTGACAGGCAACGTGGCCGGGCGAAAACCGGACGACCTTCGGTCACAATATGATGAGAAACACTGTGTTTGATGGGCGTGTCGCTCGTCTGGGGTGTAATAAGAGATGGAAAGTCCGCGAGGAGGCATTGGAAGGGATCTTCCGCGTCTGTGTGTGAGGTGGAAATGCTGTTAAGGCGTGGCGAGCTGTCGGAAGCTGGTTTAGCGGAAACACTGGTTCCATTCCTCGTGTCGATGAGGCGTTTCTGGTCGAGATCCACCAATAATTTGTGTTGTAAAAGAAAATCAGCTCCGATGATATTTTGAGTGACATCAGGGAGTAGGAATCGCCAAGTAAGGGGGCGTGGGAGCCCGAGATCGAGAGTGAATTGTTTGAAACCATACGTATTTATGGAGGAGTTGTTCGCGGCTCGCAATGTAATGTCACCTTTGATCCATCTGTCTGGTCTGCTAGCAGGACAAACGCTAACTTCTGCGCCAGTATCAATCAAAAATTGTCGTTTAGAGTTACTGTCAAGAATTCGAAGGAGAAGTGAAGTGCCAGTCGAATGGGCGGCGTTCAGCGACTGGCTGTCGAGTTTCCCGACCGCGGATTAAATTTGCATGGTTGGTGGCATTTCATGGCTTTCGAACCAAATCGCTCATGGTACCAACAAACATTGGATGTTGCACCAGGCTGAACTCTGTCACGAGTTGGTCGTCGCTGCGACTGGAGCTCTTGCCGAAGTTTGTACAGCTCAGAGTGAATAGAAGCGATTTTCGAATCTTCATGTGACTCTACTGTACTCACGCACCCTTGTGGGCCTTGAACTTCCACCATATTGTCGGCGATTTCAGCCATGTTGCTGAGGCTAGTATCTTTGTGGATCGCCAGAGCTGTGCGTATTTTGAGCGGAAGTTTCTGGAGGAACAGCTCACGGAAGATCTCATCTTGGTTGGACTCCTCTACCGTACCACTGCGAAGTTTCAACATTTGTCGTAACAACTGCGAGGGCTTCCTATCGCCGAGGTGTTCCATACGTAGGAGTTGCAGTAGTTGCTGACGTTTGGACAAACAAACACGCTTTTGCAGTTCTCGTTTAATCGCCGTGTAGGGCTCGTCTGGTGGGTGAAGAATAATGTCCCGTACTTCGGAAGTGTATTGAGCAGGAAGAACGTGAACAACGTGGGCGAATTTGGTCTTCTGTTGAGTGATGTTCTGTGCTTCAAATAAGGCTTCGTCTTCGGCAAACCATTTAACTCCGGTCGGACGGCCAAAACTCGGGTAATTTGAGAGCCACTGCATTAGCGGGACGGCTGGTTCATCGGGCATTCTATCACGTCGGGGTCACCAATTTGGTGGTCGATAAACACGCACAACTATCCTTCTCAACGCAACATTTAATGGTGCATCGTTTTTCCATCCAGAACAACTCTCAATGACTTAACATACGCACGAGGTTACAATTAATATAACCCCCTCAGGGAGGTAGCACAAAACAATTAACTGTCACGCAATCACAGTTCAGTCCGCCACAATATCAAGGAAATAATAATAATAATAAAAAAGAATTGCCAAATTTCGATTTGGGGTTTAGCTATCTCTTCCCCGTGAGCCCGAGGAAACAAAGCAAAAGAAAAACCACAGCGCTTTCCCTGCCTCAATGATCGTGAACTACACGACCTAAAGCGAAGCTAAGAGGACAAAATATGGAACAAAATAGGCAGTAAACGTTTTTCAAGGTAATTGTTGCATTAAGCACTACAACGAAATCCTTTATAAGACATTCTTTATTTAAAAAAATGTACACGAAAACGTACACCAAGCTAAGCTTATATGCTACAGACTGTAAATGCTTCAAATCAAACTTTGCGCGGCCGATCGGTTGCCCGACGTGTTTTGGCTGTCAAATTAGCGTAAAATGTATTTTCTCTGAGACTCTCAGCTTAAAAATATACTGCAACCTGGATCCGCTACTTGGGCTATGATTCCTATCCAGCAAAACTTCACAAGGCACGATGAGAGATCGGAGGATGTAATTTGCAAGTTGCATCTTGCAGGTTGCAGGTCAAATAAATAATATATAGATTTAGCCAAGCCTAAAAGCGGAGCTCCATGGTTATTATTTTATTTACTGGTATTGAGCAACTTCGCATGGCTTTTCTTGCGCCAATATTTTGTGTTTAGAGCAGCAACAGGAACTGACCGCGGTTCAAAAACCTCAAAACAATAAAACATTCCAAAACAAGACGACGGCTATGTTTGCTCGAAGATTCTTGGAAAGGGTGAAGAAAGTGGACAAGTAAGCTTGTAGTAAGTTAGAAAAATTACTAAGCAATTTTGACATAAATGACCGTGGTAAAGAAAGATCTAGAGGAGTACCAACGTAGTTGATAGTTTACAGCAGTCAACAGGAATTGACCGTTTCTTAGTGTTAAGTGTCATTTACTATAAAACATTTCATTTGTATCGGCAAATATCTCTTACAATTTTGGTAAAGTCATTTTGAGGACTTTACTCGCACCCAGTCAATTGGAGTTTCAAGATAGCGTCACCCTAACACATCTTCGATTGCTGTAAGTATTGAACAATGTTTCACTCAAATTTTGTTAGAGCGAGAGAGAGAGAGAGAGAGAGAGAGAGAGAGAGAGAGAGAGAGAGAGTTTCTTCAATTACATAGAATTGGTTTCCGAGAAAGCCGTGCATGCATTAAAATATCACAAGTCAATTAAAATTACATGAATTACAGGTATACGAAAGCTAAAAAGAAGTATCTGAATTGATCTCATGGAGACCGAGTGAGCGTAAGGATTTTCTAAAGACCTCAAGAGACGGTTCTGCTTTAATCGTAGATGGGAGGGAGTTCCATAGCTTAGCACCACGGTATGAAAAGCCTTTTTTCAAGTTTTCGGTATTGGGTTTTTGGAGTGCTAAATTCAAGTTAGAGTCTCTGAGGTTGTAAGTAGTAGTGTCACGAACTAGGTGAAATGCTTCAGTGAAGTACTCAGGAGCTTTGTTGTGCATAATTTTGTCCATCATAATCACAGTATGATGGTGGCGACGGACTCCAAGAGTGTCCCACTGAAGCATTTTCAATATCTCGGCTGATCTGACATCCCATTCGCTTTGAGTGATGATCCGAGCTGCTCGGTTATGGAGTTTGTCAAATCTGCGAGGCCTTTGTTTAAACCTGCCCAAACTACATCACAATAATCAAATAATGGAAGAATCAACGATTTGTAAATCATGATTAAAATTTCTTTTGGGACAAACGGTCTAACCTGTTTTAAACCGGCAAGGCCTGCAGAAATCTTCTTTGCGATATGGTCTACGTGGTTCGACCATGACAAATGTTCGTCTATATATACACCTAAAGATTTACTATAGTGTACCCTCGTTATCGGATCATCACCTAATTTGATTTGGAGAGGGAACGTTAGTTGGGCTGCTTTATATTTAGACCAAACTAAAAGATACTCAGTCTTAAGTACGTTTAGATTTAATCTATTGGCGATAAGCCAATGTCCAATGCTTGTAATTCGTTGTTGACCATGTTCTCTAGATCACTAAAGCAAGATGCCGTAATAGTTAAGTTTGTATCGTCAGCAAACATCCGTGCTTTTGAATAATTTAGGGAACAAGGTAGATCGTTAATATAGATAAGAAATAGCAAAGGACCTAGTATTGAACCTTGGGGTACACCACAGGAAATAGGTTTGTCTTTCGATAGAAAACCGTCAAGTTCGCATCTTTGGTGTCGACCTGAAAGATTGATTTGAACCATGGAAGAGAATTATTGCCTACACCGAGGAGCCGTAACTTTTCTAGTAAAATATTGAGGTCGATTGTGTCAAAAGCTTTAGCTAAGTCAAGAAAAACAACAGAGGTGATATCACCGTTGTCAATATTGAAGTACCATTGATTGCAAGCGTCAAGCAAAGCAGTGGTAGTGGAGTAAAACGATCGAAATCCTGATTGGTATTTGTTCAACAAATTATTGTCCAAAAGATATGCGCGGAGTTGGTTATAAACAAGCTTTTCCATAACTTTAGAAATAAAAGACAAAATGGAAATTGGACGATAGTTGTTAGGATTTGATTTACTGTTACCCTTATGAAGCGGAAAAATCTTCGCAACTTTCCAATCACTGGGGATATAACCGCTGGAAATTGATGCGTTGAAAAGAAAACAAAGGGGCTCAGCAATGATATCAGCTGCAATTTTGAGTAGTTTGTTTGGAATGTGATCTAAGCCAGCTGATTTATTAGTGATTAATTTCTTCAGGATATTTAGTACCTCAGACGGATGAATACGACTTAAGCTAAAATTTGAAGAAGTAGAATTCATATAATGATGAAAAGGCTCGGTGGGATTTGAAAGTTGTGATGCTAGTTGAGGCCCAATGCTTGCAAAATGATTATTAAATGATTAGAAAATCTGCAATTTCATCTCGACCGTTGATGGAATGAACCTCGTCGATAAAAATTTCATTTATCATAGAGTCCTTTTGAGGTCTACCTTTAACTGAATTAATAGTTTTCCAAATTTCTTTGGGATTTCCAGAATTTTCAGAAAATTTCGCATGGTAATAACACTTCTTTGAATTCTTTATATCCCGATTAACCTTGTTTCTAAGAGACTTGTAGTCGGACCAAAGTTTAGGATCATTAAATTTGGACGCATTTAATTTAGCCCAGTCTCTTTTGATAATGAGCATATGGCGTACTCGTTTAGATTTAATTGGGGCGTGGTGATCAGCAACAGAAAGAAACATGTCTTTCCAAGCCAACCACATGGTTTCGGGATCATTGTAAGTGCTAAGTGTGCCCCAAGGGAGATTAGATAATTCATTTCGGAATTTAAGTAAATCAAATTTTGAATAGTTTCTATAGGTGACATGTTTGTGCGATCTACCGAAAGAAATAGACGTTTTACGCACAACGTAAACAGGAGAATGATCGCTGAGACTATTATGTATAACTCCGGAGTCAACAATTTTGCTTGTGTCGTTAGAGAATATAAGATCGATAACAGTGGCACTAGAGTTAGTGACCCTGGTTGGAGTATCGATTAATTGAGACAATTGATACGCCTCGGCAATGGATTTTAGGATACAAACAGGACCTTCTTGGTTATATGATTGATAATTACAATTTAAATCACCCAGGAGAATGACTTCTTTCTCTTCTAGGTCTAGCTTGAATACAATATCTTCGAGTCTGTCTAGAACTGATCTATCAGAGCTAGGAGGCTGTAGCAGGCAAAGATAACAAAGGGCCTGCTACAGGGTTTCCTGATTTCAATACATATGCCCTCTACACAAGCTGAGTCGAGATCATGACGAATGTGATAATTTATGGTGTTCCTTATATAAATTGCGACTCCGCCACCGAGGCGGTTTCTGTCTTTTCTAATGAGATCATAACCATCGACAATGAAAAGCGAATCCTCAAGAGCAGTGTCAAGGCGTGTTTCATTTAAAGCTAACACATCAATTTTATGATTACTTAAATTCATTCTGATTTGGTCTATGTACTTTGGAAGACTAGCAATGTTATGAGAAATAACTTTAAAGCCTCTGCCGTTAGGAATAGAGTAACCTTGATCGGAGGTACTGCTACCACTACTGTTAATGACAAACTCGGTCTCCGGGAATTCCTAATTAGAGCTAAGACGGATAAGAGAGGAAATATTATTAACTAGAAGGGCTGTACCCTTTCTGTTCATGTAAATTCCATCGTTGTTGAGATGGTTCGACAAAATATTTGAATTATCAATAAATTTCCAAGAGCGTTGGAGACAATACGATTGAAGTAATTTGTTTACATGGTCAACTTTGTTGTTAAGAGTAGACTCACGGCGGCGAATTATACTGGAGATAAATACCTTTCGTTTACCAGGACCTTCCGCCTCACTTGCTAGCTCAGTAATGTTACTTGCTAGAACTCTGGGATCGGCAGAGTGTTGAAGATCATTTGTTCCGACATGAATAACAACTTGAGCAGGATTTTTAGACAGGCTGGGAATCATATAGTGTTTCATGTCGTTGGAAGAGCACCCAGGAAAGAATTTGCGATGGACAGAACCACAGGATCTCATTCGTCTCGTATCGATATGCTTTATCATTGAGTCTCCAAGAATAACGGTTGTTTCAGGGTTCGTTGGCTGAATGTTGTGGTTGTTGAGGCTCTCCTTTGAACTGTCGACCAACTGTTGTCATCATGAGTGCAGTCTTGAGGTGAAGATGATGTTGAATCAGAACCACGAGGTGTTAAACTGTCGTGCATGGTTGATTTGGCCTGATCTTCGTTTAGCAATTTCAAAGCGGTAATCAGGCTGGCTCTTTCATTTTCGAGATTTTTAAAAGTAGCTTTTGCCTTGGCAAGAGAAGATCGTTCTGTATCAAGGAGATTCTGTAAACTCTTGACCTGTTCTTGCAGAATACTGTGTTCACTTTGTAGGTGATAATTATCAGGATGCATTTGCATATTCCTTGAGTTAACAAAGTTCTGAAGATCGTTGACTTTATGGCTAAGCAGCCACCACACATAGCCGCATTGGAAGTTAGCGAAGACTCTGATGTCTGTGGAGAAATTAAGTCCACAGAAGCTGGCGATGGAAGCGAATTAGGAGGATTGCAGTGATCCGAACATGAGACAATTTGGCCAGAATCAAGGCGGAGCAAATCGTTCTTAGAAGCGATAAGCCTTCCCAGTTTTTCTCTTAGGATGGCATAGTCAGCTCCTTGGGTCTGTACTGTGCGAGTTGAGGAGAACCATTTGACAATTACGCCACCAACTTCAAAGGAGAACATTTTATGCGCCGGGTATTCAGATGTGTCGCCATCTTCGTCGACCTCGAGTAACATCTTGACCAACGAGATAAGTTGTTGGAAGTTTCCGAACCATTTAAACTGGTCTTTTGCTTCGAGATAGCTTAAGAAAGCTACCAAGCTCGAGATATTTTCTTTAGAAGCCATTTTGTCTTGAGATTCAACGAAGAAAACGATTTCAAACCAAATCCAAAAGATACACACGTGAAATAAATAAAAGAAAAACTACTACTTTTAGCAAATTCAGTGTTATATTTGGTGTTAGATGCTTTGCCTTGGCACTAGACTTAAGTATAGATGTGTTGGTTGACAAAGAAGCTTCTTGACACAAATCATGCCATCTTCAATTTAGCAATGCAAAGCTACATAAAGCAAAAGAAAGAGCGGGTTCGTAAAAGAAAGAGAGAGCCACAGATGATGAACTTAGGTGCCCAGTAGGATCCCATGGGGTTACCCTAGATATTAGGTCTGTTTGTAGCTCGTTTTTGCAAAACGCGTCAGCGTTTTTGGTGTTAGATGCTTTGCCTTGCCACTAGACTTAAGTATAGATGTGTTGGTTGACAAAGAAGCTTCTTGACACAAATCATGCCATCTTCAATTTAGCACTGCAAAGCTACATAAAGAAAAAGAAAGAGTGGGTTCTTAAAAGAAAGAGAGACCAAAAGAAAGAGCAAGAAAATGAGGAAGTCCGTCCATCGAACACTTGCAGGTCAACATGTGTGGGGAGGGCGAGTGCGAGGGCGGAAAACAGCTCCACGAAGTCGCTACGTCCGCCATGAATGAGAAGTTCCACTGCATGATAACCGAGTCCAGGATTCAACATTATTATCCAGATATCAGGGTTTGATCCTATGGCCGCTGAGGCAAAATACCACCTGAAATCCATGACGGATCCCCGAAACCGCTACAGAAAACACCTCTCGCAAAAACGACAAGAATCCTACGCTCAAGAAGACGAGAAAATCAAAGAATGTCAGGCTTGTTGTTGAGCTTGTTTAATACGTCAAAGACTCTGTTTGCAATGACAAATTGAGTATTCCGCTTAAGTGAGTTGCATTATTTATATGTTCGTCAACTACAGACATTGTGAATGAAAAAATCAAAAAAATATAACTAGACTTATGATTTCACTCTTAGAATACTTCCCAGACGCGCAAGAGCAAAGTGACGGGAATAATATGTTAATAGTTTTCAAGACAGCTATACAGAGCTTCTCAAACACGTCGTTCTGCAAAGAGATTTCTCAGAGGATGCCACAATCCTAGCTAAAGCCTCTGATTTATCCGGAAGGATATATTTGGCCATGAAGGTTTTAAGTTTTCCGGAGCATTTTCAGAAGGTTTCCAGGAAAATGCCGTCCTTGCGAGCTTAAAATCATTTGTGTCCATGCTAATTCATGGGGTGAGCATTGAAAACACTGATGCACAAGAATCACAGCCATGTTTGACAGTTTGCCACGCTATTTTAGTTAATGCAAAGGCTGTAGAATCTTCAAAAAAAGTCTAAAACTGGTCAGACGCGTCACAACAAGGCAAGACAGCCTCTTCTTCTTTTGTATACTAGCATTACACTACACCATATGACCAGGAACAAGTCACTTATAGCCAAATTGTATCAGCTGGGAATCTCTGTGTCATATCAAGGAGTCGTAGAGTTAGAGAACACGATCGCTGCTTCAGTTAGCAAATGTTTTGCAGATGACAGTGTCGTAGTTTAAGGCGGTTCAAATTCAACGACGGTAGCTTCATCATTCCATGGCACCGGGATAAGCATGTTTCAGTTGCCAAATGTCAGAACCTAAATTTTTGCTCTTGCTTGATATTTCCTTTATTGTCCATCTGACATTGATGTTATGTTTGTTACATTTGCAATAAAGGACGCCCTTCTGCAACATAATAGCACAACCTATACCAAGCGGGAATCTGGACAACCAGTCAAGCTGCCCAGTAGGCACTACCATCCTCACAGCAGTTCTCATGGAAGGTGGCCAGTGTATGGATCCCTAAGTGGGTAACAATTTCGGATGTTTCTAAGGCCTGTAGCGAGCTTATCAGATGCAGTCGTAAAGGGATGTGTAGAAGATGCAACTATGCTAAAGCAAATCTTGAATGCTCACCTATGTGCAAATGTAAATGCACTGCGAATGATGGCCCTTAGTGCAAGATAGTATCCAGAAATTATGGCCATGCAATGCACACCATTTAGTGTAGAGTAAGGACGATAATCAGGAATTAAAAATCGTACAATACGCAGATGACACCACTGTTTTCGTGCAGAACAAGAAATCTGTGACACATTTACTTGAGCTTCTAAACGAATTCGGCGCCCAATCTCGACTCGAAATTAATACATCTAAATCTGAAGCAATGTGGTTGGGACAATGGAGAGAAAATCAAGAAACCCCGTTTGGTTTTAAATGGCCAAAAGATCCTATAAATTCGCTTGGAATCTTCTTCTCGCACGACCAAACGAAGGCCGATGAACTTGATTTCGGGGCTAAACTCCAAGAATTAGAGCAAACCCTTAAAGCGTGGGAGAAAAGAAAACTATCGTTGTACGGGAAAATTAACATCGTTTAAACACTCGGTCTCTCAAAACTGATTTACAACACTTCTGTGCTTAATGTTCCCGATCATTACATAAAACAAATAAACAACATTGTCTTCAAGTTCATTTGGGAGGGTAAACCAGCCAAAATAAAGAAAAGCACCATTATCGCTGAAAGAAACAACGGTGTATTAAAAATGTGAATTTTCAATCATGAAGAAATTAAAGCACTAAAAATTGCATGGGTCGATAGAATTCGGGACCAAACGTTCGCCTCCTGGAAAGTAATTCCAGACCACGGTACAAGGTAATACGGCAAGCTTGCCTTCTTACTGACCTGCAACTACAATACTGACCTCCTTAACTTAGAAAAAACTTCCACCTTTTTACAGAACAATTCTAACCTACTGGCAAGAGTTCAAGCACGTGTCTGAGAGCAACGCCCGTGATTATAGTTCCGAAATCTTGTGGAATAATTATAAGATTTTGATCGACAAGAAACCTGTGTTCTACAAGGACTGGTACTCAAGCAATATCGTTTACATTAGTGATTTGTTGAACGAAAATAACAATTTTCTTAGCCTTTCGGAATTTAATGCAAAGCTCAATCTGAATACACCCTTTACTGTATACTGTGGTCTGGTCGATGCTATTTTGCTAATCTGGAAGAGGGGCGTAAAAAATCAGAATATATCTAACGTAGATGTTTCTCACTCAGCAATGTCAACAAGAGCTGTTTATTCCACAATCCTAGAAACGAAATATGAGCCGCCAACGGCGGAAAGTAGGATTCTGAGACATGGTTTCTCCAAGAATGATCTGCATAAAGTCTATAGCTTACCGTTCAAAACCACAAAAGAAGTTAAGCTTCAAATGTTTCAGTACATAATTCCACATAACATACTTCCTACTCAAGCGAGCTTACATCGAGATGGCATAAAAGATAATGATCTCTGTACCTTTTGCAAAAGCGAGAAGCAAACTCTAAACCACCTTTAGTCTCTTGTAACGAGACTGCCTCCTTCTGAAGCCAGTTTCAAACCTGGTGGTATCAAAAATCTAAAGAACATATCTCGCTAAATTTAGGAAAAATCTTGTATGGGTGTTACGAGAGATCGGCTAAGAGGCAGGCACTAAATTATTGTATTCTTGTTGCAAAATATTATATTTTTTGCACTGGTGGGCGCGAGGACGGGCTACGTTTCCGGGATTTCCTTCTGCGGCTGCATGAAAAACTAGTCATATTGAAGGAAATTGCTACGGCTGAAAAAACACTTTCAAAGTTCTTCCAAAAGTGGGCTTTTCTGTTGTAATGTTTTTCTTCTTTAAATTTTAATTGCACACTACATCTTTGATCCAATTGTTACTAAGCTACGTTACGCGCGCTCTACATTGTTCATGTATTTCTTGTAATTATTGTATCTGTCAAATTATAACAATAAAAAAAAAAGGACTGGAAACTTGATCAGGGAATTAGTATCTGAACTAGCTGTATCAATAACGGACGCGAATACAGCAGTGGTAACTGTAGATAAATCTGTAATGTATTTTTCAAAATAACTATCATTGCCTTTAACACCAGGTAGTCGGTGGCACTTACCGAACATAATTAGAAGCTAAGTGAGGACTGGGTACTAGTCTGATTTAGGTGTTACTGATATAAAAATTGTGGTTAATGCACGATGCCAGAATAATGAGGTTCTCAACGCTGTTGTTTTTTATATATAATTCAATTTCTCTATAGCAATATGACCACCACAGATATCCCAACCCGTGATTTTAAGCAAAAACATGAATATCCCATAATTCACAAACTAGAGCCGATTGCGTTGGGCACCCCTTCTGATATTGATAGGTAGGTACTAAGGAATGTGTGTGCCAAGTTTGGTATTTTTGTCACTTCTTTCACGATCCAGTCAATATTCCGGCTTAAGAGACCTGACTAACAATCCGGGCGTCGATTATACGAGTCGACCCAAGTTTTAAGTGTTTCCTGAGGCAAATCTTTTGCTATCCTTTTAATCACTTGAAAATTCACCTTCCGGAGTATCTGTTAATTAGTTCTTGATTTTTATGCCTTTTACGCGACGATGACGATGACGTTGTTTTGGTCAAAATGAAGAAACCAACTGAAGTGAAATTACGAGCCGCAGAAAGCGCGCGAAAAATTAAGCCTCGTTTTGGTTTGGTTGCCTCGTTTTAGTTAAATTAACCTGGCTTCAGCCTCCGATCTAATCGAAAACCAATACCTGGTCAGCAGTCAACTTAAAAAAAAACAGCTGACCTCGATGAGCTCTAAACTTGAGCTCGCGACACGGCCACGTGATACTGGTCAGCAGAAACCTTGTTTTGACAGCTGTCAATTGGCGATGACACGGATGCCCTATATCAAAGATGTACGCTGAGTTGTACGCTGTAAACTAGCTGATCAGCTAGGTCAGGTGGAGTATGGCCGCCATGTTGGATTAATATGGTTATTATTAGGATATTATTAATTATTGGGCAACTCCGTCGTCGTCGTCGTCAACGTGCGGTGACGCCCGCTAGCAATACCGCTAGCCATGATTACCATGAGAAAAGCACTTGACGGGTTTCTATAGGTATGGTGCCGCTATAAGGTATTGGTACCTATTGTCGGGCACTTTAATTTTTTATATTTCTACTGAAAAGCAATCTTATTTCGCTTTTCCTTACCGCTAAAGTTTAGGATATTGATTAGGTACTTCCACTGTTTGATTTTATTTAAGTGGTATCTTTCTTTAAGTGGTATGTTTTTTAATACCTATTCTCGGACAGGTGAGGAAAAAACTCCGAAGTTTGGAAGAAAATCTCGTCAAGCCAAATCCAGCTTAATTTCCTTCGATAGCAGCTCTCGTCTTGAGTCTAGCGATCGATTTTTATCCAGATCCGTTGAGGTTTTCCTGAGGAAAATGCTCGCAATTCATATTTTACGAAGAAATGGTGCCTGTTTTTTTTTTTTTGCGCGGAAAAAACTTGAAAAAAACGACTCAAACTTGTGAATGAAACCTTCGATCTTCGATGGTCTGAAAAAACCAGACGCCATGTTGTATCTCACGAGCCTTCTGAGCTTATGTTTTCGCTTTTAACCGCTGTTAATTCGAACTGCTTTAACTGGGGTACGAATACCTTACGTCGGACAGCCGCCGAAATCCCACATAAACTCTAGTAAACACGGCCGTTTGGACTGACGAATTTACGATCGCGCGCGATTTTTTTAAGCGTTGAAATGGAACGCTTACGGTAAAAACAGTTCCCCAAACTAACAAGCAACCACTTACCACTTTGTCAGATGAGCTAGTGAGCATTTTTTTGCTGTTATTTTTAGCATAAATAGGCCACTCGCTAGACAAATGTTTAGGCGTCCAAGAAGTGGTTTGATGTCCGACAATTGGTCGGACTTTAAAGCCAACTTACGTTAGGCGAATTTTCTCTCGAAAGATACCACTTAAATAAAATCAAACGGTGCAAGTACCTAGCGATGAAAACGTGAAGCTTGTGGGATGTGGCTGGAGTGACAAGGATACTTCACAAATAATGTGATCAAGTAAGCTGAAGCCACTCAAAAGGCACTAAGGCCAAAAGGTAGCGGGCATTACCCCTTAAATCTACCAAAGCAAAGATTGAGCCCAAGCATTAGCAGCCATGGACAGCTGTTTTTTTTTTTGTTTGTTTTTTTTTGTTTTTGATAAAATTTATTTACACAACGGCCAAAGGGTCGTTGATAAAAAGAGCAAATACAATACAATATGACGACGAACGCAAAAAGAAAAGCGCTAATTATAAAAGATCAAGTTCAAAATGACAATTGCATAATTAGTACACCGATTAAGCAATCGAGGACATCACTAATTAAAGGGCATCACTAATACGTGTTAAAAGAAAAATTGCAGAAACCGGACAAGAATATGCCCTGAGAGAGGAAGGAGGATTACAACCTACAAATTTTAAAAAGACAATCTCGTTATCTGCATTGACGGAGCAAATAATATTATTAGTGGACCAAAAAAACCTAACTCTGTCAAAAGCATCACAGCGGATACGCAATTTGACATCTTTAATAATCATATCAATGATGGCGCGAGAATCTAAAACGTTATTTGGGAAAGTCGCTAGGTTTCGGGTTCGCCAAACAAAAAACAAGATCGAAGCAACTAAATAGTGAAAGATAGGAAGAGTAGGAGAAGACGGAGCATCAGAGAGAGGAAAGAGAACAGAAGAAAAGGACCGTGAGTACGGCCGTGCTTCGTGCTTCGGGATCGCGATCGCCGTCGCGAGCGGGATTACTATAGGGATGATAGCAATCATAGATCAAGAACCCGTGAGCGAGATCACAGCAATAACTCTGGATCTGACTCTGATGATGCGTCTGAGTGGGTAAGAGTACGAAGGAGGAGGGGTCGCCATTAGCGCCAATGCTAAAAGTTGCCACCTTAAATGCTCGGGGGTTAATTACTCCTGCTAGATGTGATCTAGCCTTACACGAATTGTCTCGGGCTGATTTTGATATTGTCTTACTACAGGAGACTCATGTCTCTTGCAAATTACAAGCTGATAAAATTGCACGGAAATGGTCTGGTGATTGTCTCTGGTCTTTTGGGAGTGGCCGGTCGGCCGGTGTTGGCTTGCTTGTCTCTCCTAGATTCCAGGGCAAGATTTCTCGATATGTTTTTTATTCTGATGGCAGAGTTATTAGTGCATTGGTGCTTTTGGGGTCACACAAATTTAATATTGTAAACATTTACGCTCCAAATACCGTTTCTGAGCGCAGGGCCTTCTTCGAACGATTACATTCCTATTTTCTTTCTCCTGTTCGTTTGATCACTGGCGATTTTAATTGTATTGATAATGTTCTTGATCGCTTACATTGCTCTGAAAATCGCCTGCCTGATAAACGTGTTCTTCGTAATTTCATGTCTGATTGCTCACTTGTTGACATTTGGCGTAAACAAAATCCTCGTGGAATTTCTTTTACTTGCGCTAACCGTTCTCAGGCATCGCGCCTTGATCGTTTTTTGGTTTCTCAAAGTTTAGTGAAATACGTTTTCTTAAACAAAGTTTTACCGTGTCCTTTTTCGGACCATGATTTTGTTGTTTTAAATCTGTCTGTTGATAATCGCCCTGGTTCTCGAAACAGTATTTGGAAATTTAACACTGCCCTTTTGTCTGATGTAGACTTTAAGCGTGAATTGTCAGCGCTCATTAATAGTCACAAGGGTCGTATTGCTGATTTCTGTTCTCTGGGGAAATGGTGGGATAGTTTAAAACTTGTTATCCGCAACGCATGCATTGGCTTTTCTTATCGTAAGCGTAAAATTGCCAATCTCGAGCGTAATCGCTTGACTAAACGTTTAATCTGGGCCAAGCATGCCTTTTTACAAGGTGACCATACTATGTCTTCGGAAATAAGAGACCTCGAAAGTGCCCTTTCGTCCCTCCTATTACGGGAGGGGAAGGGCGCGAAAATTCGCTCACGTGCCAAATGGATCGAGGAAGGTGAGAAACCAACTCGGTATTTCTTTCGGCTCGAGCAAAAGCGAGCTGAGAAGAATTCGTTTGATTGTCTCCTCGATTCAAATGGTGTGGAGAAAACGTCACAGTCTGATGTTGAGTCTATTCTTGTCGACTTTTATAAAAATCTTTTCACCAAAGATGACCTTGACGTACAGATTCAAGCTGAAATAATTGACGACCTTGAATTTTCATTAACGGACCTTGAACGCGAAAGCTGTGAGGGTGAAATAACGAAAGATGAGCTTTTATCTTCCCTGAAAGGCCTTCAGACTGGTAAATCGCCTGGGTCTGATGGTCTTCCGTCTGAATTTTATCTGTCTTTCTGGGATGATTTGGGCGACATTCTCGTTTTGGTTATTAACGAAAATTATCGTTTGGGGGTGCTGACAGCCAGCGTGAGGGCCTCTTGCGCTTGCTGTACAAAAAGGATGATAGGTGATTGCCGAAAAATTGGCGTCCAATATCTCTCCTAAACATAGATTATAAACTGGCATCCAAGGTAATCACAGAGCGTTTAAAACCGGTGACGAGTTCTATTGTTCATTACGATCAAACGTGCGGCGTAGTGGGAAGATCGATTTATTCTAATTTACAGTTAATCCGTGATACACTCGATATGATTGACCAAACTGATGAAACTGGCATTCCAAGAAAAAGCTTTTGATCGCGTTGACCATGGTTTTCTTATGCGCACTCTTTCTAAATTTGGTTTTGGTCCTTTCTTTTGTCGCTGGGTGCGTCTCTTTTATAATGATGTCTTTTCACGTATTATCTGTAATGGCAATCTCACTAACGCCGTTTTCCTTGAGAGGGGAGTGAGGCAGGGTTGTCCCCTGTCTCCCCTTCTTTATGTCTTGGTATCGGAGGTTTTGTCAACTCAAATCAGGAAATGTAAGCAAATCGAGGGTTTCCGGCTTCCCGGAGCTGGGGGTCTTCAATTTAAAATCTCCCAGTACGCAGATGATGCCACTAATTTTGTTAAAAGCGAGCTTTCTTTCTGTCATCTTTTGCGTGTTGTACATAAGTATGAACTAGGCTCAGGCGCCAAGCTCAACTCCTCCAAGTCAGAGGCTATGTGGCTTGGGCGGTGGAGAACGAATGTCGCCTCTCCCTTCGGTTTAAATTGGGTATCGAAAACGGAACATTTTAGGGGTCTATTTTTCAAATGGCCTAGTATCTGTCGAGTCGGATAACTGGAAATCGAAGCTTGACAAACTAGAAACCGTTCTTAATTTATGGAAACAGAGAGAGCTGTCTTTTTCAGGACGTGCAATGATTGTTAATGTACTTGATTGTTAATGTACGTGGCCAAAATTTCGTGCTTCGAATCTGGTTCCGTCTTCATCGGAGCCTTCTCTTTTTTACCGTAGATGTCTAAACATTTTACAGCAGCTATTTGATAAGTATGGTGCGTTACCTGACGATCTTTCTTGTAAGGAAATTTATTTGCTTTTATTTGATTTCCCACGTGCTGCGCCTAGGTGTACCGGCTTGTGGAGGTCTGTTGTGGGCTGTCCTATAGAGCGGTGGACCTCGGTTTGGCGCAAATCGCGCCTTAAGTTAATTGAAAATCGCAAGAATGAGGTCTTATGGCTTCTCTTGCATAATGCAGTTCGTGTCAGGTCCATTCTTAAATCCTGGGGTTATATTAGTTCTGATTGTTGTGCTGTGTGCTCGCGCAAGGAAACTTCTGAACACTGTTTTGTTTCCTGTCCTAGAGTGATCCGGGTCTGGAATTATTTTGCTCCCTTTCTTTCTCGTCTTCGGGGCTCTCCTTTTGTGTTATCCTTTTCTTCTGTTCTCTTTCCTCTCTCTGATGCTCCGTCTTCCCCTACTCTTCCTATCTTTCACTATTTAGTTGCTTCGATCTTGTTTTTTGTTTGGCGAACCCGAAACCTAGCGACTTTCCCAAATAACGTTTTAGATTCTCGCGCCATCATTGATATGATTATTAAAGATGTCAAATTACGTATCCGCTGTGATGCTTTTGACAGAGTTAGGTTTTTTTGGTCCACTAATAATATTATTTGCTCCGTCAATGCAGATAACGAGATTGTCTTTAATTTGTAGGTTGTAATCCTCCTTCCTCTCTCAGGGCATATTCTTGTCCGGTTTCTGCAATTTTTCTTTTAACACGTATTAGTGATGCCCTTTAATTAGTGATGTCCTCGATTGCTTTAATCGGTGTACTAATTATGCAATTGTCATTTTGAACTTGATCTTTTATAATTAGTGCTTTTCTTTTTGCGTTCGTCGTCATATTGTATTGTATTTGCTCCTTTTATCAACGACCCTTTGGCTGTTGTGTAAATAAATTTTATCAAAAAAAAAAACAAAACAAAACAAAAAACAGCTGTCCATGGCTGCTAATGCTTGGGCTCAATCTTTGCTTTGGTAGATTTAAGGGGTAATGCCCGCTACCTTTTGGCCTTAGTGCCTTTTGAGTGGCTTCAGCTTACTTAATCACATTAATTTGTGAAGTATCTATGTTTTACTAAACTGTTGCTTATTCTGATTGATTTTGTCCCCTTTTCTTCATGTGTAACAAACACTTTTGCATTGATACGGCTGGAAAAGATGGCAAAACGTTTTTTAACCCTATGCAGGTTTGAAATTTGAAACTGGCATGGAATTTGTAGTGCAAACACTATTTTTCTTCCCATGCTTTTACATTTACCAGCTTTTTAGGTTTTAAATTTGAGGTCGACAAACCGTCTAGGCATTGAATCAGCTCAAGCCAATCTGCATGACCAGCATAACATGCAAAAGATTGGTGGTAGATACAGGCACAAAAACACGTTCTACGAATAAGCAGAGTCAGTCTACTAGTTTAGGTTCCGTACCTACATCAATGCAAGCACAACTTGTAAAAAATTGTTTCTTTCCTCACCGTGTAAGAGTTTTTGCTCATTTATGGTTAAAAAATAAGCACTTTTAAAGAGAGCTTACAAAAGCTTGCTGTTTCCATGGCAACAAGGGACTCAAACGTCATTAGGTGGATTCACACTAGACTCTGAAGTGCACTTTAAGTGGATTTGAGTCCAAGTGCACTTAGAACGCACTTGAAGTGCACTTAGCGTTTTCTGTAGAAACAGCGTTCACACGTTCACATGTACGACTTCGATGCAGTCATTCGTGCCCAAATGGTCCCTTTGAACTTGACAAACTCCTGCTTTGAATAGGCTGAAAAGAGTAAGCAGAAGGAGTTGCTTGCACTGGAACGTATTGCATTTCGTTTCCAACACCGGACGCACTAAGTCTAGAATCTACGTTGTGTCCGTAAATAAAATTAAATAGGAAAGTAACTTCATTGCTTTGCCGTTCAAGAAGTACTGAAAGACTCCTTTAAATGGGCTATATAGGTATGTGCGGCCCCAAAGGGTATGGTCTTTTAGCCGTTTTGGTCTGAAATAGGGTATTTTTGGTCTGGAATAGGGGGCACACCCCCACCCAATTTTTCTGGGAGTACCCCCCCCCCCCCCCCCCCCCGAGAGTTCCGCCGGTCTTTATTCCTAGAGTTTTCCCATTACTCCGGGAACATGCAAGAACCCGTACACTTTATCGAACCCGAAACAGACAAGGTGTTCGAAAACAAATCCGTGACCTGGGACTTATGGACGGTCCGGAAATGACATACAGGAAGGAACATCATTCCAATCAATGAAGCGAAGTAACGTCTCGCATCAGCGCTAGAGGTCATTCGTTTGTTTCCAGTTTCAGTCAGCTGTTTATCTCTTAGTTCTCGGAAACTGTAATTTGTAATTATTAAAACGTTAACCTGGTTACATGGAATTCTAGAGTCAATAGTCACACCTGCAAAGTTTTAACTCAGCTCTAGGATCGATCTTTCCATGTTTTGGCTCCAGGAGTAGCTCAGCAGAATTCCGGTGTTTTTTTTTTTTTCTCCGGGTGCCTTTCGAAAATTACAGGATATGGTCACGAAGTTGAAGGAACACGTGTTTGGTAAAGTTCCGCCATTTACTGTCGCTTGGATTTTTCTTCCCACCCGTATATGGTCACAAACGTAAGCGAATATACGTAGTTGTTCATAGACGGACGAAGGACCCAAGTGCCACTTGCATTCCGTTTAAAATGCTTCTGTGTTGGATTAAAAAAAAAAAACAAGAAACAAAAGTATCAGTAATAGCAACAAAAAAATCATGTCATTGAAAGAAAAAGAAAGTGAAAAGGCGCCGGGGAGGGGACGATCGATGGTAGGTAGGTAGGTTAGGCCCGTTTCAAACGTCGTGTTACTGCCGTGTTGAACTCAATTACTCGAATTAAATTCGACTTAAGCACGACGTTTGAAACCAAGTCGTGCTACTGCCGTGTAGCGCACGACTTGGTTTCAAACGTCGTGCTACTGCCGTGTCGAACTCAATTCATAAATTAACATTTTGGATTTGCTTTGTGCAACGGCTGGTTAGTGTTGATTACGGCACTCGATGATTCTGGGTACGAGATTGGGCAACAACTTTTCATTCAATGGAATTAAATTCGACGTCTGAAACCAAGTCGTGCTAGAGTCGTGCGACAGTCGAGCCAGCTAAGCACGGCAGGAGCAGGACGTTTGAAACGGGCCTAACTTTATTTTAACTCGGGTTGATGAGGCTGATTAGGCCCCTAGCAATACATGCTAATATGCCGAGAAAAGTATAAAAAAAAAAAAAAAAATATATATATATATATATATATATATATATATATATATATATATATATATATATATATATATATATAAATATAGATATAAAAAAAATACATGATCAATTAATGAAAATCTTAAAATTATTTCAGTGAATCACAGCACACAGCGCTCCCTCACAGCGTTCCCAAATTCCTTAAGGGTTGTCGCCGAACGCAATTCATCCGGTAAGGAATTCCATACTTTGGCACCAATAAAAGTTATAGATTTTAGGCCAAAAAAAGCGATTTATACTATGACCCACCCAGTCTGTTGTATCTTTTGCTTCAGTTGCGTGGGCATGCCATTACGGAAAATACGTTACATGATGACTTGATCGTATCATCTACGAAAACAAGAAGCGTTCATGACCAATATCACTTTAATGGTGTTTGATTTTGTCCGACCAATATTAGCTGTCCATAATTACTGCCCGTAGACACTAATTACGCCATCAGTTCGGCTTGCATTCTACGATTTAAACCACAAACAGCTTCAAGCGCCTCGGCTAATCCATCCATACCAGGAAAACGAATTAAGATCCCAATACATAATTTGTGACAGTAAAATAAAGTTCCATTAAAGCACCTTCAAATTACTTCCTGTCAGGGCCGGCGTTTTCTGATTTGTTGGCCTGTGGTTTTCGTGTTTTCAAGACGTCACGGATCAATCCACTTGACTTGTGTTGCGGTGATTATTTTGCATCCGGCGATCTGATAACGGATGATATAAATACTAATGACTCCGGTTTGTAATTTTCAGTTTGGACAGACTTTCATCGTGTCAGGCTAAGAACAACTCCCAGGAAATTCTTACTCTTTCCAGTCCTTTTAGGTAAGCTTCATTTACTTCCTTGTGCGGAAACTGTTAGTTATGTTCAGAGGGTTGTCGTACGAATATGAACAGCAACTAAACTTTCAAAGCCATCTACTTTTATATCAGGCTACCTAGGTCGACGACTCTTGCAACTTAATTTGTAGGCTGTTGACTTTGACCGTGAATATCAAACAGAGCAGTATTAACGTAAGTATACAAAGCTAAACACCGTTTCAGTAACGTGTGATGGGCGTGTGATATGAGGCTGTTTGCATCGAAATTACCGTCATCCGTTAAGTCGTATTGACTGATACAGTTACTGATCATGCATAAGCTGATACTAAAACGATCAAAACCACAAGTCGAGTTCCGTGGTTTTAATAGTATGCAGCTGTTTGCTAGCGGTTTACGATAACTAAAAGCAAGGCGGATTAAGATGAAGGGAATGAGACGGAGGGAGAGGGTGAGCTGTGGCCGGAAAATCTCGCACCATAACGAAGTGTGCTTCATGGAGCTGTGGCATTCAGTGATTCATAAATCGCATTAAGAATTTAGCTTTGCTTTTATTGCCTGCCCTGTGGGCCAAACACGTGAGCCTGACTTCAGACTTGGTTAGCAACATACGATTTTCCCGCGGAAACGTTTCCAAAGGAACGCACTGCTGTCGGCAGCAGAATAAACTGAATGTTATTTCCTGTTCATTCCGAAAACGGAATAGGTCCCGAAAAAAAAAATGGGAATACCGTCTATTCTGATTATCCATTTTCCGGAATAGTGGCCAAAATAATCAGTTCTTCATCGTACCTGCGAATATTGTTTAAGACCACATCAAACCGATAGGTGTCACCAATTCTTTAATATCCTTTGCCCAGCTGAGGACGAACGTTCTTTACCTTTTTTTTTCAATTTATTCAACAGCTTCCTTCATGTTCCGGCACTTCCTCCGAACACTCACGCCTAAACGCGTTAAAAGTAAGTAGTATTTATGGAAATTAGTCGAGGAGGGGTGTAACCTAACTTATGAACAATCGGGAACGGGATAAAGGTGGAAGAAGAAAATGTCTCTGTCAGCCATGCAAATTTAACACAAATCTCTCTAAGTACTAACAGTCGATTGGAAATCACTAACCGGTCGATTAGAGCACTCTCCACACGATACGCGATTTCGATCATGTTTTTCATTTGCACGAATCGTTTTCAAATTACTTAGTTTGCTTTCCACCAAAAATGAAAACGGTTCCTCCAATAGTGAATCTTATCCGCTTTTATCAAATTATCGTTTTTTCGTGACTAGGTGAAAAACACTTACGCACGTGAGGATAGAGTCTTGAATGGGTATGGGGGTCTAGTGGCTTGTTCTTGGTATTTGTTTTTGAACTAATTTTAAATAATGTGTTATCCTTTGCCTGGTTTTATCCTTTGTCTACTTGCTGATAAACTAACCTTCGTAGCAAGCTTTTACGGCGGGTTTTCTACAGTTTTTTGTTCTTTGAACCGAGCAAAAACATCATTTATCGCGCGGTTAAACAAGACTGAAAAACGTAGAAAACCCGATGAACACTCGCTACGTGGTATACTGATTTTAAAACGTTCACTTTTTGTTTGTTTCCTCGAGCAGATCCAATCCTTATGCGGCACTTTCGCGGAAACATCATGTCTAATAACATAGACTCAAAGAAGGTGCATGTAACTTTCGGGGAATCCAAGCGCGTCATAAATTTCCCAACAAATGAAGAAGTGAAGCATCTGCGTCACCACTTTCTCCGTTCGTTCGCTGACGTCTTGTCAGACGATGTCGCGGTTGCTAATGTCAAGTTGCAGCGATACGACGATACCTTTCAAGAGTATGTAGACCTTGAAAATGACGCCACACTGGAAGAAAATGCCAAAGTAAAGGTGTTTATTGCCTCCAAGCACGGAAAGAAGGTAATCGAGTCACTTTATTGATGGTTTTCATGTGATGTCATCAAAATATTAACAAACATGAAAAGCTTGACTTGTAATATTTTCTACACACCGGTGAAGGAAACTTTTCTAGGAAAATTGCATGCCAATATATTGCTTTGTTTTACAGGTGAAACACTTTGAAATTTGATCGAATTATTAGCACGGCGTATTCTAAAATCGGTCTAACACTACTTCTGAAGACTTTCAACATGTCGTGTTCTTGAACACCAACTCTCTTTAACCCTTTAACGCCCAGTGTACGATATACCGTACGGATTTGTATAACAGACAAGCCTACTGCTTTCAAGATTGCCTACGCTCTCAAATTTAGACCTGATTATTAAGGTCTGTTTATAGTGTCAACCAGTAAATGTTTTACGCTTTAACAGCCAAAACACTGGGAATAACCTTCGTTTCCCGTTCCCTATTATTATTTGTTTTCAAGCAAAACCAAAAATGGCCGTTTTATGCGCCCTGGAGCAAAGCTAAAAAACACACATCTTTGCTTTCAATTCTTTAATTTAAAATCTCCTTTGGAAAACAAAATATTCTAATGAGGGCAAACCTTGATCTCATGACTACGCATCTATCTGCAATTTTGCCTCTCACGCCTACAACGAGTCGAGCATCAGCCATTTGATTCGAGAAACTTTTGAAAGCCGCTGTTTTTCTCTTTGGCGCCCGCATTGCATTCTGGGATACTTGGATACCACAGCGAATTGGAAGTCCCGCCATCTTCATTTTGAAGATTTTTTATAAGTGTCAAGCCATCCGGACCTACTGGCAAAATATGGTACGCGTTGTGTTCTTTGCAAGTTAAATCTCACCAAAATTGCCTTGCTAGGTCCAAGAATCCATCACAGAACGGCTAGAGAGACGGACTTCACTTCTGAGCTGCCTTGACATTACAACTCGTTACAGTCGCGAGCAAAACAACAACGGTTCAAATTGGTGACGTCACAAGAAAACTTGAGTCCTAGGTATTCCAGAGCAGCAAACGTTTCAAGGGAGACCTTCATATAGGACATCTAGATCCCTTTCAATTATTTGCATCTAAAAAATTGCCGAAAGAGTTTTTTTTTTTTTCCCCGTTGGAAACTTTGAGAGAATTGTCTTTAATTATTATATACATCAATTTACAAAAATAAATACATAAATCAAGAAATAACATATATACTTAGATATACTTAAAAAACTTACACACGCACACTTCACACACTCGTACGCACACACACACATCCACTCAAGCATACGATCTTCAAATACCACGCCCACGGATCCAGCCCGCACCAAGCAATAAGACAAAGAGATTCGTTTAGAGGTTATAATGTGAGAGGAAAGGGGGGAAGTCTTCTATCCTTGGGAGAGAGAAGCGTGTTCGGCATTATAACTTTGGACCATCAATAGTACACTGGACCAAGCTTTTCTATTATGATATTGAAAGCTGCATTTTGAACAATGGTTGGTCTAGTGATTTTTTTGGCCTCGAAAGAGGGGTTAGACAAGGCTGCCCACTTTCCCCATACCTGTTCATTCTCTGTGCTGAGGTTTTAGCGGATGCTTTGAGAAGAAATGATAACATTAGGGGTATTACAGTAAATGGACAGGAAACAAAAATAAGCCAATACGCAGACGACACAACCCTTATTCTTGATGGGTCTAGGACGTCCTTCACAAACGCTGTCCAGGCTTTAGAACTTTTTAATGTAAGCTCTGGCCTTCGCCTAAACCATAAAAAAAACAGAAGTGTTCTGGATTGGTGCCAATAAGGATAGTGAGGAGAAATTTTGGCCTGACAAAAATTTTAGGTGGATAAGAGATAAAGTTAAAACGCTAGGCGTTTGGCTATCTACTGACGCTGCGATAACAGTGAAAGCCAACTATGAGGAAAAATTAGCAGACCTCAGGGCAACCCTGAGCTGTTGGAAATTTCGTCGTTTAACCTTGCTTGGAAAAATTACTGTGTTGAAAAGTCTGATCATCTCTAAACTTACTTACATATTGTCACCTTTACCAACAAATCATTGCGCCATCGAGGAAATTAACAGTCTGCTGTTTAACGTTCTATGGAATGGCAAAGGAGACAAAATTAAGCGCGATCTAATGATCAGTGAGTACGAACATGGCGGACTAAAGATGATTGATGTTAGGCTCTTCACTAAGGCACTAAAAGCAAGCTGGGTAAAGAAGTACCTTGATTCAGAAAACCTTGCTAAATGGAAATTATTTGTGGATTCGCAACTTCAGATTTTCGGTGGCGATATGTTCTTTAAAGCTAATCTGCATAAAAAAGATTTAGAGCTATTTTTTTAGGCTATCGGACCCTTTCTTGCAAGAGATAATGCAGGTATGGTCGGAAATCAGCTATGTGGGTAGCATTTCTTCCAACAAGCACCTTCTTTCACAGAGCCTTTGGCTTAACTCTCTTATTCGTGTCGGGAATAAATTAAACCAATATATTACAAAACTTGGTACTTGCAGGGAATACTCAAAGTTAATGATGTAATGGAAATTGGAACCAGGTTTTTGTCTTTTACAGAATTTAAACGCCGTTACAATATCAAGCCAAGTTTTCTCTCTTTCTATGGCCTAATATCAGCGATTAAGCTATTGCGCAAAACTTTTCAAGAACATTTCCGTCATGACAATGATGTTGATAGCAGTGGCGCTTTTTTGCAAAACTTTCTGAAGGCAAATAAACCAAACAGATTTATTTATAAAACGCTTGTAGAAAGAAAAAGGAAGAATCCCATAAACAGCCAGAAGAAATGGTGCGCTGACTGCTCGATTGAAGAGAACAATTCGATTGATTGGGCAGCTGTTTATCAGTCACCTTTTCAGTGTACTAAAATAACTAAACTACGCACTTTTCAATTTAAGCTGCTGCACAGGAGATTGGCGACCAATGACTTTCTTCAGCGAATCAATTTGTCAAACACTAATCTGTGTAGTTTTTGCCAATGCGAAGTTGAGACATTGATTCACCTTTTCTGGAGCTGCACCATCATATCCCGTTTTTGGCAGAGTTTTAAGGAATGGTTGCTGAAATTTGAAACCCCGCAATGCTCACCCGAATTAACGCCATCCTTGGTAATAGCTTTGAAGCCTCACCTATTTAATCATAAACATCATCCGTTTTTATTTTTGATAGCAAGAATGTACATCTGGACTTGCAAAAATTGCCGAAAGAGTTACAAAATATTGGGTTTTAAAGGGTTAATAGTCTGAGAGCGTAAGGCTTCATTGATGTCTTAGCGATAATATAGTCAACATGGCTGTTCCATTTCAAATTCTCATTAATGATTACTCCAAGCAATTTGTATGATGAAATTCTTTCCACGATTTGGTTTCCTATATAAAGGGGTCTGATTATAGTGTTCGGGATTTCCCATAAAGTTCACGACCATCTCCTTAAAGTTTTTGGGGCTAAGCCAAAGTATCTCCAACAGCAAAATCCAACATAACAGGCTTCTCAAGTTACGTGGTATGCATGATGTTGACTTTCAGTCATTTTTGTTCCATTTTGTATGTTTTTATATATTGCAAAGAGCATTTTATCATTACGGCATGGAAAATGCGCTATACAAAATCATAAAATCATCATTATCATCATTATTATTATTATGATTATCATGAGCTAGCTACAGAGAAGGGATCGTCAAATTGACTGACTGCATGTGATTCCCCTAAAAGAGCTTGATTACAATCTAAATAAGAAGGAATTTAGAGATGCAATCAAATTACGGTACGACTGGGATTTAATGAATATACCCACGATCTGCGCATGCGGTGTTCAATTTAGCGTGGATCACGCAATAGTGTGTCAGCGCGGAGGGTTCATTATCCAGCGCCACGACGAACTGCGCGACTTGGAAGCAGAAATGTTAAAGATGGTCTGCAATGATGTGGAAACAGAGACGGTTCTTCAGGAGGTCACTGGGAAGATATTAAATCACAGCGCTAACAAACCCCTGATGCGCGTCTAGATATCCATGCTCGCGGCTTTTGGGAGAGACAGAGATCTGCATTCTTCGATGTTAGGGTGTGTCACCCCAATTCAGACTGTTACAGAAACTTGACTCCTAAGCAGATCTACAAGAGACATGAGAACGAGAAGAAGAGGCAGTATGCGGAAAGGGTAATGGAGATTGAACAGAGAACGTTCTCTCCCCTAGTTTTCACGACAACAGGCGGAATGGCGGATGGATGTCTCCAGTACCACGACAGGCTTGCGAAGCTGATCGCAACTAAGAAGGGAGAAAGCTACTCAAGCGCAATTTCCTGGATAAGAGCTAAAGTGTCATTCGCCACTGTGCGCTCTGCGATACTATGCTTGAGAGGCTCAAGATCGAGAAGACGAAAGCTAGACTTTGTTGACACAGATTTACAAATTGAAAACATTACAGCCAACCCAAATTAGTAATTTTAATAGAGATGGCATTAAGAACGGTATTTCTAGGAGCTCTAGCCAAAGCCAGGAATACTGAGCCAAGAAGTGTTTTGCAGTTTTGTATTCCAATTATATATATATATATATATATATATATATATATATATATATATATATATATATATAATATATATATCAGTTGCCCTGATGAAGTCTTTTAATAAAGACGAAATATTGGCAAAGTCGTATTTTCAAGTTCTTGGCTATTATTTTAATTCGTCTGGAAACACAACCATGACAGTGGATGTTTTTGACATTATATATATATATATATATATATATATATATATATATATATATACTCTTCACAAGCATCAGTCACAAACAGTTAATCTTCATGAAGAAACATACACTATCACAAATGAAGATAACCCACATGTTTTGTTCCACACCTATATTTCGACCACATAAAGTGGTCTTCATCAGGGTAAAATTACAGTTACAACCGCACGCGTCATACTACTTCAAAAGTGTAAACTTAAACAGCCTCGCGCGCGCGCATCAACAAACGATCTCCTCCCCGCGCGCATAATGCCATTATAAACCATCAACAAATTACGTGCGTCTGGAACGCCTGTTCTGACCGAAGAAAAAGTCATTGTCATTAAGACCATAAGGACTCAAAGTATTAAGCTTATAGGCCCATTGGCCCTCCTTATCCCTCAACTCCTCTTCCCCATTGACCCTGTCTATCAACTGAATGTTCATATCATCCAAACCGCTATGTCCATCACTCCAAAAGTGTTTATACAGTAGGTCGTCATTCTCCCGCTGTGCCTCATTCAATCTTCTATGGCGTCTTATTCTGGATTTATGGTTGTTAAACCTTATTCTAAACTTTGTAACAGTGGACCCCACATACTGTACTGAACACCTCTTACATGTGATCAAGTAAACCACATTACTTGAGTTACAATCAAGACTATAGTTAATAGAGTACTTCCTGTCATTATGAGTACACACAAAATAGTCCTTTTCCTCTAAATACCTACAGACTTCACATCGACTTGATTTACATTTACACGTTCCTCGTACATTTTCTGCAGAGCCACGGCTATTTATCTTCGCACGCACCAGGTAGTCCCCCAAACTTTTAGGTTTTCTGAAAGCCACCAAAGGGATATCCTTGATGGCTTATATATATATATATATATATATATATATATATATATATATATATATATATATATATATATATATAAGTAGTATAGTGTTTGGGGGTACGAAATCAATTGATCTCGTTTTCCCCAAACACTATTCTGGTCTCGTATTCTGGAATATATAGTTATTTAATTTGATGGAATATATAGTTATTTAATTTGATGGAATATATAGTTGTTTAATTTGATGGAATATATAGTTATTTAATTTGATGGAATATATAGTTATTTAATTTGATGGAATCTATAGTTGTTCAATCTGATGGAACCAAGGTCAGCACACTTCATAAAATGCGTGACATTCTCGGAAAACAGGGAATGAGTCATCGCCTATAGCTGCAGAAAAAAAATAGCAAAACTGGTGGCCACCAGAACCTCTCATGAGGGACTTAATTTGGAATTTGAATCACCACCCGTCCCTCATGAGAGGTTTTTTTTGTTTTGTTTTTTTGAATTCCCACCACCTCACCACCAGAGCTCTGGCCCTATCAGACCCTCTTGGGGCCAATTATTTGTTTTTTCACCCTCCGGCTTGAGATTGAACCGGCACTTCTGTCAAAGCCTAAGCTTCCACTATAGCTCTACCCAACAATCCGACACCATCTAAGGGTGATTTTTTATTTTTCATTTTTTATTTTTCATTTTTTTATTTTTCATTTTTTTATTTTTCATTTTTTATTATTTTTTTATTTTTTCAACCCATGGAATAACGGCGGGGGTTTTTCATTATTCCACGGGGTGGCTTGTATACATTTCGCTAACGAAAGGCCCCCGCTTTTTCCAATCGTTAGATACTCTGCATACAAGCCACTCTTTATCTGTGTGAAACAACCCTTATATTTTCGTTTGTATTTTCATTTTTATGCTTGTGGTGCATAAATGAAATTTACAAAGATAAAAAATAATACGCATGTGTAAAAAGCGAAAAATCTGACGTAGTTTGATGACTCATTCGAAAGGGAAACCCCCCAAAGAGGGCAGTATTTTAAAACTCACAAAAGTCATATGGCGTGACGTCAACAGCTAGATTTCATAATGTCCATAGGCAAAGCTTGTCACGCCATTATCATGAATATACCGCTTGTCGTCAAAGCAGCTGAGTGATACTTTATTTATCTCATAACTTCCAAGTTGATGGTTCTGACTTCTAATTGTTTTCATTCTATGATGCATCTGTTTATTATCAAATAGTGTCTCTTTATAATTTTCATGTTTGATGTTATTCTTAATAATATTCTTACTAATACCTTTTGCTGTCTTCCCTCCTTTCTGATCATCTTTAATATAGCTATACATCTTCGATCTCAGTCCTACGAATTCACATATTGGGACTCCAGCAGCCTCATCTTTCATCTTACCAATTACTTTTTTATTGGTCTTATCGGAGAATGGCGAGCTTTCAGGGTAGTCACTATTGTCAAATTTATTTTTATCCTTCCAGAAATTTCTATAGATGTCATGGGTTCCAATTTCATATGTCAGTGAGTCTGTGTCTGTGAATAATAATTTTGCTTCATCTCCATATTTCTCTTTGATGTAGTTGTAATGGAAATCGTACATCAGTGTCTTGCTAAGGTCTAGAATACACATCCCCACGTATGCTGGCCGGTTTAAAGTAAGTGTTTCTTTTATCTTATGAACAGCTACTAGATTTTCATTGAAGATTTTACTGCTAACATAAGTGGGTTTACTAGCTAATTTCAATAGCTTCTCCTCATCAGTCACCAATCTGACGTCTACTCGCTTTCTGAGGTTTTCCATCGTTTTGCCAAATACACTGTTATTCATCAGCTTGAAAAAGTCTTTCTCAAAAGCATTTTTAGCATTCTTACGTTTTTCAGTATTGAAATCAATATATTGCCTAAGCCACGCGGACTGATTGAATTCTAACACTCGATGGATTTTAGTTATTTTCAAACCGAGATCAGTATATAATTGGAGGTTCCTGTAATGGAGCACGTATTTTTCTTTGTTGCTTAATGTTGGTATCAGTTTATGTACCAGACCAGTTGATATTTTATATTTCTTCGCTATGTTTTTACAATAATCTGATAGCATGTCCCCAGTCACTTTGACCTTTTCCGGTGCCAGTGGATAGTCATTGTGAAGATCATGTAACTCTGGGGGGTATTCTAAATCAACTTCAAGAATCAAACCTTTGTTGCTGTCTTCTTTATAGACAGCCAGGTCTAAATTATTGATCTGTTTTTGTGTCAACCATTTGAAACCACCGGTTAGTAAATATTGACTCATAGCCCAACCATACAAATTATTAGCATCAAGATACACGATGTACGTCGAGGGCGCCTTCTCGTCATACTCTTTCATGTATTTATTATTTGCTTTACCGTAACGGTTGGCTATATAGCTGATTCCTCCACGCATACCCTTTTCAATGAACTGGAACATATCAATGTCTGTCATCAATTCTAATTTTATGTCAGTCATTTTTAGCATGGCGTCCCAAGATAAACCGGGAGATGTGAAATAGTGACACGGGTCCAGTTTATAGTACTCAAGGCATGTTTTTCTGAAGTTTTCAAATACATCAGCCAGTAGGAGTACATCTGTTTTAAGGTACAGGTCATGATAATCACCCATGTTTTTCAAAGAGAATGTTTCCCACACTGTCTGAGCATGTGTATAGTCTTCATCTGATATATGCGTATCACTCAGTATGCTATAGAATTCATCTTTTGATGGCAGCTTCTGATTGAATTGATCGAAACTGTCCATGTAGTCGTAAGGATAAACACCTTTCTGTGTCATCAGATTAAGATCCTTTCCCTTAAACTCTTGTGAGGTGTATTTTAAGGCTTCTCTAGGTAGATTGCCTACAAGTTTTTCCAAACTGGAGCTCATGAACTCGAAACTATCAATGAAGGTCAAGTGGTTACCAAGCATGAAAGCCATATACTTCTCCATGTTATTTGGGATAGCATTGATATTCATTTGACAGTCTTCACCTTTCTTGTTTTTGTAAGTGTGCTTCTTAACAATAGCTCCAATCTCCTGCATAATAAAATGACTATCATAGCCTCTTAGATTGTGAAATATGACTGGTATGTTTATTTCTTCTGGGTTCACTCTGAGTTTCAGATTACAATCTTGGTGAGCAGAACCTCTGTATTTACCAGTGATGTGACAATGATCTCGGACTCTAATATCCTTTTCAGTATATTTCTTATCACAGATGTGACAAACTTTGGCTTTTCGGAATTTCTCTTCATCATCTTTAGTCATTTTCAATGGTTTGTTAAAATTTTTTTTCACAACATTCTTGCAATATTTGACCTCCTCCAGCATAGCTTTCATGAATTTGTACACAGCCTTTTCACCCCTGTATATTACTGCTGGTTTGCTGTATTTATCATCATAACAACAAACTACTTTATAGCCGTGGCCACAGTCAGTATGCTTCTGATAGGCTTCAGTGTATGATTTATCATTGTTGGGTTGACAACCGTGTATTTTTTCAGTGATGGCCTCAAAGTCAGCATATATAACAAATGGTACCCGCTGTTGTTTATGAAAGTTGTTGAATTTCAGTATGTTGTTATCTTTGTTTGGCATTTTTATTGCCTGTGTGCCATTTACTTGCATGCAGTTGTCCTTGTGATCATTCAACACCCTTTCAGAGCTGAAGCATTGAAGACAGTGCATACAAAAATGTTTTCTTTCTTTGTGCTTTGTTTGATTGTACATAAACTTATTGAAATCTTTGATCAGCACATAATGCTTGTTTTCATTTTCAGTTATTAGAAGCAGATTCAAGCAGTCTGCATATTTCTCTTTTGATACATATATTGGATATGGCTGTCTATTCTCATAACCAAAAACATTGATGTTGATCTCATTTTGTTTCTCTATCTTGTTGTAATGCTTGGTTGCAACTGGGAATTCAATCCCTGTATAATCCAATTTTTCAATGTATTTTTTGTCAACTTTTTTAATCCTCTGTGGGTATTTCTCTTGTGGGTTCAGGTGTCTGATGTGACACCATCGGAAGCATTCATTATCCTCATTTTTCAAGTTAATCAAACCCTTTGCACTGTTTCTGAGTTCATTCGGTAGTTTAATGTATGAGGAGCCCTTCATTGGCGCATATTTCACAACATTAAGATAATGACTATCAACTGAATCAACAGTCCAACCTGAACCTTCAGATACCCAAACTGCAATCTTATTCATTATTTGGTCTTTTGACAACTGTAGTGATTCAGTTACTTCCAGATTATTCACAATTGTTTGAGCTGCACTATTGAAATATGCTGTTTTGTATTCTATTTCTCCGTCAGTCATTTTTGCAAATATTACCTTGAGTGTTTCAACAAATTTGAGACCTTTAATTTCATTCAACAATTTTATAATATTATATGCAACAGCCTTTCTTGTGTTTTGCAGTTGCGCAAGCGGGTCTTTGTTATTTTTTATACCGATTTCAAAAGATTTTGTGAAGCCCTTCAGAGCTTTCTCTGTTTGCCCTATCTTAGTCCTGGGTGTAGGTGTTGGTCTCTGAATCACCTGTTTGGTTCTGGGGGCTGGGATCGGTCTCTTTTTCAATTGTTCTATTTCTTCCAACCATTCTTTTGGTGGTGCTGGTAATCTTTTCCTCTCAAAATAATCAACCAATTCTTTAACAGTTGGTCTTTTCGTCCTTGGGGCGGGAATTGGTCTTGTTCTTGGTTTAGGTACAGGTTTTGTGTCATCAACTATAATAACTTTAGGCTTTTTCTGCTGCTTCAACAGCAATTCGATTAGCTTGGATTTGCTCAATTTTTTGAGACTTTTCTTGTCCATATTACTACTAGTTTCGATAATTTTTTCCATTTATAATATTTCTATAGTTATTATTTCTTTAAAACATTTCCGTCTGCGTTTAAATATGGTTGAGAATTCAATTGATCCAATTACTGGATCCTTTTGAATTGTAATTATTGAAGAATATTTTTTTGATGTTTTTTTGTTTTAATATGACAAGATTTTCCTGCCATTGTGTAGTTACGTCCTGTCTTACATATGTTACAGAACCATTCTTTATTTAGCATATAGGTATTCTTGTGTTTTTTTCTTTCCTCATCACTGAGAACTCTAGGCCTTCCCCGACCTCTCTTGACATTTTGATTCTCCATATATAATCTATATATTTTATTTTTATATCAATTTAATTTTCTTTTAAATCTTTCCTTCTTGATAAGTATAATTTGCTTTCTTCTAAGTGTTTAGTTATTTCATGAATCAAGTCTTCAAAACTATTGCTCATGAGGTATTTGCATTTGTTTTTCTCATACATTAGCTTCATATCAGACTGTTTGTCTGACACTTTATACACACCTGTTGGGCTTTTAAATTCAAGACAAAGAGCATTGTATTTTCTTGTGGGATTCATTAGCATTAAATCACATTGTCCAGCCATATATCCTTTCTTATAACTTCTGATTCTCATGTTCGGGCTTATTTGATTTTCACCTAATCCCGCCACCATTAATGCGTCTTGATATTTCTTTCTGATGAATGACACAATCTTGTAGTGTAGATCATCTTCACTTTCAATCATCAGCATATTATTGCTTCTGTTATTGAACTGTTTGTAATATCCCTGTTTCCTGATTGATGGTAATACTTTCGATGTAACCCAATGTTTGAATTTTACTGCTTCCTGTTTTTTAGAGGACAGTATTAGTGAATAAAGTCCTGATTCATTTATAAAAAAACATTTGAAAGTTTTTTCAATGGTCTCAGCACGAGGTAACGTTTCGTTACATCGTGAATCAGTGGCCTCAGCACGAGGTAACGTTTTGTTACATCGTGAATCAGTGGCCTCATCACGAGGGACCATTTTGTTACATCGTGAATTTATGCTGATTTTGTGGTCTCTTAAGATTCTATCATCAGATAAAACATGATCCTTGATTGCTTTTTGTGGATTTTTATAGTCAAGAATAGAAGCTATGTCTCTACCTCTGAACCAAATCTCATTGTTGTCATCAAGATAACAATCTATTGATACATCCAATTCTTTATTATTGTAGGAATATTTTTGCATTTGTATATTATAGTAATTTATTTTTTTAATTCATTTTCGACTGTGTTTAAATATAGTCAGGAATAATAATATTCTTGGCTACATAATAGCAAATGACAGTATGTACTACTGTAGGGTCTACTCACATATATGTTAGATAATTTTCTTTAAATCCTTGAACGGTATCCAACTGTCAAATTCGTCACTGTAACCCTTCCACTTCACCAAAGCTTGTTTCTTCTTGTAATCTCTGCGAATGACTTTATCAATACGGAAAACATCCTGTCTGGCTTTCAATAATTCAGCTTCATAAAAACTCCCTTCAATATCTTCACCTTTCAGATCCTTTATTTTGTATGTTATTGGATTAGTGTACTGGATCTTATCAACTGTAAACACTTCTTCAGTCCAATTTGGTGTATAGCCCTTGTCGAACACATTCCGTTTATACTTAGATATTCGAACCTTATCACCTATTTTGAATTTCGGTTTCTGTTTTAATGTTTTCATATCACCATACAAATTGAAGTAAACAGTTCCTTCATTCCTCTTATCAGATGCTTCAACGGGTGTCATCTTTGTGCTTGAATGTTTGGTATTATTATACTGTTTCACTAATTTTGGTAACATGTCTAAATACTGTGTATTACCTTGAACAGTGAACTGCTTCCACATTTTGGATTTAATTGTCCTATTCCATCTTTCAACTACTGATGACTTCTCTTCATTCTCAGTTGAGTACATCTGTACACTATGTTTCTCTAGCAAGTCCTTCAAGTGTTTGTTGTAAAACTCTTTTCCCTTGTCGACCCATAAATACTGTGGTTTTCTGCCTTCCTTGAATATTGTTTTGAATGCTTCAGTGACAGATTCACCTTTCTTATCCTTCAATGGGACAATCCAACCATATTTGCTGAAGACATCAATAACCATAAGAAGATATCGATAACCTTTATTCCATTTACTGAACTGTTGCATTTCAACTAGATCACTTGCCCATATTTCATCAATTTTATTTACAATCACACGCCGCCGAGTGAAATTTCGTTTTATGGGTGCATGTAATTCATCAGCTAGTTTTTCTTGCCAGTTTTCTTCACTCGACGGCTTTTTCCGTTTTTTGAAACACCGAGACCTAATTTCTGTTTTTTGTCAATTAAGAATCTAGCTGTTTGACCCCATTTTGGCATCTCACCATATGGTATTTGATCTAGTGACTCGACCATTGTTCTATCACATTCACCTTTATTTTTTCCCATATCATAACAAATATCATGATAAGCTGCTATTTCATCCACCTTATTGTAAGGTTGTACATTCCATTTCAAACCTCACCAGTATTTGGATCATATTCCAACTGTTCATGCAATGGATTGTATGGTCCCATATACTTATAATTACTTGGAGTCCAACCTGTTTTTGGTTTAGGAAGCTTGCCAATTACCTTATGGATATCAATCGCGCCTCCCATTTTATTGATTTTAGCTACCCATTTTTGTATATCTTCTGGTTTTGCATACATGATATCTCCAAGCAATGAGCCACCACGTGTATAATCAACTCCAGCAATATCTGTTTTATACATTTTTTTCTTGTCAGAGCGTTTGGGTCTAATAGCAGTGCTCAATTGCATTAAGCCTTCCTTACCAACCTTTGTGATTGCAGGCTTTGCGAGGGAAAGTCCTTTGTTAATTAATTTCTTTTGCAGCTTTGGATTTCTCATTGCTTCAGAAGCATAATATCTACCCATTTCAACACCCTTCTTCGCTAAATAAGGGACTCCATGTTCTAAGAATCCTGTTAGCGCCATATCTGCGGCTGAATCTAGTATGCCCGCCCCTTCAGACGGGCTATTCAGTTTCCCCGATTTCTGACAAATTTAGTCTTTGTGATTCCACATTCAGCACAAGTACATTTCATCACAGTTCGACCATTTTTTGTCTTTTGATATCTTTCACTTCCTGGTACACATTCAGTGACTTTCTTCTGTTTAACACAATATGATTTCACCATTATACATATAAGTTAGATATTCTTGAAATAATTTATGATAAACCTGTGATTGACTCTTGTGTCTGTTGGATCAAATTCAGCATTATGTATTGTATTAAGAATGGATCTCCCATTTTGTCTCTCGAGAAGATAGTACAAACACCAATATCCACACAAGACTGAATCTCTTTCTTGTATCTCATCTCCAGAGTATTCAAGTTGTTTTCCACTTGTAGCCATGTATTTCTGTACTTCTGTTGGCATCATTAAACCAAATGAGTCAAAGTATTCACAGTATCTATCACCAATTCGATAACATACCCAGTGAGTACCAGGTCCAATTTTGGAATCAAGATTGACTATCCCACATTCATTCTTTTTTATTTGTCTCGGCATATTGTCTCTTGAAAATACTCCTCTAAAATGTTTTATTCCAAGTTGTTTAACCCAATTGATTAAATCAAAGTTGGATAAGGGTTTGTTTACAAAATGGTTCCTAGTATGGGATTGAATTGAATGGACTGTTTTTGCCCAGTAGAAGTCCTTTTCCTTTTCTTTTTTTTTTTCATTCCATAACCGATTGGGTTAGCCCATGTACCAAAAACAGGAGGGATTGCCATGGAATCATAGCATGTTTCCCACCTTTCTTTCTGGGTACAATGTCATCTGGAACATGAACAGGTATTGACCGTCTTGGACGGCTGCTTTCAACATGCAAACCTTTTCCAAATAACCCTTGACTGCATCAATGGCTAATGGGATACCGATACTCGCCAGTATTGTTCCAATACCCTTTCCAGTCTGCGCTTTTGTTGGTTTGATAGCAAGTTGTCCACCAGACTGCATCGCATTTACAAGATCAGCCATTTGTCTCACATTCAATAAATTTCTAAAATTTAATAGTTGGGGCAAGTTTTTATTGGGAATAATGAATCCTCCTTTTTGTTTCTTTCCAAATAGTTTATCAATGCCGAGACTTGCTAATGAAGAAAGAGCACCTGTAGCCAATGCTGGAGCCGCTTTAGCTACTGCTTTACCTGCATAAGGCAATAGTCTTGTTCCAAGTGAAAAAAGACTGGACCAAAGAGAGCCTCCTTCTACAACTGCTTTTCTGATTTGATTTTTTGATATCTTGATGTCTGAACCTTTTCCTGATCTTCTTGATTTAATCAGTTTGTTGATTTGTCTCTTAGTCAACATTAGTTGATCATTTCCAGACAATTCACTATGTGTCAACCTGATTGTTACAGGCGAATTTGTTGCATAAGCTTTTGCTAGCTTTTGTTTCTGACCCTGTGAAAGTTTCACTCCATGAGGATGATAAGTAGTCATATAATATATGTTTATACTAAATTGTATTTAATACAAACAATCATTTAATTTAATTATTTAATTATTTAATTTATTTAATTATTTAATTTAATTAATTATTTCAATTAATTATTTAATTTACATTGATCTCAGAATTAATTTTCCATCAGTCTTTCTCATCTCAATATCCTGCTCATAGAGGACCAGTGCATACACACTGTAATCAGCATTTGTTGCAGCACTCAAAGTGTATTTGAAAGTCAGTTTTGTCATTCCATCTTTAATATCCTGTTTCTGTTTTGTCAGATCGAAATAAACGAAAGGGAATATTGTACCGAAGTTTCCTCTTGTGAGAAGGGTACTGTCACTGAAATCATTAACCGCATGAACATATTTCAAAACATCTCTAAATACTCTTGTTGGTTCTGTTGATGGTTTATAACGAAGCTCTGGATAATCATTTCCGTTGCCAACCTCAAGATAACAATCAGTTAAAGTTCGGTTATTTGCAACTGAGAATGTGTTGTACAAGAATTTATTGGCTGTCTGAGACGAATCATTGGCATCATTGATGATGAATACAAAGACATGCCTGGGTTTGTTTATTGCTGTGGAAATACGGAAATTGGCAGTCTGTTGTCTTGTTGAATTGCCTCTCTCAATCAATTCTCTCATGTAAGTCCACTTTCTGTTGTCAAGATACTTGCTCATGTATAAGGACTTTCCCGCAGAATTGAAAACAATGCGAGGAACTATTAGCTGGAATTTAGTTAGTACCACACGGCAATCATCGGCAGCTTGCCAAATCAAATTGGCATCACTCTCAAGTTTCAATTTCACCTCTACTTTTGAGTTAGGCATAAGTTCATCCCAAAAGCTCTTGAAAAAACCGTATCTGTTCAATGCAAGCTCTGCATTTACTTTACCGGCTGCACCATTCAACAGTGCTTTGCGAGCTGCGAAACCTTTGTTATAAGTAGCCACCTGGGCAACTCTATCATCAGCTTGTCTTTTGTCGTCAAGATAGAAGAACTCATTGGTTCCCTGACTTACAGCATAACCCTGTGAATACTCAAGCAATGACTTAATATTTGTGGCTTGGTTGGCATCTCTGCACTCATAAACATCAAGACCATTCATTTTTACATTAATGGTGTTAATAAGAGCGTGAACTGAATTAACAATACCATTTCGATCGTTAGCAACAATGTGGTCTCCATCTGCAAGCTTCTTTACAATGAAATCGACATTAAAACGGGCATTATACCAGTCAAATGGTGTAGTCTCTCCACTGTTATCAACAATGAAACGGTAACCTGTTTTACTCTGATGAGCATTGTTTGCTACTACAGTATTAAGTGCTGTCTCTAGTTCGAACACTACATCTTCATATCTTTCGATATATTTTGAGTCACGATAGTTTGACATATATTATTGTGTTAGATAAAAGTTATTTTATTTACGAGGTCGACCTCTCTTTCTTTTGATTAAACCACCAGTCTGGCTCACACTCTCAGTTCCACTCTTGTTTCTCTTTTTCTTGCTTAAAAGTTCTATGATTTTGTCACCGGCTTTTTTACCTACATGTTCACTAATTGTTGTGGCTGCTTTTTTTCCAGCTGTTTTGATGATGTCAGTAATAACACCTTCACCACGTTGTTCATATTTTTTAAACTCGAACCGTTTCATATACTATTAGGTTTTATAATTCTGTCTCTCTCAAGAATAACTCAATATACCAATCTATCCCATTCAAATCGACTGGAGCTCCAGAAGAGTCTGTGACATAAAAGCGTATTGAGCTGATATTATGTGTTGAGATATCATTCCATTTAAGAAAAAGAGGTTTGTAAGTGAAAGGTAAACTTCTGACTAGATTTGTGACTGGTATAACTGCGATTGTATTTGTGCTATTTCCATCAACAATGCTATCTGTCACCAAATCACAATTGATATAAATTTCATCTACTCCTCTTGTAATGTCAGGTAGATTTGTTCCATATTCTTTGGCTGAAACTAATTTTGAATCGAAACCGATAAGTTTTCTGAAATCATTATTTCTGAGATCCACACGATAATTTTCATTGAGTTCAATCAAAATGCGGTATGTTGATAAAACGAAAGTTATATTAATACCATACTTGAATTTTGATTTGTCTGTTTCAGATGGATTACAGTACATGGCTATTTTTTCTCATATACTCATGAATGTAACTATTGATATCGTCGTATGAATACATCCCGTTAACGAATGTTATTGTTTCCCAGTTTACACCTTTGTCATAGCTGTATTTGATTTGATTATTCCCATAAATATCTCTGATATTGTACCAACTGTATGTCATATTGATGGAATCCACAGCTATTTTATATTTTAAATCATTCTTTAATTTAATAGGTGTATTGAATCTTTTTTTAAAATCATGACTCTTACTAACACCAATTTTGTCTCTGTTTTTACTGTTGAATCGTAATGAAATTTCTGTCATATACTTTTACATTAGATATTTCATCATTATTTTATTTAGCTCACCGGTTTTCAGGATTCCCAGTCTGTTCAATGTATGCAATATTTTTGTGAATTCATTTCTTACACCCATGCTGTTGTTGCCGGCTGAAATAGATCCACCAAGTAACTGTAGTCTTGAAAGCATGTCACCCAAAAATGCATCCCTTGAACCCATTCCTTTCCCTGTTTTGTATTTGTAAGAAGCTAATACATCATCAATCGTTTCTCTGTATTTCTTCAAAGTTTGTATTTCTCTTTTATGAGATTCATTTTCTTCTGGAGTGATTGATTTTTTTTTTCTTCTTCCCATATTCTGGGCTATTTCTTTAGCTTTTTTCTTTTCCTCGGCAAGTTTTTGTGGGGTGACTTGAGTCAAATCGCCTGGTTTCAAAAGCCTGTTTTTTTTTAATATAATTCTGTCATCTTTATCGAAATAGTTATCGATCGATAATATGTTGGGTGTCCGATCCTCTTTTTCAGATGCTTCAATGGCTCTAGGAAGTTCCGTTCCCATTGTAATAGCTCTTCTATTAGCTTCAATAACATCATCAAGTCCTTGTGTTAAAGCCTGTTGATTTTTTTTCAACTGTTTAATGACTTCATCCTGTTTTTCGTCGACACTTTCTTTACACTCTTCTGGACATCAATAGAGGGTTTCAGTAATTCTGATGTTGTATCATATGCATCCTGTTTTCTGTATTCATAAGATCTTGATAACATCACGAACTTCTCTTGTTTTGTTTCCGGCTTCAATTCCACTTTTTAGAAGCCTTTTCATTCGTTCTATATCCATATACAATTGTGTTAGACTAATCTAAACTATTTACATATGGAAATCCCTAATTATGATATTCAGAATTCAAATAATTCATTCAGACAGTTGTATCCGTATATGCCAAAAGACACTTTCAGGATGCTGCTGGCTGGTAATTCTGGATCTGGAAAGACAACATTGTTCATGCATCTGATTATGGAACCGTTGGTCTATTATGATCAGATACATCTTTATGCAAAAAATTTAGATCAAGACAAGTACAAATATCTTCGGAAAGTAATGGATGAAATAAGCAGTCACATTGGATATCCTGCCTTGGTTTGCAGTCAAGAAGAGATATTGCCAGTTGAACAAATAAAAGACACAGATTTGCAGCGATTGGTTGTTTTTGATGATTTTGTCACTGATAAAAAACAAGATCAAATCATAAGCTATTTCATTCAGGGGAGACACAAGAACTGTTCAGTCATATATCTCACACAATCATTCTATGGCTGTCCAAAATCAATCAGACTCAATTGCAGTCACTTCTGCCTTTATGATTTCCCATCCTCAAGAGAAAGAAACTTGATTGCACAAGAACTTGGAATAGACAAGAAGAAATACATTGAAGCCACCAAGAAACCTTATTCCTTCTGTTATGTTGACAAGCCGATGAAAGACAATCAAGAGAAATTTTTATGGTGCTGTTTAATCTAATCTAATATTATATGGCAATCAATAATTTTCAAAATCCAGAAAAACAGGAGAATCCCAGAACAGAAATAATCGAAAAATTCATCAAACCTGACGCTGCTGTCGCTGAAAAAATCAAAATGGAAGTATACAGGAGGACACAAAAAGTATTGAAAAACAATAAGAGACTACCTGTCATCTATGAAACCATACCACCTGAATTCTCGGAAGATGAAAGCAGTGATGAAGAAAATTAATCTAACAAGATGATATAATGGGAGTTTTTAATTCTCCACTAGATCAAGATGAAACAAAAACTGGTGAAAGAGGCCCGGCTGGTCCAATTGGTCCCAAAGGTGAAAAAGGTGATAGAGGTCCAAAAGGTAATACAGGTGCAATTGGTCCAAAAGGAGCTACTGGAGCTGTTGGTCCCAAAGGTGATGGATTCAAATTAACACAAGATGGTAATTATGACATTGAAAATAAACGTTTGACAAATATTGGTGATCCAGTAAATCATTATGATTCTACTAACTTGGGATATGTTAATGATGCTGTTTTATCAATTGAAGGAACACGTGTTAATCCATTTAAATTTCTTCTTGAAGATGTATCAAAAACAACTATTATTAGAAATGCGAATAATCTGCGATTAGAAGACTATGATAAAAGCCCATACAATTTCAATAAAAAAGCCTTGTCTTTTGTTATTCCTTCTGCTGGTCTTACAACTGTTCTTCGTTTTGATTTGTCACAATTGGAAGTTTCAAAGTACACTTTAGTTGTTGAGTTTTATACTGATGGTAATCCAAACAATGCAACAGTTGATGATGATGTTTTGTCATCAAATTTAATTGAAAGAAAAGATTCGATAAAAAGAGCCTTTCCAAAAACTCATCTTGTTGATGGTTATCTCAAGAGAATATTCTTCATTGAAAAAACAAGTCATGGTTCCACATCAATGGAGTTATTGTTGATTTCACCATATTTACAAAATAATAAAAAACATTATGTTATAGTTTATGGTGTTTATGGATTTTCTAATATCATTTTATCACATATTCACGACCCAGCTTTTGAAATAGAAGAAGGAAGAATTGTATTTGATCGTGAGCTTAAAATGAGTTTTCATAGAATAGTCAATGTTGCAAGCCCTATACTTCTACAAGACTGTGCAAATAGAAAATACGTTGATGATATTACAATAGGTAAAGCGGATAAAACATATCTCAATAATAACTTTGTGAAAAAAGATGGAAGCGTTGCAATGACTTCTGATTTGAATCTTGGAGGTAACAAATTGACTAATGTAGCAGCGCCAACAGCAAACAATGATTCAGCCACAAAGGGGTATGTTGATACTGAAATTGCTGGAATTACTGGCATTGATGTTTCACCATTTCTTAAAAAAGATGGAAGTGTTGCAATGACTGGTGATCTTGACATGGGTGACAATAAAATAACAAATGTTGGATCTCCAACTTCTGACAAAGATTCTGCCAACAAAAAGTATGTTGATGACCTTATTTTATCAGCATCTGGTACCCAACGCAACCCATTCGCTTTTCTGTTAAAAGACATATCCAAGTCTTCTGCAGTCAGTGGTGTGGAAAACCTTCAAATTGAGAATTTTGACAGATCACCATACCACATAAACAAGTCGTCATTGTCTTTTTTCATCAAACGAAGAGGCAACTTTACATCTAAAATTCGTTTTGATGTTTCATCATTGAGTAATGGACGGTACACATTTGTTACTGAGTTTTACTCACCATCAGATCCAAGAAGTGCTGCAATCAGTTTAACCCTTCCAACAATTAATATGCGTGACGCTGGACTGTCATTTCAAAAAGCTTTTACTAGAACTCCACACGTTGATGGTTATATTAAAATTCTTTTCCAGATAGAAAAAAGAAGTGGTGGTCAAGCGACAATACAGGTGGAACTTTCCAGCACAGCTCCTGCGTCTAACACCAAAACACATATCATTGTTTATGGGGCTTATGGCTATCATACCAATTTGTCTTACTTTCTCCATGACCCAGCTTACGAAATTGAAAACGGCCATGTTGCGTTTGGTAGTAATATTGACATGAAACTAAACAAAATCCTCAACCTGCAGGATAACCCCTCAAACCCACAAGATGCTGTAAACAAAAAGTATGTTGATGCTGAAATTGCTGGTATTGATGTTTCTCAATTTCTTAAAAAAGATGGAAGTGTTATAATGACCGGCAATCAGGATTTTGGGGGGTTTATTATTAGAGGTCATGGGATAGGAAACCAACCAGCAGATCTTGTGAATAAATCATATATTGACACCAATCTCGCATCAAAAAGCAGTATCGGTCAAACTCCACTTCGAGATGGAACACAAGAAATGACTGCTAATTTAAATCTTGCTGGTAACAAAGTGATCAACTGTGCAACACCAACTGCTAACACAGATGCTGCCAATAAGTTTTATGTAGATGATAAAACTAAAGATATAATTGGATTTACATCTGATGGGAGTTATGATTTTTTAAACAAACACTTGGAGAATGTTGGCCAGATTCATACTTCAGACTATATTGACATGAATAATAATAAAATAACAAATTTAGCGGACGTGGTGAATGAAACTGATGCAGTGAACTTCAGAGTTTTAAATCGAGCTTCACAAACCATCAGAGCAAACACTTTATTATTGAATGGAACAAATGCGATGGCAGCAGATATGAAACTTGGAGGGCATAAAATCATTAACTTAAAAGAAGGAACAAATAAAACCGATGCCGTAAATTTAGATCAATTAGAAAAAAGTCATATTTCATCTGCTTCTCATCCAAAGAATGCTTTCAAATATTTGATGAATGATATCAATGAAATTAGCACTGAATATGGCTTGACAGTTAATGGATATGTCAATTTACCTCGCTCACCACATTTGATTTTAAAAAAGGTCATTGATATAGACTTGAATAAAGAAGCTAATCATATTTACAGAGCTAGAATTGGATTTAATATGTACACAATAAATGATGGAAAATACACTTTCATTCTTGAATGGCTATTTCCTGATTATGAAGGAATGAGTCTTAGTAGTGTAACATTCAGTGCAACTGGTGGAATTACAATTCATAAAACTGTAGGGAGAAAATTTGATAACAGAAATGAAGATCATTCGAGATATTTATTATGGATTGAAAAACCTTCAGTAAGTTCACCACCTGAATATTTATATTGTACGATTCATATTAATGCTAACCCAACTTATCCAAATAAGTACAAAGTTCATTGTGTTGCATATGGTATTGATTTTGAAGCTGTAGACGTTCCATCAAGTGTTTACGACTTCGCAGAAGCTTATAAAATTGTGAATGAAACAATACAATTACAAACTGATTTAGATTTGAATGGTTTTGATGTGAAAGAAAATGAAAATTGGTTGTTTGGTGGAGACAATGGTGAATTGACAATGCTGAATAATATTAATATGAACACTTATCTGATAAAAGAGGCTAAACTTGGTGGTGATTTAAATCTGAATGGCTATAGAATTCATAATAATAGTTTGAATCTATTTCGTTCAAGCGTTACAGGTGTAACCATGGAAACAGCTTTCGATCTCGGAGGATTTGCTCTCTATAGGCCGAAATTAGGAGGTGATCTAAATTTGAATGGGAATGGAATAATCGGTCAAATACAATATTTAAATTGCTCTGTCAAAGCCAAACAAGGACATAATAAGAATGCTTTAAAGCCTGTATTGATAAATGGCTCTGATTTCTTAGTCATTCATAACAATAACTTTTATATTAAGAAAATGTATATCATACAAGGAACAAAACCCGGAATATTTTATTTCAAGACAAAAGCTGAAGGTGGTGGGCCTTTGCCATTACCAGCAACTATTTATGAACACAGACAATCCTCTTTAAGTAGAAACATCACAACGGTCAACATCAACAAATCATTATCGAGAGGCTATCTTATAATTGACTATTCACATCCCAATAGTAGAGAATTTGATACAGCATTCACACTTGAAGTAATTATGAATTAATCTAAACTAATATTATAATGGGAGTTTTTAATTCTCCACAAAATCAAGACAATAAAGGTAATATAGGTCTAATTGGTCCACAAGGCCTACAGGGTCCACAAGGTGATGGATTTACATTAACACAAGATGGGCATTTTGATATAGGAGGAAATAAAATAACTAATGTTGACGAAGGAACATCAGATGATGATTGTGTAACAAAAAAACAACTAGATTTAAAGTTAGATAGAGCAACTTTTGTTATTTCAAATTCACTGCCTGGTATACCTGTTCTTGATGGAATTTCAATTGCTTTGATACCAGCTCTGTCTGTAGTGACAACTGATGCTGATGATAGAGTTTCTAGTTGGCTGGATCCTGTTAATAATGTCACTTTTACACAAACTTCTAATTCGAAAAAACCATTGTTACTGAGAGATTCAGTCAAGAAAAAGTTTTTCATACGTTTTGATGGCAGTGATGACTACTTGGAGAACAGTTCATTTGATGTTTCTAAAGTTGCTGGACGGAGTGGAAATACTTGTACTGTTATAATCATTGCAAACACAAAACAAACAAAATATCAATCACAATTTCAATGGGGTAAGGGTGCTGTTAGATTTGGTGTTCATCTGCCTTGGATTAATGGAGCATGTTATATTGATTTCGGTTCTACATTAAATGGAAGACTTGCTGTTTCTTCTTTGGCTAATCTGACGGGAAATATTGAAGTTTTTACTGTTCGAGTTGATGGTCATAATATGGAATTTTTCAGAGGTATTTCATCAATGACACCAGTTGGAACAGGATCAATTTCAGCAACATTGACTGGTAGTGCACAAGAAATGTTTATTGGTTCATACAGATGGTTCTGCAATTAATTTTTGTGAAATGGATCTTTATGCTTTTGCTGTTTGGCAGAAATCACTAACTAACCAAGAACTGAGAAATATGTATCGTTTCATTGAAGATTATTTTGATCTTTAAATTTTTGTCTAAACAACTGATATATGAAAGACTTATTGAGATATGTATCTTATGTTTTCAAGATTTACAAAAAAGACTACCCAATTTAGATGATTCTATATTAAAATCCTGTCTTGCATACAAATTTTTATACCACAAGCATTTCAAAGGATATATTACTATAGATGATATCATAAAATCTCACACAGACATAGGCCTTATTGGTCCCGGAAGCGGTTGTTTATCAAACTTCTTAGAACATACTCTTGGTTGGATTGATGTATTACAGACTCATGCTATCCTCCATGATGCATATGGAAGATTTTACAATGATTATTCATTGGGCTGTGGATATAGTTATGCCATATCTAAGCACCTCACAACAAAGCGAAGAAAAAGATCTCCATTATGCGGCCAGATGTCAGGAATACTGTATTGTATTTTTAATAGAATTATTGTATAAATGATATATATGAAAGAGCGAAAAAGCATATTCAACTGGAATCATATTTCAGATGAATTAACAGAAGATCAGGTAAATGAATTAAAATCCTATTACCGAACATATCACAGAAAGTGTTGGGCTCATAAACAGGCGGTTAAACGGTTCAAAAAATGGAAATTAGCTGGTAATTCAGCGTCTATTATATTTGCAACAGGTGGTCTTGCTGCAAGCGTGGCAACCGGTGGTGTTAGTTTGGTAGCCATCAGTACAGCATCACTTTTGATACAAGGGTGGATGAAGCATAAAAACCTAGATTTGAAAATCCAGAATTGCACATATGCTTATCAAAGCTATCAACATCTACTCAATTCAATAAAAGACAAGTTGAGAAGTGGTGATTTTGATGCTTTAAGTATACAAATCTCAATGAAGAATATCGATGATTATGTGACTGATAATAGTCCAATTATTGATAAGTACCTACTGAAATATGATGAAAAATTCACTGCTTGATAATACGAATAATCTTATCAAATCTCAACAATAGAATCTCAACCCAATATTGATCATAAAATTTTAATGTCTTCTTTGATCTTGTAACTATTATTTCATCAAATGGTAGATCAAGCATTATGAATATTTGCTTAAGCATAAATTTGGTGCTTATCATTCTTTTACGATTCTTATTCACCGAAGGGAGGATAGTGTCTATCTCTTCGAATATTTTCAATATTTAACCCTTATCTTTTACTGAAATTTGAAATCTATTCTTGCAACATATACCATTTATCACATTTTCAATATGGTACTTCCGGTGATATACAGATTTTCGCTTTATTTTATACATATTATTATGAAAGTCAACGTACTCCTTACAATAATCATAACCATGAACTGAACCACAATTTAGACAAACATTTTCACCATCATCGTTAAACATTCTCTGATTATCACAGCAAGGTGCTTTCACACTTTTAACAACTTTGACCAATAGCTGATCACAAAAAGAACATGTGAACTCTCCCATATTCTTTAATTCATTGTGGATTACTGAATTACAACTCATTCTATAATATTATGTGAGATATTATTTCTTTATGCAACTAACACATGACGTCTATAGGCGATGACTCATTCCCTGTTTTCCGAGAATGTCACGCATTTTATGAAGTGTGCTGACCTTGGTTCCATCAGATTGAACAACTATAGATTCCATCAAATTAAATAACTATATATTCCATCAAATTAAATAACTATATATTCCATCAAATTAAATAACTATATATTCCATCAAATTAAATAACTATATATTCCATCAAATTAAATAACTATATATTCCAGAATACGAGACCAGAATAGTGTTTGGGGAAAACGAGATCAATTGATTTCGTACCCCCAAACACTATACTACTTATATATATATATATATATATATATATATATATATATATATATATATCCAAAGTAGCCATTATAAAGACTAAAAGAGTGATAAGTGCTTTTTTCTCTTCTCCTCCGCCCCTCCTCCTCTCTTACTCTCTCATTGCCTCCTTCTCAGTGCTGTGGAGTGATTGCCGGGCTCGTCCGATTAAAAAAATGCCAGTTTTGGACCCATTTCGGTCAAACGGCTCCAAATTTCTGCGGGTACGTTCTTGCGAATTCACACAGATATATATAGGCAGAATAAGGAGGTTTACACAAACAATGAACTCCCAGCAGAAGCACAACCATTGTAAATTGTTTTTAGTTCTTAGTTTTTAAACTTTTTAATCTGACATTCGTCAGATCGGCTAGAAGTTCGCCCCACTGCCCTTATTTCTTATTTATCTGCAAATTCACGTGGTGGCATAGTATCCTTCGGATACTTCTGCTGGGAGTCCATTGTTTGTGTAAACCTCCTTATTCTGCCTATATATATATATATATATATATATATATATATATATATATATAGACAAGGTTAATTTGGGAATATATATATATACTTAATACGGTGTTTAGAATATTTATGAAGCAACTTTTTAGGCTAGTTTTTTGTTGTTGTTGTCACATTTTCTGGAAGCTGAGCAAATACTTTTTACAAATATTTTAAA
>JAEMWC010000166.1:842500-887500 GCA_016490735.1 Pachyseris speciosa | reverse complement strand
GGCTAGATCTTTATAATGGTCAGCCTTCAGCTTCTACTTGCTGTCAATATTGGCGTCCCACTGATGTTACATCAATGATATTTATGATGTTATACACTTTATCGACCAATACAATTACGGAGCTTTAGCAACGACGACTGTGACGGCAACGGAAACGTCATTTCAAAATCTAACTTCTCGTTTTTGTAACGCTTTCGCGATTATTCCAATTTGTTTTAACTTGAAAAATACTGTTTGTCTCTCCACGAAGTCTCTCTTCATTGAGGGAATTGGAGCTTTCTTAGTCCTCCTTGGGACCTCGCATCAGGCCTGATTGGTCAATTAAACTGATTCTTCTGTATTGCAATGTTAGCAGCAAACATTTCCTCCGCTACTGTAATCTTCCCATCCTCTCATGAGACATTCCCTTAGCTTGTCTCCGCATCGTTTTCTTGTTATTCCGCCTTTTTGAGAATGCCTTGCTCCAAAACGAGTTTATTATTTCTTCAAGGCCATTACGATAGCTTTGGATAAACGTGAAGCAGATGGTTGGGTTGAATGTCAAGGATAACCAAAACAGGATACTGGCAACAGACCGGAGAACGTCCATAAAATGACAAGACACCGTTACCTTGTATTCCCATATTATGGCGGCCACCAGAAATGGAAGGTAACACATATAAAATGCCGCTATAATACAGAAGGTCATCTTTATCGCTCTCTTTTTCTTTTGATTTTTCTGAGGTTTTTCAGATCCATTAAGGAATATGTCTTGTCTTTTAAGTGTTATTGCTATAAAACCATAGAAAATTGACGCAACGACAAACGGGGCAATCTGAAACACGACCGTAAATAGCTTTGTATAAACCACATAGAAATCAGAGGCGGAGATGAAAAAATGTGTGCACATAATTTGTTCACTTTTGGTGGACATTATAGCTGGAAACAACTGAAAAGAGCTTCTCAAGATAGTAACGATCCAGGTGGAAGCGATGGCAAACGTGTGAAATCTTGACGAGATGAGATGGACCTTCATTGGGAGTACCACTGCCACAAAGCGGTCTAATGCAATCCAAACGAGGCTCTGCGTAGAAACCGTGACTGAAACGCTCTCTCACATTGTTACAGCCCGCATAGGTTGTGTTTTGATTTGAGGATTCATCGCTAGAATTCCGAAAAGAGGCCACCTTGCTTGGCTCAGTACAGCAAACACGAATACAATAACTCGATTCGGCTGTTAGAGTCCCGCCTGTTTAGGATTTTAAGTTATAGAGAAAGTTCGACAGCGTAATGTTGTTACGTTGATTGACGAATTCATACAAATAACAATATATTTTTTATTACTTGGGGACACGGCTAAGAGAGATAAATTAATGTAATGTCAATTCAACAGCCAGACTGAGCATTCTGCATAAGATTATGAATCAGCCTACTGCAGGCCACAATGCAAACTGTTATTATCCCAGAGGTGTTTATAATGACACCAGCAAGTGTTTCAAACAACTGAGAACGAAATTAATATAAGTAGTAATGACTTTGCTGTCATTCCTTTCCTGTAGAATTGTTATGCTGATAAGACAAAATAAACTCGCACCTCTCTCTATTATGTGTGTATCAATTATTACTATGTTGTAATGTAATACCTTTCGACAGATATGCAAATTTTTGGAAAGCGGAAGAAAATAACCCACGGATCCTTACCAACGTTATTGAAAAGAACCGTGTGACTTGCCATACATGTAGTTAAGGGAGGCATTGTTGTTTGCACGTTTCCCTATGGCGCAACGGAGAACTTAATTCGATGTCCAAATCAACAATCAAATATGCATTATGCCAGCAATCTTCTTTTTCCTAAATAAATTTCTCCCATTACTCAACACTATCTGAGCCCAAGAAGAACTTTTTATTAGTGCGTCACAGGCATATTCTACATTTGCTTGACCGAACAATACAGTTGCTCCTACAATAATCCTAGTCCCGGCTACCAACAATGCAAAATGTCTTTATGTCAAAATTAACATCACTCCGTTAGCAGCATTACAAAGATGCATTATCAAATCGAAAGGACGAAACTTTTTTTTTTCCTGTGGTACCTTCTAATTCAGGCAGAATTCTGGACAACCGTCTCTTACTTTAGGTTTCAACTAAATGCAAGATTATGTTCCATTGTAGGAATCTTACTCAATCGTTGAAAAGAAAAAAAGAATTATTGAAAACGCTAAATTAAATAAATTGCGCCATTCTTGCTGACCAAAACGTCGCATCAGCTGTAACCAGAATTTTATTTCTTTGATTGACAATTTCACCATGCAGCCTTGTGCAGAATTCACTTTCTGTCTCTTTGTTAGCTGCCCGTTCATTTATTGAGGCAAACTAATATACGTTCTGCTGATTCCACAGCATGAAAAATTGACCCCCCCTCCTTGGATTGATAGTGTGTCATTCATATCATTGTTTCAATTCCAGCAATAACTTTTTTTTCTAATCAGGTGATCATGAATAATTTCTGGCCAGTACAAGTAGGATATAATTTTTTAAATGTTTCAATACCGACAAGTCTATATTAGTTTTTCCTTAAGGGAAGCTCAATGGATTCACCATATTTCAAACATTTTTATTTTCCCTTTTCTCTACTTTCCTTTGAACGCCATATTTTCTTCCACTCTTGGATTCTTTCGAAAACTTTGAAGAGCTATTTCTACAGTTCGCTTGTGTTTCATTTTCCATGCTGCTTACAGTTAACCATTTGTTACAAGAAGATCTGAAAACCTTTTTTTACTCCATCACGAAATGCTAAATATATGATTTGACTGACATTTTGAGATGATTAATGGCCACCAAGCATATTGCTGCTGCGTAATACTCGACAAGAAGAGTCGCTAACAGCAACGAAAAGTAGCACGTGTAACAACATGATACTGAAGAAGTCATCTTTAATTATCGCAGGTCGCTTCCTTTCAGTGCTTCCTCTGATGCACAACGGCATGGGCAATGACACTGAGTTTAATTTGTCTTGTATTTTTAGGATCATAACTAGTTATGGTAAATAAAATTGTTATTGCAATAAATGTTGCAATCTGAAACAGAAAAGAGCATGTGTACGCACCCGTGAGTACGTCACGTACGATAAAGCGGACTTGTGGAAATACTGAAGCAAGTGATCTTTCCATTTTCTTCTTTAATCTTTTATGCAACGAGTAAAAAGTGTTTCATAGCATTGCTAAGATCTAAGTAGAAGCGCGCGATGGCAAACGATCGAAACGAAGACGGAATAAGGTGTGCATGCCTCACTAGTGATACAACTGCCACTAAATGAACCGATCTCTTGCAATCCAAACAAGGCTCTGTGAAGAAACAGAGAGCGAAGCGCTCTCCACAAACGTTTGCAGCCCACAAAGGACAAACCAAGCTGCACTTTAGTATAGGCCATTGACATGACGCATGCGCAGTTGCTGACAAACCAAAAGGAGCAGACAATGTCAGAAACCACCATGTTCACAATGATGTAGTTGACAGCATATAAACTATTACAATTATTAGGAAGTCCACAGTCAAGCTTGTCAGTTGTGGCATGGCAAGAATTCAATCATGGAGTAGCTAGCTGAACAGCACATTTCTGGATAATTCAGCACCATTTCACGCCAGTTGATCCGGTTGAAAGGAACCGTTGCTAAAATTTTTAGCGGGAATAATCATGATCAAGCGACCAACCGTGTACATGACATAGGTCTGAATTTTGGTCAGGTCTGAAATAGGGTACGGAAAATCGCAGATTTTGGTCTGAAATAGGGTAGGGGTTTCATGAAGCGGGCCGCACACCCCTACCCAATTTTTCTAGGAGTAATCTCCCCCTCCCCTCCTCCTCGGGATGGTTGAGTGCGTGGGGAGGTCGAAATGACCCGTTTTATTTGAGAGGGTAGGTGGTAGAACATGGTTCACGGCCGTGTACACGAGTTAAGCATGAGTGGATCATGGGGGGTACGATGGGAGAGTTAAAGTGACAGCTTGTTTACATTTTCTTGCTTAGCTTACGAGCGATTGTCTTTACTCGAGTCCAGGGACTGACTGTTTTGCGCGATATAATTCTTGTCCAGTTAAGATTTGATTTTGACTTGTATTGTCATAGTTTACTGCAGTGCGCGAATCTGTCAAAATTATTGAATACTTCATTCTACTCGGCCTTATGCCAGTGCCATGCAAATGTCATGCGATTACGTCCTTGGTGTAGGATAAACAGTGAGAACTAGTTCAAGACGACAGTTACCACACAAATACAAGCTTTTACATTATGTGTATCACGAGTTTAAGACTGATCGTTACAAGGGGCGTTAAATCGTCACAATGATCATTGTTATTGCAAACAACCTTATTGCAAACCTTCATCATCATCATTATTATTATTATTATTAATGCAATCACAGTCTAATAATAGCTGGATTAACTTGCATATAGCTCTAAGAAACGTAGAACTGAATTGAATAATGTCTGACACGGAAATCAAAGAAAGTTTTCACAAAACAGCTAAACGACTCGTCTGGCGTGACAGCACAATCAGGTCTCAAAATCATTCAGTTCATTTTCATTCAGCACATAACTAGCTTGGGTTTTGAACCAAGAAGTAGAAAAAAAGGGTGCCGAGCATAGACTATTGGTTCTCAGTTCTCACTGAAACCATTACAATTTATATTTTTCATTTTTGTTGCCCCGATAACGCATAATCCTCTTTATGATTACCGTGAACATGTTTTCGGCATACAGAAACTTTTCATACCGAACTTTTCATGTGCCGAACCTAATGCATAAATTATTATACTGTATATATTTAAACAGTTTTACTCAGAACTAGAGCTGGAACCCGAAGTGTATTAGGAGCGCCTGTGTAACAGCCGGCAAATTAAGTTAATTGGGGTCGGTCCAAATTCGAATTAAGTTGTGCTCATGAAAAGGTCGGCGTTTGAATCGGGCCTTAGAGTGGTTATTATTCTAAGAATGTTTGACAGATTTAAGAAACCAAGACGCCCACTCCACAGTTCATTTCCTAAGTGTTCACGATCCATGGATCGCGGGATTTTCCCTTTCTTTCTTTCCGGCTTTGCCCAGTCCGTCGCGGTGTAAGAAGATTTTGGGCATTATCACGCAAACAGTTTACGAAGCAACTGAAGTTTACCGGCACAAGGTAAGAGCTTCCATACATTATAAAAAGTAATTATTTTTTATTTCAATGACTACTTTTGATATCTTTTCCGTGGGTTCAGAGCGAACGGCAACTCAGTTTGGCAATGTAAATAAATGATTGTTATGTTGTCATCGCCGTTTACGGTGGAATGTCGTTTCATTACTGCGAGAACTTTTGGGAGAAGCGGATAAACTGATCGAAAGGGCAAAGTTCGGCTTGTCGAGGTTTAAGAAATTCGGTAGCTTTGAGTAAAATTCAAACAGACAATCCGAAGAAACACGGGAAGAACAAAGTAAATAAGCTTAAGAAACGTGATACCGTTGATGGACCCTGCCTCAGGATAGCAAGACTTTGAGCGAGCTTGGCGTTAGCGAAATTGTTCTGTATTCTCCAAAGGTCACTCTGTCTGTGATTCCACAGTTCCTGCTCTTATTGCGTATAAATTATTGACGTAAGATGACAACACATTTTTAACAGTTCCTGCTCTTATTGCGTATAAATTATTGACGTAAGATGACAACGGATTGCTAGAAAATAAACACGAATATTCGGTTTGTTGGAGGATGTCGGACTGGATCCATATGTGTACCTCGAGTGTCTTAACATTCCAAAGAGGACAGAGGAGAGAAAACGGCTGTTGACGTGGTGAGGCAAGTTCTTGAACACAGAATCTGTTGATGCGGTTGAAAATTTTATATTCAAATTGTAAATCAATCATTGAACATCATGAATATTTAATGCCCTCACCTTGGATTTATTTGGTTAATCGTTGATGAACAGTTCATTATATGATGACAGAATGTCACGAAATGTATAACGTACTTCGTGATGAGTGGCCTTGTGACCATGAGAAAACTTTTGTGATTTGAAGTTTTGAGTTTGTGTATTTTTTACCTTTATTGTTTTTTATTCAGGACGGTCATTAGATTGTTCCAGGATGGGTTTCCTTTTTTATTATCAGTACGTAAACGAATAATTTGCTCCTTCAGTTCTTTCTTGTGAACGTCACGAGTCTAATGTAACGTAGAAATAAACACTTCAGAAGCCAAAACTCAACTGAATAAAAATTTGGAAGAAAACGTTATATCCAGTATCCAACTCGAGAACAAAAACAGGTAAGGCGTAATTAAGGCAAAACTGAATCCAGGGCACCCAGCAAATCATTTACGAAGGGTTTCATCGCCTCAGCTAAATCAGATTTAGATGTGGAGAAAAAATTCTGGTGAAAAGCGACCTACAAATTTGGCTCTACCTCGGTGTAAAAACCTGTGAGACTCATGAATGACGTAAAACAAAGAAAATAAAACATTCTAAACAATGGCTTACAGCAAAACAATACCTCATAAAACAAAGAAAATCTCGCCAGGTTTTTACACCGAGGTAAACCCACAAATTTTGCAATTGAAAAGCTTAGTTTCCTAGTGAAGAATACTAGGGTATCTTGTTTAAATTGCGAAATAAGGCCATCTATTGTAGCATTTGCAAAAAGAATCTCGGAAATTTGAGGAATCGGATTTAGTTCAATTCCGAAACACCTTCTGATCCACAAACACAGGGAAAGACATTTTAAGTGTTCTGGTCGAGTGCTCTTAAAAAGTGTTTTGTAAATGCCTCTGTTTACGTATGTAAATGAACCAAGTCCAAGAAATTTTGGAACGTGGAATGGTTGGAACAACAGAACAAGAATATGGCGAAGCGCAACCGTTCTACGGATCTGTGGCCGATAAAGGCAAGCTCTTTTCTTATGGTCGGTTATCCCACCCTGATCGTTGCTTCGTTCCGACGTTAGGTCTGACGAGTAAACCAGTCACCCCGGCCACCGTGCCTCCTGGACAGATGGCTCTCACTGCGGATGAAGTCTTGGAGGAGATTGGTAGTTTTGGCTGGTTCCAGAAACGTCTCCTCATTCTATTTAACTTGCTTTCGGCCCTGTTATTTGGCTGGGCAGTGATGGTGACCGGTATAATAACTGCAGAGCCGCCATGGATATGTGCACCGAATAGCTCCGTATGCACGTTTGACGAGGCAATGGGTCCGGGGGATGATAACTATCGTGACCGATGCAACATGTCACGGAGCGACTGGGACTTCATGGGTGAAATGACATCTGTTGTTACTGAGGTAAGGAGAAAGAATGAAAGGTACCATTTCAGCCTCCACGACCTTAGCTAATATGAGGCAAACCGAGGCACTTGCCTAAGTAAAAATGTGAATTTATTTAGGTCTTATTTATTTCATTTTTATTTGTGTGTGAGTGTGTTTAGGAAAAATATCACTATATGAGCATATTTTTTGAGGTTCCTGTAGGAGGCTAGACATTGCCGGTAAAAATAATAAGATGTGAATATGAAAGAAGAGTTGTAATTTGTTTTTGACAATGCATGCTTCTGTAGCAAATTTTGTCTGGCTATGGGCCTGGCCTCCATTTTAGCCATGAAGTTTCCAGTTTTAAGACAAAACAAATGGATAGGTATCAGTATTCTTTTTTCCCTGTCCTAATGTCTTAACTAATTTATCATTTCCAAACCAACTAACACCGCGCTCCAAGAAATCTTTCACACATATGTTGGGAACACACAATTCGGATAAGGGCAACTGCGAATTCTTGGGGAAAATTTATGCCCAAGTTTTCGAAGAATCTAGGCTCAAACTCGAGGTAAACTGCTGAGAATCGGGTTTAACTTCAAGGATAAGAGATGACTCACAGGTTACTTTTCAGAGACTTTTTAGTTTTGTTTCTGTACTTTTGGTGATATTGAGTGTGTGTATCATTTATTGCATGCAGACATCATCATAAAGTAATTTTAAGGATACTAGTCTCGATAACTTATTCTGGTTTATTTATTTATTTATTTATTTATTTATTTATTTATTTATACATCGACCCCTGGCCGACTTCCAATTTGCAAGAATCATCAATTATTGTGATGGAGGCCAATAAATGGTAGATAGACATAAAGATCTCAGACTGGCGTAGACGAGGGGTAACAATCCAGCTTCAAAAAAACGCCTGATTATTCTTGTGATCACGCTTTTGTTACAGTTTGATCTCGTATGCAGCAAATCAATCTATGGCACTCTATCTTTGGCCGCTGTGTTCGTTGGTTTCTTCGCGGGAGCCATAATCATCGGTCCCTTCACAGACAAGTTTGGACGGAAACCTACCATTTTTATCTCGGGATTTGTAATCGTTGTCTTTAGCTTGGTGTCTGCATTCCCAAAAGTCTTCTGGCTTTTTGCTGTTTTCAAGTTTATCGTCGGCCTTGGAGTTGGTAAGAGTCGTTAATTAATTAATGAGCTCCCGTCGGTGGTGGCCGATGGGAAACAGGGAAAATTTCTCAGTTGTTGAAAATAATGACCACGGTAGAGCTAAGCACAGTTATTGTAGCTTTGATATAAGGGGGGCGGCTTGAGAATTTAATCCCAGGAATTTATTGAAGCCTGGGGTTTTTACGAGGGGAGTAAAATGGTTAAAGTGTTCTATGCGCAATGACCTCACAACCAGAGAACGCTGTTCATGTAGAACGTAAGAAGTAAGGACCGGTTTTCTCGTTAGAAGACCTTGCTCCTAGAATAAATTTACTTCTGTGTTGAATTCTTGTACCATTCTATCCTCAAGCGGACGTACGCTCTCTTTGGCGTCGTGACAAATTCGGCTTCAGGCCAAGAAGCAGATTCATATCCTTTAATCCCATATTTAGTATTGCTGGCCGATACTTTTTCTACCGATGTTATCCCCCAGTAATCCACACTAAACAGGCTCGAGCCAGTGCCGCCATTATTCTACTCTTCCTTAACTAGATTACCCATTCACTCCTGCGTTCGTGCGCCGTCTTCTGGATCCACTGATCGACCGATCTATTTATCCACCACCTCAAGATCCACTTTTGTGTTGATGCCCTCCAGTATTCAGTCAATCCACCGATCTTATCCCCAGCGATCAACCCTCCCATTTTATATTCCTTAACTCACCCATTCAAATTCAAGAGGCAAAGGCGCTAAAAATCCATGCAAACCTCTACAACTTCTGTCTCTTAAGGTATTCAAGTTGCACACCCTTTTGATCTAAGAGACATTTTCTAAGGAATAAGATTTCGATAATAAATCATCATCCACCACAAACATTTTATAAAAACAAAGAAAGAACCCTACCGCACCTGGAGCTTAGAAGTTGTCCTTCCCCAACCTTGTGAAATTCAAATTTTTTTTCCACAAATTGCTAGTAATCTCTTAGCAATCTGATTGGTTAATTTGTCGTTGTCGATAAGAGTCTTGCAAACGCTGCTTGCGTCAATGTGTCATGCAATGACATTTTTCAGCTCGCGCTCTGAAATAAACATTTTCTTTGACGTTGATCAATCGAATGTGGTTTAGCGTTGTCTGTACTCTTATCGACAACGATATTCGTCATCACAGTGGTCAAAATTTCCACAACATTTCGACCACTGTGATGACGAATAATTCGTTGTCGATAAGAGTACAGACAACGCTAAACCACATTCGATTTGTTAAATCGACAGGTGTTGACATCTTCTACACGATGCGATTGTCGAACCTCCCGTAAGCGACCACTCAAAATGTTAAGCATTGGTGGTCGCTCACGTAGGGATCATCCAAGGGGTCTACACTTGCAAGTCTATTGCTGGAAACACACCCGGTTTGTGATATTTACCTCCGCGGAGCTGTCCAAGGGAGCGAAAATGTGACAGCTTACAAATTTGCGCTCGTGGCGAGGTCGGATTTTTTTTAGAAGTGTTTGCTTACGGGAGGTTAAAAAAATGGAAAAGTTCAAACCATCAGCTTTATAGAAGGGGTCACGGTCGCTTACGATAGGTTCCAATTACAGTGATTTTGGTATTTTGGAAATGTGGTCGCCTACGAGAGGTGATCGCAAAGGGAGGGTCGACAGGACATTTAATCTGGCAGCTATCATCAGGCGCCATTGATAACATTGATGACTTTGATGTTTTTCCTATCAGGTGGATCGAGCGTGGCAATATTCGTACTTGTGACAGAATTCGTAGGTGTACGCCACCGGAGTATTATGGGAATGTCTTTATGGTACTGTTGGAGCTTATCACTCATGGCATTGGCTGGAATGGGTTATCTCATCAGAGATTGGAGAATGCTGACTATTACAACAGCGGTTCCTGGAATTCCTGCATTGCTGGGCTGGTTGTAAGTACCGAATACTGGACCCAAACGTCCTTCTCAATTTATGTTGCAGATTAGCCAGCCATGCTATTTAGATCTGCAGATGTATTCTATCAATGTAGTATTTCCCTTATATCCCGATCGAAAATTGGAGAAACGAAAAGCGGCCAGCCATGAGGAAAATCTACAGGCCAGTATCAAAAATGAATTGCAATCATGCAACTAGACTGCTGGGAGTCACTTTCTGGATAGTCGAAAGGGGACTACTAGCAGTCGATAATCAACAGTCGTTTGATGCCGAGTCCAAGCCACACCTGCTCCGGATCCTTTCCACCGTCAAGAAGTAACCTTGCTTATGAATTATACATATTGTTGTCACATCGGCTGAATGCTCGTGCAGGCTCCCCATGCAAGGAAGTGAGGTTAATGAAAGACGCACGTTTCCTCATTTATAGCTTGACTCCTGAATCAGTTCGCTGGTTGATGGTCAAAGGAAAACCCGAAGAGGCTAAGAACGTTTTCCGAAGAATGGCAAAAGTTAACAAAACCATCATGCCAGAGGATGATCTTGTACCACCAGACGACGATCAAAGATTAGGGGACGTACGCGATCTGTTTGCAACACGTAAGATGGTGCAAAAAACACTTTTGTCTTGGTACTGCTGGTGAGTTGTTTTTCGTTTTTCTGCTTGATTTTCCAAAGATCACTAGGGCATGGATACGACAAATTTTGGTAGGTTTCTTCTTGAAAAACAAACTAAGAAAACAACAATTTGCCCACCGCAAAGAAGTTCAAAATTCTAGACCTTTTACAGACGCTTAAAAGGGTTCTTCTCAAAGCTGACATGACAGCAGGTCGTCAACGAAAACAAGAAACATTTGACAAATCTCACAGTTCAAGGACAACTGAGAATCGTCGGCAGCGAATTTTGGCAAGTCATGTAATTAAAGAAATGTTTCTTTCGTCTAGAATTAATGGAACTTTTACGGTGTTATTATCTCTCTTCTCAAATCAGTATAATTTTTTTTCACAGGTTTGTTAATGCTCTGGTCTACTATGGTGTTTTCCTAAGCGCGCCCACTATTGGAGGCAATTTTTATTTAAACTTTTTCCTCACGAGTTTGATCGAGCTCCCGGCTTTACCCGCGGGCATTTGGCTCTTTAACAGGTTTGTAAAATTAGGCATTACATACGTACATAAATATATTTTATTTAGACTCGAATTTGAGAGGAGGTATTACAGAGGGTCTTTTCGAGAAAAGATTTAAGATAAGATCATACAATATAGGTATCTAAAATTAACACAATGGGGGTTGCTTGCAAACTATACGAATAAGTCGTTATTGCATTAAAGGGCATAAACCTAAAATGTATTGTAACAGAGATGAATACAGTAATTTTAACAAACATACATTGTGTAGTAGTCACCATGGTAGCGCAGTCGAAAGTCACTCGAGGAAAAATTTCTGCTCAAGGATCCTGGGTGGAAGTCGTTGCTTGTAATTTAGTGAAGTGCTGAGTTAGCTTAAATCATCACAAAATACCAACGATAACTTAGAATGTTAACGAATCGAACATGGACATAGGAAATTAAAGATCACATCATCAGTAACACGAAGAAATTAAAAGATATTTGCTTCTTTTGTTTTTATTAGTTTCCCTTACTTTGTCTACTTTACTTCACTTCACGTAAGATGGCTGACACTGGCTTTCAACACTTTTCTGAACATTTGCATGATACTACACTCTTTGTCAGTTGATACAACAACAGGGGTGTCAAACCAATCCACAATCAATGGACGGGTGAACCCACTATGGCAATTTACTGAACAAAATACGTTAGCATAGCAACGGAATAATCCTTAGAAACACCCCTAACTTTAGCTTCAAGTGATAATAAATCACAAACGAGCTCGGTGACCCCTTATTTGGTTTTATTGCTGAAAAGTGATTAGCATGTCGAGATCCAGCATTTTACGAAGTTTCAGAAAACAATTCGTGGGAAGGAATTCAGAGCCTCCTTAAATTTTCGAAAAGTCCTTCCCACGGATTTTTTATCGATCAAATTAATGTGCTATAGGAAGTTTTGGAAACCGGACTGTTACCGCTCTTTCTTTTGATCTGCTCTGCCCTGCTCTTCTTCATTCTGCTTTGCACTGCTCTGTTCTGCACTGTTCTGCTTGTTACTACTCTAATTTGTTTGACACTGCTCTAGCCATCTGCTCTGCTGTGCTTTGTTCTGATCTACTCCGCTGTGCTATATGCTCTGCTCTGCTGCTTTCCTTGGCTTTGCATTGCCAGTGCCAATTATTTAACTATTATCCGGCGCGCGGAATATCGCCTGATAAAATCGGCGATATTCCGCAAGATTGAGCAGAACAATTGTCATTATTTAACGCATTAACGACAAAGCACAATTTTCTGCGTTTATTGCCAAAAAAATTGCCTTTTTTCTCCGCGACACATGAATTACGTATATCGCAGGAAATCTGTTGAGTACGCATGCACGACAAATATTGAGCGCGCTATGGCCATATTTGGACGTTGTCACAATTTGTTGCATAATAAAGCTCAATGTACTCTCTTTATCTAAATGAACGTTGTTGTGCAATCACAAGTAACCAGACGGTCGAGCAAGAAGGTCAACAGTTGTTCTGTTCCTTAACCTATTTAGGTTTGGTAGAAAGAAAAGCATCATTGCCTGCTTAATCCTAGCCTCATTTTCAGCATTTGGATCAGTGCTTGTTGCAAGTGGGGACAAAAGCACAGGTATGATCACACCATATGGAAACGGTGATGTGATGTTATCGATCTTTCGTGACAAATGAACGCAAAACAATTGGTGCAACGTTAGCTCAGTTCTCCCTTATTTTTTTTACTAGTCTATAACTCTTTGTCTTGAAATAAAAACGTATCACTTCAGTAAAGGGCGTTTGTTTTGAATGATCTTTCTCTAACAAACCATTTTCATACCTTTAAACTGGTTTGATATTTCCTTCGCTGAGTTATAGTGAAATAAATAAATAGAGGGTAAAACAATACAGTGAAATCAGTTACTCCATTTTGAGGAATAGAAAGCAACGAGGGATAACTTGCATCCTTGTAGCTCCTTGTAAGTGTTTACTCTTATATCCAGAGATATGCTTCGCTCCTCCGATATGGAACGAAAAGGGGACGGGCTGGACAAAGCGATTTCTAATAGTATCTTTCCCTTGACAGCAAAGATCTTAGCTAATCAGATGTATACCTTTCTGATAAATTGCGAGGGTTTGCCGGGATATTATTGTATCTAATATTGTATCGCAGCTTAAAAACTCCTTGGTTCTTCAGCGCGCTTTTTTGCGTGAGTTAATCGTTGTTGTTGTTGTTTTTGCTTTTAGCTACCTTAGCTGGAAAAATAATACTGTCCATGATTTTAGCCAAGCTCTTTATTACGATATCCTTCGACGGAGTTTATCTTTACACCTCGGAATTATTCCCAACTTCTATAAGGTACTTGATTTACTCTAGAGAAAGTAAAGGAGGTTAGAGAGTACATCCTCCATACACGCCTTATTTCAGGGTTAATTGGTCTCAGGTATTTTTAGCTTCCGCGAAAAAGGATCCCCACGCGCCTGTATTTTCATCTTTGTACGTGATTGGCTATTACCTTCCCACGTGGGATTTCTGAGGCTGGCAAGTGATCTTAAAATAACTTCAGACGAATTACCCCTGAAATAAGGCGTGTATGGCGGATGCACTCTCTAAACTCCTTTGTTTTCTCTTGATTTACTTTAAACCTTGCTTGGTGCGTGATACTTTAAACCTGTCGACAACCTGACTACAGTGAGTCAAAGGAATGCTATTTATGCTCTCTTTGATAACCGTGCGCCATTTTTGGGTGCGAGTCATAGCCAAGGTGTGCTGTAATTTTCAAAGGGTCAACACGTCTCCACGTTGGGGTTACTGTATCTCGAGCCGTTTTTTTACCTCCCTGCTAAAGCCGGGGAATATACTCCACAACGTAGAACAAGTTCTTCTTTAAGAGCGTTTGGGGCTCGGAGTCATTTCTACCCCCGTTTTCAAAGTACAAGTCAAGTCTGTTAAAAAGGGGATAAAACCAGTCTGAACTCTCCAAGCAAATTGTGATACGCTACGGAAGCAGCTGCCTTTTCAATTCCAGTAAACTAGGAGGTTGGTTTACTCACTGCCACTTTCAAGCAAAAATTATCGAGTGTTTAAAGAAGCGAAGGTAATCCTCTTCTTTCTTGAATCTCCTGTTAACAGAAACATCGGAGTAGGGACATCGTCAGCTGCAGCTCGAATTGGATCGCTGTGTTCCCCTTTCATAGTGTATACTGTGAGTAAACAATTCAAGCATTTATTTTATGGATTAAAGCGATTTTTTAATTGAGTATCGAAAGTAGATTGTGTTTGAGGCAAATTGCGTTTGCTGTGTGATTGGCCAGCAAAAATCGCGCCACCTTCTCAACCAAACAGCAAAACCAAAGGCTATAGCCACTAGTGCACGTGCGCATTTGCGCCGGTTACGTGTAATTGCTTCGTATTCTGATTGGCTCATTCAACTGTTTGGGTCTGTTGTGATTGGTTAGAGTAATTACTTTGGTTTTGGCTGCACGACACTCCATTGAAAACCGCTCTAAGACATATTGTTGTATTTTATGATTATGTCATTTCCATGTGCTTCCTAAAATCCTAGTTGCGTTTGTTGGAGCACTTTTCTACGTGCCTCCTTCGATTCCATAGTTGACAATAATAACTCCCAACACCAAACCGCCGAGGAAATCCTGCGCAAGCTGCAAGCACAAGGATTGAGCTTACAAAACTAGTGAAAACCAAACCCCTAACGACAACATGGTACCAGCTATTTTCCATCCATCAGAGGATTTAAGAAATACATTTTCTGTTGCTGTGCGTGTCTGTTCGGTAATGGATTACAGATGGCGTCAAAATTTTGCGCGCAAGAACAAAAAAGTGGCGCACGAGCCACAGGCTAGTGTCTCACGGATGTTCTTACCCGGCATTCGTCTTCTGTGAAGTATTGCTGAACAGACCAACGGCAAGATGAAAAAAAAAACTAGCTGTTTTATGCCATAAGACACCCTTTCGGAATTGTTCATTTTGTACATCTGGGTATTAGAGCTACCATGGCGAGTGACCTGAGCTGGACAAAACATATTGAAGAAACAGTTCACAAAGCAAACAAGGTACTTAGCCTACTTAAACGCACAGTAGGTGGTAAAAATAAGGATATCTTTTCAATTTTGTATAAAACCCTGGTCCGTCCAATATTCAGGGGCACCCAACGTCAATTTTCGGAAAATATCTGTTCGGAAGATGATTTGAGATCTATAATTTTCGGAACATTTGTTGTAAAATTTCTTGCTTGTCTGCCTCTCCTAGGATTTTCGAACATCTTAAAAACGGTATAAGTGCCCATTTTTGACGGATTTTTACCCTAAAAAGGTCGCCTGGAATTTTCGAAAGCCTTTTCTCTGGCTGAAATTTTCGAAAAGGTAAGTTTTGATCCCTATAATTTTCGGATTACTATACTTTCAGCTAGGAAATCCGAACAGATGAAACATTTTTAGGAGATAAAAATATGCTTATATTTACCGTTTAAATACTAAAATACGTTCAACAATGCTATGTTTAAGTGGTTTTGAACTATATTTTCGTTGGGTGCCCCTGAATATTGGGATACGTTTGCCCGGTGTGGTCACCACACCTAGCCAAAGACAGCCATGAAATTGAGAAGGTGCAAATGGAACTCTTTAGAACGAAGGAGGGAATTTATATCCCTGGTGGAGTGCTAAAAGACCGTATTCAATCTGAATGGTCTAAGCGTCGGTGATTATTTTGAACTGTGCAGGAGCACTAAGACGAGATCCAACCATCCATATAAGATACAAACCAAACTCGCAAAATTGAATTGCTATAAATATTATTCTTTGTGAAGATAATCAAGTTTTGGAACGATCTTCCAAGTAATGTAATCAATTGTCGTGATAGTCCAAATGTCAACAAGGTTAAACTAAGATTGAAGAATCACATGAATATTTATTGAATATATCCAAAAGGTCTTGATAAAAGCAGACAAGTTAATATTTTTTAAAAATGAACAACCACTTTGAGTTTAAAACAAGACATGTTTCGATCGTTCAACGATCATCATCAGTTGTGAGATAGTTTACAGTTGTGATTTGAATTTATACTACCATTGACGCGTTTTTACCATTGACGCAAATTTTTTAAAAATTAACGGGCAATACTTAAGTGCGCGAGACCTGGGACAATACATTTTATGAACTAGGATGTACATGGAGACACTAAGTATAAACAAAAAAATAATTACAGCTATTGCACAAAATTGTCATAGGACTAACGCAATGGGAAACCACGTCAGAAAGAAAGAGTCAGCCCGGCATGTTCAAGCTGCTTGTTTAACGTGGGATTTTCCCAGCGGATATGAGCGGCTTCTTTTAAAATTAGCTGAAATCTATTTAGTGCAGAATCCAAAATAGAAAAGCACCTCGTTGAACAAAGTCTGCGGCATGTCTCAGACTGTTGTAAATGCTGAAAAATTTGCGAGTTTCTGTCCCTACTCAGATGTTCACGTGTTGAGAGATGTCGGCTGGTTTCGCTGATGTAACAGGCATTACATCTTGCACAAGAAAATTTGTAAACAACACGCGAACGGAGATAGAAGGGCACAGGATCCTTCACACTAAACATACTACCGACTTTGAAGAAGAAAAAACGAACTTGATTTCAATATTGGCACGGTAACGTTGAATGAGTTTCCGTAATCTTTTCTGCGCTTCCATAGAAAAGGGACCTACATAAGGTAACTTAAAATAGTAAGATGAAACAGATGGCTGAACCTGCGCGTTTTCAAAAAGGCGGTTTCGACTCCCATTAACGCATTGATTGACAACCCTCTCTATAATATTAACAGGGAAGAGGTTTTTTCGTAAAATAAAAGTGAGATTCTTTATGTCATTATGAAAGCCCAGCCAAGAGTTGTTAATTTTGTAAACCCTGTCAACCAGCGTTCTAACAAGACCAATTTTGTAGGCGAATGCAGTAAAACTGAAATTGAATATACTTTTTAATGCCCGTTAATTTTTAAAAAATTCGCGTCAATGGTAAAAACGCGTCAATGGTAGTATAAATTCAAATCACAACTGTAAACTATCTCACAACTGATGATGATCGTTGAACGATCGAAACATGTCTTGTTTTAAACTCAAAGTGGTTGTCCATTTTTTTTTTTTAAATATTGAATATACTTTTTAATGATATTTCTGTGATTTTTATATATTTTTATAATAACTAGTTTTTTCATTGATGTATATTTTTTATTTATTACTGTAGTGATGTACATTTTTTTAATTTATTGCTAGGAGATCCTCCCTCTGGGTTTCCTTTTTCTTAATATCTATACTAGGTATTTTGAAATAAAGTATTGTCGACTACAGGTTTGCTGTTTTTCAAAAGCTATGAAATGTTTGTTATTCAGTGATAGTACGAGTCGTTTTAAATTGTATCGTCTTTTTATTGCAGAATCGAGTTCATCGCTTGCTTCCATTTGCCATCATGGGAGTAAATGCGCTGATAGCGGGGATACTGTGCATGTCTCTTCCAGAGACGAAGAATCAACCCACGTTGGAAACTGTCCAAAAAGACCCGGGAGAAGAAATGGTTCCCCTGCATGAAGCAGGAAGAGTTTAATTATTCCCCCTATAGGAACTCATGCTCACACGTATGCACCCCAGCCACATGTTTGGGGACCCGGTTGTAGTCCCTTCATATTGGATTATTCAAGCCTCTCATCAATTCAGATCGAAAATTGTCCATTTGTTATGTTTGCTGCTTTCAGCTAGTGTCATTAATTTGCACTTCCGTGCTAGATAACGAGCGTTTTTGTTATTTTTATTTTTACAATATTGCACTTTGAAATAAACTGGCCATACTGCAACTAAGCAAGACCCTTGAATATGTGAATGATCATCGCAGTTTTCCACACTACGTAAGCAGTAGTGAAAATAATGCCTGAAAAAAAAATTCAGAATATATGAAAATCATATATAGAATATTCTATAGAATAGAATGAATATGTGAATGGTCATCGCAGTTATGATTTTCATATATTCATTCTCGTATATTCATCACTCACAGGTATCTTACGAACCAACAACCAACGCTTGTTAGCTCAGTTGGTACAGCACTGCACCGGTATCGCACATATTCATTCTTTAATCCGTAGTTCAAATATATGATTTTCACATATTCATTCTCAAATATTCAATAGCTTCTACAGTGTACTCTATCATTTTTTTCCGGCTCTTTCGGTACATCGCAGCAAACTGACGGTGCCCGGAACTGTGCTGCCCGAGGGCTATTAGTTGCCATGGTCACGCATTAATCTAAAGGGCAGTTTAGACGGCACGACCTTGTTATATGCGACAAGCTCATGACAAGCCAACAATACAAATTGTGCGGTGTAAATTAACCCTACAACTTGTCGCGGGCGACATGTAAATGTTGTAGGATTTTATAACATATTTTCGAACCACGCGACAGGATTGTAACGAGAAGACTTCTTCGGGGACACACGTTGGAAGGTGTGAGTAATGTAACGATTAGATGCTTGACTGAAGGAGGTTTGCAGCTGCGGCGAGGGGTGGGGGGTGGGGGTTAGAGCGAACTACAATAGCTCGACTACCGGTAAAATGCCGGAGGTACGAACCTACCTTCTTCGACGCAAGGCGCGAGTAGACAACAACTAAATTGAGATTTCTTCAGGAACGCGGCAATTCTCTTTAATGTAGAATAAACTTTGTAGATACTTCAATACTCGTTGGCGGTCGCAGGTAATCGTTGAAAGGTAATCGATTTACAAAAGTTTTCGCGCTACTTGTATGTTAAACAAACGCAGGAGTTCATTTAATTAAGAAGAGCACTAAAAGAAAGAACTAAAACACGTGCATACACGGCAACTCGTGAAGATCCGATTGGTTAATTCTAGAGATTTAAGCGTACACGTGCTGTGAGCAATTGCGAGTTAAACTTCATTAGATGTACTTTCTTACATCTTCAGTGTTAAACTTGATTATTCTTTTATACTGTTATAAGTTATTTTGGACAATTAAAAACTGAAACAATACCATTTGAAGGACAACTATTTTAAGTGCCATTCATATGCAAAGTATGGTTGATGGGATGGCTAAAACGGATCTTTCTGAATACCTTCGTTACGGAAGCAATAAGGAAATTACTGACTTCAGTTGCTCGTTATTTACTGCTGCACTGACGGGTGCTTCTTTCTCTCGTGACACATGGCATTGCAGGGCACGAGTAACGCCACTAGAAACGCAAACTTCTTCGGACTTGAAATTTTACGTCACATTTTATTTTATTTCTTTCTTTCACTATTCAGGAATTTTGCCACAGAAACAGCACAGAGTACATATGGTTCTGTAGAATCACTTATGTAACGCAATACAACAAATTTTATGACATAAAAGCAATTGTGTAAGCGTGTATGTTATACCCAGTTGCTTGAGCTCAAAAATTAGCTCAAAGTTGTAGGTACGTTGTAATAGTCACTCCAAAGTACTGTAAGCTGAAGAATAACCGAAAATCTATGCATTGATTGGTGATAGCACGCTCCTCAGCTAAACGAAACATGTTTCAACAAACCTGTGTTTAAACGACTTTTATCAAAGCACGTTCAGTTGCTAAGACTTTTCCTGTTTTACTGGTATTGTTTAATTTCGTATCGCAGAGATAATTAACTTTTAACTTTGTTTCCTCGGCCTGTTTTGATATTTTACCAAAGAAATATCAAGCGTAATGCCACATTAGGCCCTATTCAGTTTGGTTGATCGATCAGGCAATCTCAGTAATAAACTTGAAATTTCTAACTCATGTGGTCACCAGTTCATGATTTCTTATGCCTGTGGTTTTCCTACTTTTCGATAAGCTTCTTGGAGCAGCTGCTATCTCTGATTTCGTTGTGCGTCACGACAATCAGGTAAACAATTGAACAGATTATGTGAAATGAAAACACACCCACGAAAGGAACAATATATAGATCTTGAAGGGATAAAAGGCTACATGGACAATAAAATCTTAATCTCGAAAGGGATATCATTATGCTTTTTTCTTTCCTTTGGAGGTGTTGGAGAGGGGCAGATTGTTCAACAAAAAGCTCTTAAGGTCAAAGCAACAAATGTGTTGAGACGTGGTTGTCTCAAGTCATTGTTTCGTAGAGTGAAGTTGTGCTCAGGTAAGAAAAAACAACAAACATTGAATAAATCAAAATAGATCATCATTTGCTTCATGATCAGCTGCCAGTGAAACTCCCTCTGAAACACATTTTTGGCTTTCGGTTATCTGGACCATTCAACACTTTTTAAAGTTCTTTCTTTTCGTTTGCTTGACTTTTCAAAACAAGTGAATCAACTTTAAACATATAAAAAAACAAGGTATTCAGTATATCAATAGACCGATAGATATTCTCAAACACGATGCTGCCGATTGCTAAATACTCTAAACAATGCAGATTTTGGCTAACCGACAAGAATCCCCCGTAACACATGATGACATCATGACATCAATTAATGCCAATTCGCTTTGGATGGCACCCAGATATACGAATTTGGTTTCAACAAGTCTGACCAGATGTTGTTTCGCATTTCTCGTCCCTGAGTCACAAAACATTTGAAGCTGACCAGCAACCCAAGAAGGTAGGACATTCGTTCGCTTAACATGTCAGTTAATTACTCTCGCAATTTACATCGCTTATTACGTTTCTTAGCTGTACCTTTCTATTACTTTCTTTTCCTTTGAAGAGGGGAATACTAATTGGATCATTTGTATATAAAAATATATAAAATACGTGTCGAAAGTAAAATCATACACCAACTAGGACAAACCAAATCGTAGCAGATGCTGAAGCGAGATTGGTTGTTGAGTTCAAGAGTATAAGTCAGTGTTGAAACTATTCCGGCAAACATTTTTTATTTTATTTTCGGCGATCTGCTTTCAAAATTCAATCTTCATTTCGTTGCTATCGAGCGAATTATTTCCGTGGAGGGCGATTTGCCAAAGCCTATTTGGTGAAACGGGGGCATTTAATGGTTGAACTTTGCGATTACAAAAACAACCACTTTGTTAATAGATCTACTTCAAAATCCAGACTGGTAAAAATGTTGTCCAATTATTTACATTCTAGAGGGTCTGAAAAAAAAATTAATAATAAATAAGTACTCGATCTTCTACATTGATGCCTCCGCTCCAGATCTTCAATAAGTTGTCTTTTGTTTCCTTTTATTCTTGCCTTTATGGGTTTACGTTTCATGAAAAGATAAGCAGCTGTCCATGATTCCTACCCAAAGGAAAGCTCCAGCAGTCAGCATACCAGTGTGAGACTGCTTTGTGGCGGGCCATGTTGGAAAATTGGCCCTAGTCCCTCCATCCAACCCCTCCCCCCACCTTATCCCTACACAGAGCACTCACGTTTGACCAAGATTTGAATAAAAGCAGGTTCGTTTGATTTACATATTCAAATATACATTTCCAGAAGCGGGTAACTTGCGCTTAAGCGTGTGTCGTCGACGGGGACCAACCAGGGTGGAGATCAGTAAAAGAAGGAATCAGTCGGTAGACATAACGCACATCTGAGGTCAGCACTGTTCACTGGCTAACTTAAGTGAAGAGGTATCATTCTCATTTACGCGTTCGGTTCATAACCATAGCAATAGACTGATACTCTAAACGTAGCGACTATGATCACTGAATCATGTCGACTAAATTGATGCTGCCAAGAACGTTCGATTCAAGGAAATCCCTAATCAGTCAAGGTTTACTGATCTTTCCCCTGTTTTGCCACAATTTAAATGATTCAGGAAAAGAATTTGGCCAAACTGGATGAATTTTTCACCAGTTATATTTTCAATGGCCGAGTGTAGCACGTGTTGTCTTGAAGTTCTTTAGCTAATTATGACAGATCCGCCATTCATTGAACTTTCAACGTGCATGAAATTAAACTAGGCTCGCCGTTATCTCATCTAGTGAACGTTCTTGAGTCGTTCCTTGTCGGCAAAAATATTGGGAAAATGCCGAAAAAGGAAGATTTCACTTGATTTCGATATTGCTTTTTCTTCATATAGGCGTTGTAATGAAGACAACACTGAAGGTTTTCATGTCTTATGCGGTCCATTGATATTAAAAATTTGCATAAGAAAAAAATAATATCGAAACAGTTGTACGCATTTAACTTCTTTGAAGTGATCTTAATGTGTCTAGTGATGCTGTGGCTGGTCATTTCTCCACACCGATCGGTCACTCAAATGAAAAGCCGGCTCAGTCTTTCCGCACTTCCAAATATAAATGTAAGAGATCAGACTGAACATTCACAGGGCATTGCCTAGTTCAATGACGGGCGGACTGCGAACTGCCATCAACAGCTCGCACTAAATAACGTAAGGAAGGGCAAATCAGTAGTTTTCGCAACTGTCTGGAATTCCTGTATTCTCGTTTCGTGAAGTTGAACACGAAAGGGCAGCATCGCCATGAGACATGTACAAAGTCGACCTCCTACATGAAAAGGCCTCGAAGAGGACATCCTTGCTAATCCATATAAATTCCTTATACTAAAAGTATAAGAAAACGTATGGAGTTCTCCTGGAGTTACAGTACAAGCCGTGTGTGTCTTCTCATGGCGTGGTTACTGGTGATGAAAACACACAAGGAGAAGGAGAAGAATGGGCAAAATGTGAATTTCAGTCGAGCTGAAACAAGCGAGCACATAGGAAAGGAAAGAGGAAAATGTGACAGAGCTAAATGTTTTCGGCCTATGGTTGGTCAGCCATTTCTCCAAAGTCGTTTCAATCAATCTTCGAAGATGGCATATTTATCGTAAAAACTGGGTAAATTTTTACTTTTCTTGCACTAATGAGATTTTAAGAACTACTTATTGTAAAGTGAGATAGATACTGAGTTGTGAACTCACATTTCAGTGGAGAAAATCGAAACGAAAGGATTCGAGTAATCGTCGGAGTAATTCCAAATGTTTTCGCTCTCAATTGGTAAGATTCCTCCGAAACGTTGCGGACTATCTAAGGCAGTCGATGACGTCGAGGTTTCTGGCAATTATTGCCAGTAACCACAAAAAAGGTGGTCTCCTACGCAGCCGTTCTTTGTCTCGTCACGCAACGCTCCTCGAGTGGCGAGGAGCGTTGCGTGACAAGACAAAGAACGGCTGCGTAGGAGACTACAAAAAAGGTGGCTTGATTTGTTTTGGAATGGCTAGGAGCGCGAAAATTAACAGTGCCAACGTTGGAACCACGTGGCTTGTTCAAAGATTACGAACATCAGAAAGTCCAATCTTTCGATGTCATTAGCTAGTATGCTGCTGAGAATACCTCACAAATTAATGTGTCTAGGTAATCTTATTGACACTTACTGGGTACTAAGGTCAAGAAAAGCTGGACAATGTAGGTAAGGTTGAAGATATGGTTGCCCTCCTGTCTAGGCGTAATCAACTAACTTTATTAAATATTCAACCAACTAAAATAAACGAGCCTATTTGAATATGCTAATCAATGACACTACTTTCCCGCCAAAATAGAACCCTGAAATATCAACACAAATAATAAAAGAAAACACAACAACATACTTTCCCGCAAAAAAATAAAAAATGTAAAATTATTGACGTGAAGTTAAAAGCACTTATCAGGGACCGCGCAGGGGGAGGGGCCAGGGACACCAGGGCCCCCCCCCCCCCCCACCCCACTTTTTGCGGAAAAAATAATTAATTAAGGGCGCGTTTTTTGTCCACAATTCTTGAATAAGAATCGTTGGTACGGAATGCCTGGATTTTCATTTGCAACATTCTGTTCATTCTGCCCCTGGGAGCAGAATGGAAGGAATGGCGTTCTGTCCATCCCGGAATAGGAATGCGGAATAGAAAAACGCGCGCATTTTACATTCTGGCCATGTCATTCCAGAATTGTGAATAAAAAACGCGCCCTAAGTAAAAGACATAATATCCGAAAAAGTACTTTCACGGGATAATAGTGCTTCGCTAAAGGTGGCGGACCTCGCGGGAAAACATCCAAATTTATGATTGGTTCCTTTCTATCCTGTCTGATGGAATAAATTTTAAAACCAATGTCTTTACAATCCATACACTTAGTTGCAGTCTTCTGTTGGTGGTTGAAATTGGGTTGACAGACCAACGTGACTCCTGCTGTATGCCCATGTAAGAAAAGCATATCCTTAAGCGCCTTTGATTTTCCTTTTCTATAAGAAATCAAGGGAGGTTCCTGGAATATCTCTTTGAGTAATGGTTGTTCTTGTATTAGATGTCATTTGTCCATTAGTACGTTTTTCAAACATGGTTACGATGAATGGTTGAAATTGCTTTACAAAGGGTAGAAGCTTCTTGTGCTTTCTCTGTTTCTGTTTTCGAGCTGCTTTTCTGCCCGCATAGTTAACTTCTGAGAGTATCTGTTCCACCATTTTCTTAGGGTAACTTCTAGAGATAAGGCGCATTTTAAAATTTTCTATGTTGTCTGTGAAAATGACTGTTGAAGAGTTACTCAAGAAAGGCTCAAAGAAGACTCAGGAAAGGTTCAGTAATCTTACAGTACTAAACACTCACAAAGACAGAACAGACAAACTTTGCCTTGCTGACGTGGCAAATTAATTTGTTGCTCGTAACGACAATCCAAAAAGGAATTCAGAGAATCCGATTTCGTGAGAGTAAGCGAAGAAATGAACTATCTTCGTTTAGAGATTACGTTAAGTGTGATTACAAAGTTTATTTTGTCACTAACCCCTTTCTCTAAATGCTTGAATTGAGTTCAAAAGTGTAGAAAAGGATATCAGTTGATTTTTTGCGTTAATAAAATATGTTAATTGCTGGAAAAAGTTTGTAAATTAAACGGAATTATACGCGTTTAATTATAATAAGAGTCAGTCCCCTCCCCTCACTTGAAAACGCGGGAGCGGCCCCCCCCCACCTTCAAAACTGCTCCGCGGGCTCTGCTTATACTGTTCTTAGTGATTCAATGCCGGTTCTTACATAAATTCAATCTAAGTACCGGCTTTTGAATTCTAGTAGAGCGTCTCAGAGCTTTCGATGGTGACAATGTCATTTCTGGGGCGGTGCCTTTACTTCGGTTTCTCTCTGACTGAGCCATGGGTGAACTACAACTAACTACACAATGACCAGTACGGCGCTGTTATTTCCCGATGTTGGTGGTACAGACTGGTACATGAAAAATTGCGTTCTTCTGCTCAGCGACACGTCGATTCGCGGGCACGTGTTATGAACTTGTAGTCTCGACAATGTTGTTCGCTGCTAAAAACATCTTCATGCGCTCCAAGCTAAATATGTACAGAACGACTCCGTGTCCCGGCAGAACCGGCCAGTTGGGATTCTTATCATGTTATGTTTATTTGGATTATTTGTTTCTGTATTTGCTCGGCCCCACTAGCCTTGTGCTATAATTACTACCGAGGGTAAAGACTCTACCAATATACAAAGCCATACAAAGCCATCCTCGTCACCAAATGTAGTCTTTAGTTGAGACAAGCTGGACCAGACGCAGCCAGGCGTAGAACTAACTTTGTTAAATATTCAGACCAATTTAAATGCACGAGCCTAATTTCTGCCCATGACAGCTGTGCCTTTAGTTGAGATGGCTGCTTTAAGCCTTAGTAAGCTACTGGATGACGAATTGTTTTCAATAAATATTCGTGCAACACTCAGGTGTTCCTGTGAACTATTAGTGATCTCAACCAGTCTCACCGATTTCTCCGTTCGTCAACATGATTATGAAACGAGTCTGATGATTCAAAACGAGACCAATGTCGAGAGCATAAATTTGCGCCTGCTCATTTTTTTGACCATATCCTAACTGTCTCCTCGTGTCCTCCGAAGCAGTGCAGCGGTAAGTTGCTTGAACAATTTTCAATTTTATTTCTTGCATCAAGCGAGTCTTCAGTGATGGAAGTGGTCACCAAGGCCACGAAATGTCTGGTTCGTCTAGTGGCCACCAGTGAGGTTTTATGGCTTGACGCTCGATTTTGTTGGAAGAAAATTACCCAGGTTTCTCGTGGTCCACCAACACGATCGATGTCATCTTCGTGAATGGCGATAACTTATATTTCTCATCTGATACCCGATGTGGCTTTAGTATCCATATGCTGTCAACACTGTTACCTAAGACGTCCCAGGACCTACGCCACGCCTTGTACGAACACAAATCGCTTCAAGAACTCTTTTATCCCAAGCATGTTCCATTAATATTTATCTATTTCTTAATAACGGAGCATTTGTACATAATTTTACTGGCATGATTTTTAAATTATATAAACAGTAGTTTTGATTACCTTTTTCAATTTGTATCGTAGATGTCCTTAATAATTTATATACTTTTTAGTATGTTACGCAATTCAGTCTTCGGACTGCCATGTATACATTTTTAATAAACTATCTATCTATCTATCATCTATCTTATCTACCGAGTATAATATACCGGATTTCATTGAAAAATGTCTCTTTATTACTTTACTTCAATTAAGCATTCTATATCAAAGTCAAACAGTTATGAATCACCCCGTTCTGGTGGCACCCATTTAGGCGCACAAAATACAAATGAAAAGCCCATGCAGGTGAAAGATGAAATTATTCGCCCATATTTAAAGTAACTGTGTAATTTGCAGTTATCGTGATATGAAACTATCAAAGTGTCGTGGAAACTGTTATGCTCAAATATTAACTTTTACGTACAATAAGAGCTCAAAATTGAAGCGATCAATAATCCAGTCAATCAATAATCCAGTCAATCTTAAGACTGATTTATTGGTTATTCTACGTCTTCAATTTATTGTTGGGTTTTCATGTTTCTCGTTATAAGCTGTTTTAACGAGCTTATACACTGTTGCTGCAGCATTTTCATGTTCGTCTTAGTAGTAAACCGGTTGTTTTTCCAATAGCTAGCCATCCTTGTTCACGGTCTTAATGTTCCCTCTTCCTTTGAACAGCACTTCGAATCCGTTTTTTGTTAGGAATTTCTAGTTAGTCAATTAACGTTCTTGTTGTGTTGGTTTATGGAAAAATAAACAAAACTGAAAATCATTTTCCGTGTCTGAGTTCAAATCTGTTGAAACACGTTAGTTGTCAACTCGTGTTTCTAAAACTCGTCCATCTGGCCAGAAAAGGGTGTTGTGGTTGGCTAGTAACATCATGGTATGATTAATGGGTTTAAGAAGCCATTTTCCGAAATTACAACCTCTAAACATGAAAAATAATGGTAAAGACACAGCAGCAGAGTAAAGTGTCCTCAAATGTCTGATGTTATGATCTCTTAAGTCCCATCAATTAAATTAAAAGTATTTTTAAAGTAGATACACGTAAAAGAAGCCCCGCACGGCCTGTGGGAAAATCCTTTCCTTAGTCACCAATTTCAACACGTTAATTTATAATCCTATCTTTATAATTAATATGCACACTTTTTTTCCTATTTACATTTGTTTGGTACGTACTAACTGGCACTTACTAGTTATTTATATTCAGATTTGCATCTCTTGTATAACATTTGTACCGAAGAAGGCAGAAGTTTCAGCTAAAACAAATCAGTGAAATTTCAAAAACTAGTTTTATATCCAATCTAGTAGCAACGTTCCAGCTGTCATGAGACTTTTTGGTAATATTTAAAGCTTTAACTTTTTAATGCTTTTAGGCAAAGCCTTGTCACACTAGCGACATAGCGACATAACGACATAGCCATAAAGACATAAGGAAACAATCAATTTTTCTTTATGTGAGGGTTATCGGCCTGAAGCGAGGGGTTATGTGATTTATTCCCCTCGCTCGTTGCCCAAGGGCGCAGCCCGAGGGCAACGCACGAGGGGAATAAATCACATAACCACGAGCTGAAGGCCGATAAACGGCTTATTTTTACAATGGCGAGGATTCCTCAAGGGATGCAAAAATACACTGAAGAAAAATGCCTCTATTGTTCATCTTTCTTTTGTTTTTCAACGCTCCATGCTGGCACTGGTGGGATTCACAAGTTTCTCGGCTTTTTAATTATGTTAGTTTTTTAAAGTCGAATTTCGAATTAGTTGTTCGTTTTGTTCATAGTGAATGCTAGGAACAGGCTAGCAATGTTGAGCGATTCGGAGTCAGAACTGTTTATTACTCAAAGCAGTTTTAGTGGCAGCACCTCAATTGAGCTTTCAGAAAACAACTTTGAATCTTTATTTGCGGGTGCAGACAACGAGAAAACAGTTGACAATTTCAATTTACGCACCAAGGATCTTTTGACGGACCTTTTTACAGATAAAGAAGATTCCGGCCGAGGGATCACTACTGTAACCGACAAGGAAATTCAGGAGAGGAATGAAGCAAGAATACCACAAAACACTAAAAGGGCAACTTCATGGAATACACGAGTTTAGGATGACTGGGTTACAGAGCGAAACTCATTACCAATAAATGACAGCGACACTTGACTGTGTCCGATGTTTTGCAAGGATCAGCAACTGATTTTTCGGGGACCTCAGTGGAAAGCGATGAACCACCGACTAAGAAAATCCGCGAATATGCCCCAAAAGAAAACACTGCTCAGTTGAATTTTAGAAATTGTAGCGTCGTATTTAATATAAATTTGTTCTTCATGAACAGCTAATTTAAATGCGAGGGGATTATGTATTAACATGCAAGGGGGATAAGTCACTTATCCCCCTTGCATATTAATACATAATCCCCTCGCATTTAAATTAGCTGTTCATTAGCCCCGCTCTTCCCTTCAAACAATCAAAGCCGCACTCAGCTTTTCAGACAGTTGATTTGGGGGCTATGTAATATATTCTCCCCGAAAAGAACAAAGGAATCCGAGCTCATGTAAAAATAAGTCGCTGGTGTGAACCAGGCTTAAGGCAGAGAAATTTTTCTAATTTTCGCCTGTTTGACAACCCATGCCACGTGTTCAGTTCAGTTCAGTTCAGTTTATTTGCCATTTCAATTGTATATATATATATATATATATATATATATATATATATACAAATTATGAAATTTGAAATAAAATGGCGAGGAAGCTCATAAAGAAACCACTGGGCTAATAAGCTATGAGCTCCCTCAAAATGAGACAGAATAGATTGGCAATATCGAATGCAGAAAAAAAAAAATAAATAAATAAATTATGAAATTATACAGATTACAACAGTTAGAATCATCTTGAGTATTGCCTACACAAAAACACTGGAAATCATATTTGAAGCATATTTATATATAAATATTTATTTATATGTTTTCATAAGCTAGAAGAAGTTCGTCTGTTCGGATTCCCTAGCTGAAATTTTAGTTGCCCGAAAATATTAGGGAACAAAATCTTCCTTTGAGAAAATGAAAGCTAGAATGAACTTTCCACGAACTTTCTAGCGAACTATTTTCTTTCCGAAAATGCTAGTTGACGTTTTGACTGCCAAAAACAGCAATTATGACTTTTTCGAAAACCTTAGGGGTTATGATATCCCAACTGCGAATCTTTTAGGCCACGTTTTAGCTACGAAAATCCGAGCGCACTCTTTAATCGACTCCGAAAGCACAAGGTGAATTAGTCTCCACCGAACAGATATCTACCGAAACTTGTCGTTGGGTGCCCCTGTGATTTGCCACTGATCAAACTGCACCTCTTTCGACTTTCGTTCTTAAACCTTGTTCACACTAGCGACATAATGACATAACGACATAAAATGGACGTTATCTCGACGTAGAAAGGACGTTATGTTTCCAGTGTGAACATGCAGACATAATGACATAATAGCAACATAACGTACAGCTTGAACATAACGACATAAAGATAAAACTGATCTTTTCCTTATGTCGTTATGTCGATGTCGTTATGTCGTTATGTCGCTAGTGTGAACCAGGCTTAAAGTGCACCCAAAACCATTTTTTTTTTTTTGCTTAAATAAATTTTTGCACCTGTTTGAAACGCATTGCGCCTTTTTAACCAAATCTTGACTAGTTATTTTGAGTTTTCTAGGGTGTTAAAGTTGCAAAATCTGGCCCCACGACCGAGTCAGAAGGGGCTTGGGTCTATTCTCATTTGACGTCAAAAACTGCTTTGCATGCATATTTACAAAGACTTAATGCGATGTAAATCAGTTTGTGACGTCAAATCGAGAATAGACCCAAGCCCCTTCTGACTCGGTCGTGAGGCAGACGATGGCCAAATTTTGCAACTTTAACACCCTAGAAAAGTCAAAATAACTAGTCAAGATTTAGTTTAAAAAAAAAAGGTGCAATGCGCTTCAAACAGGTGCAAAGATTTATTTTAGCGAAAAAAAAATTGGGGTTTAGGTGCACTTTAAGCCTGGTTCACACTAGCGACATAACGACATAAAAACATAGACATAATGACATAAGGAAAAGATCAGTTTTATTTTTATGTCATGTTCATGCTGTACGTTATGTTGCTCAGTAATAATAAGTCATCATGTCTGCGTGTTCACGTTGCCGGCAAACATAAGGCCCTTTATACGTCCAGATAAAGTCCTTTCTGTATCGTTATGTCGCTAGTGTGAACCAGACTTTATCGGTTAAGCCTGGTTCACACTAGCAGCATAACGACATAAAAAGGACGTTATATGGGCGTAGAAAGCAACACTGTAACGATGTCGTTATGAACCAGGCTTAAGGGTATGGATACCTAGTTTTATTTTTGCTAACCGTCTCCATCACTTTGAGTTTATCTTTAATTTACCATTCATTTTCAGAGATGGCCCTATCAGTTGACGAAGTTTTCGATAAAATCGGAAGTTTTGGCAAATACCAGAAGCTGTTGTTAATCGGCTGTAACATACTGGTATTCTTCTGGTTCGGGTTCCCTGTGCTGATTATGACCTTCCTGACGGCTGATCCTGGTTGGAGATGCGTGTATAACAGCAGCGTTTGCCGTTTTAATGGGTCCATGCCGGCGTCGAAGTCGGAGCGATGTGACATGCCAAGAAGCGAATGGGAGTACACTGATGACTTTACGTCTGTCGTAACAGAGGTAAGTGGTGTTAAAGGAGCTACGTCACGGTCTTTGGATTTTGAAAAGTTTAGCCTCAATTTTTCAAAGAGGTCATTTGTAATCCCTTTCAATAGTTCTCCATCCTTCACCATCCTCGTCATATTTGCATTTATTTTTGTCTTTGGTGCTTATCTCCCCTGAAAAATTGTTATTTCGCTGTTTCTCATTATTTGACAAACCGTAGGTTTCTGTCCTTCAAGTTTAAATTTCAGGATATACTGTCTATTATTTAATTATTATAAATCTACTAGCGTTCTATCGCGAATGCCGTTCTCTGATTGGCTACGCTACTCGCTATCTATTCGATCTGTGATAGATAGTGAGTAGCGGTTGTCAACAAAATGGGGGAGGATTTAGATAATTTACTTGCTTAGTTTTGAACGACTAGTAGATTTATACTAAAACAATTAGATTATTCGCTCTCGATTTCCTTGCGTGATGGCTGATTCGGGCTGTGCCCTCATCAGCTATCACGCGATAGAAATCTCGAGCTCTTACACATAATCTAATATTGTTAAATAGAGTGCCAAAGAATAGCTGTACCCACCTTCACTAAATATTAATCATGCAACAATTAAATAAATATCTGATACTTAGCAGGTGGTTACAAAATAATATATATTTTTTTCTTAATTTTTAGTTCGATCTCGTCTGTGACACGGCTATATACGCCTTTATTGCCTCGTCCATGATTTTCGTTGGATTTCTTCTCGGAGGAATAGCTGTTGGTCCTTTGCGGACAAGCTCGGCAGGAGACTAACAGTATACGTATTTGGTTTTATGGTCGCCCTTTTCAGTCTCCTCGCCGCTTTCCCTCAAGTTTATTGGCTGTTCGCTTTGTTCAGGTTTTTTATTGGATTTGGCGTTGGTAAGGCTTAATCTTTTTTTATGTGGTTTAAGGGAGCTCAAACAGCGACCACCCCAACTGCCCAGGTGACCAAACAATATTCACCAAAGAAACGCCACATTTAACAATATTTCATAAGGAAAGAAAATAACTGTTCATATGTGTTTTAACGTTTTGTAACATCCCTTTGCCGTCCTCTGCAAACCAACAGCTTGAAATGACCAAATGCAAAGGTTTTTGGAGGACGCGTGCGCATAATGGGAAATTTTTCTTTGATTTGTGGCCTTCACTCCGTTCCTCTTAATTTATTCCCTAGATTGTTCAGAGCCCACATTTCGCAAGTTGAACAAGTTGCTATAACTAATGAAACTGACGAATTAGCTTTGAAAAGACGTTGTCGTTGCCGTTCGTCGTTGCTTTAAGCTCCCTATAAATACAAGCATAGATAAGGTGTCACTCTATTTTTTTTAGTCAAATTTATTCTTTTGGAAGACTTATTTTTGGCTGCACTGTGATACCGTGAAGAGATATTGGAAAGCACCTAAACCAAAAACATTTACGAGTTTCTCCCGTTGACCTACCCACACAATACTGCTTTCCTTTTTTAGAATGTAGTATTCTCTTTGACCTGTATGTCTTGTTCATCGTCCATCGGGGATCGAAGATGACCATGACGTCGAAGTTATGTTGATGAAAGGTGATTGTGGGTCTGGAGGTGACTGACGAGGTCAATCCGGGCTGTGAAGGGTCGCCCACATGTGTCTCACATGAGGGTGGGTGCGGCAATGACAGTGGAGGCAGTACTAGCCTTGCGCACGGCACGTTTCCTTTGTGCCTCAGCGGTGCGCCTGGTTTCTGCTGAACGCGCTCCTGAGCTGATCTTTCTAAGCCAAGTAGAACGGTCCAAAGCAAACGCATATATGTCTCCCTCTATTTGGGTACATTTTGACCAATTATCGATTGTCTTTCAGGTGGTTCGAGCATTGGAATATATGTTCTTGTTACCGAAATGGTTGGCGTTCGCCATCGTAGCATGATTGGTGTTTCTTTGTGGTACTGCTGGACCTTTTCACTACTGGTATTGTGTGGACTCGCCTATTTCATTCGTGACTGGAGAACACTGGCAACCGTCTGTGGTGCCCCAGCGATCCCTGTTCTTCTTGGATGGTTGTGAGTAGTCCGTGAGGTGTCTCAAAATATTTATGAGCTGGACAAGCAATACTAACGTGGCAACTTGGGGGAAAAGTATCTAAATAACTGAAAAGTACCATATTACAAATTAACACTAAAGTGCGTTGGTTGCCTAATAAGTTCAATCAAATTCTCACCGTGAACGTGGTTTAAATGCTTAAAAATGTTCAATAAACCGTACTTTAAAAATAATTTTATCAGCGAGACAACGGCAAAAATTTTGCCATTGTGTCTCCGAGGCCGCTGCATGGGTTTCGATTCACCCTCTAAGAGTTGTAGCACTTGGAGATCGCTCAAATGGTGAATTCCATGAAATGTGCATTTTTGCTTATTTAGTATAACTAGAGAGTCTCCTCGCTGGCTGGTTTTGAAAGGAAAGTTAGAGGAAGCCGAGGTTATGTTTAAACGTATTGCTCAAGTGAACGGTAAGGAAATGCCGAAGGAACCAATTCAGCATGAACCAGACGAGAAGGTCAGAATGGGCGACTTAAGGGACCTGTTCTCATCAAAGACAATGGCCCATAGGACATTGTTGTCTTGGTATCTTTGGTAAGTACTCAGCAGTTGACCTGCTTATGTATGGAGGAGTTGGGGAGGGGGAAAGGGGTGTTTTGATATGGCTAAGTAGTGAGAGCGTTAGACGCTTACCATTGTGGCCTGGGCTCGAGCAGGGGACCCTGCGTAATGTGAGGATTTAGTGTTCATCAAGACAAAATAGTTGCAAAATCAACAATAGCAGCAATATTTCTGAATATTTAATAGAAAATTGCAAGGTGTAGTGGTTTTTTCAGTACGGTGGTTCGATCAGGTAAATTAAAGCCAGCGTACTATATTTCATTATTTTTGGCTTCTTCTGTTCCAGTGAGTTTTGCAGATCTGTCCCCTCACCCCTCCTCCATAAAAAACAAACAAACAAACAAAAAAGAAAGAAAAACACCAACTTAAGCCCTAACCGATTATTTACTGGCATACGTTTTGTTCGATAAGTTCGACAAAATTTCGGTGATAGCCATCTTTTACAACTTCTTTTGAAAGTTTCCAGTTGGCAATGAATGTAAATGTTGTTACTACGGTGACAGCGGACTTCATGATATGCCATAATCTCGTGTTTAATGGTATGGATTTCAGGTTCGTCAGTGGCATGGTGTACTATGGTGTCTATCTTAGCACTCCAAATGTTGGTGGAAATCTCTACATGAACTTTTTCCTTACCAGTTTTGTTGAAGTATTTTGCCTTCCATTCATCGTGTGGTCGTCAAACAGGTATGTAAGGGTCTTTTTCCCCCTTTAATTTGTCTAAGCATTTTAATCGATAGAACTTTTGTTAAAACGTGCAAAAGAAGGAAACGTGTTTAGGTATGGTTACTTAAACAGGGTGGTTATTTCAACTCAGGTCTACGACATCATCGAAAGGACCACAACTGAGAAAACTTCGATTGGATTCACATAATTGTTTGAGTTTTGTTTTTGTTTTAGGGGAATGTAAAACCGTTGAAGGGATTGAGAATGTAAAATTGCCACTTTATGTCAAAGCTTTTACTGAAACTATAGAGAAATATTTGTTTCGTACATTTTATTTCTAGGTTTGGACGGAAAAAAGTCATTGTTGGAAGTCTGATTCTGGCCGCCATATCTTCCGTCGGGGCCGTACTGTTTACAACTAAAGACAATTCCAACACAGGTTAGCCATGATTGGATGTAATGGTCCAAATGAGTGTCATGAAACCAAAACCAAAGTAATCACCCTCACTAGCCATGACAGACGCAAACATCGCGATGAGCCAATCTGAATAGAAGTAATAATATGTAGCCGACGCCAAGCGCGGGAAAAATGCATATGCCTGCGACCAAGTCACGATTGGTTTGCCTAACGCCAGAGCGAAGTAAAGCAAAACCACAGCAAATGCGAATACATATATTGATGTTCTGTTTTAAAGTAAGGCCCTCAATCAGCCTCGTTATCAATAGCTTTGGGGGTGTGCGTAATCGAATGTAACGCTATCTCTTGAATTATTTTGTGGCTTCTTGACCGTTCACTTTATAATAATAAATAACGGCAATATTTAATACTTATATTGCGCTTTTTTCTATAAGAATAATCAAAAGCGTTTACAGTTAGCATAGTAAAATCACTGACTAATCTTAAAAGTTAAAACCTAAAACCTAAAATCCTAACACGATATAACATCCTTATACGCGAGTGTAGGTTTGGGTCAATGTTATAGAGTAACCCCTATTGATCTTTAAGTACAAATTGACGCAAAAATGCATTTAACAGCTGGTTTTGATAGCCGTGCTCTTATGTCAAGGGAACATCCTCTTTTCACAGTCGACTAGAAATATATCTCATCGGCTTTATGTGAGAGCAAAGAGATGCTGTTAGGCAGTTTAGGATGAAAATCAAAGTACTCGATAACATATACAATAACACGAGCTCGTATTTGCCGGTAGCCTTCAGTGCTGGGCATCTTTGAGGGCAAGTGTTGACCTCATTCTCCCTTGGTGTTGAAATAATTCGCGGTTTTAGCTACCATATGGGATTTAGAAATCTGAGAGGACTGGAACGAGTGAAAGAGGCTACCCTTGGGATTACACTTGGCTCACTCATTTTTTTTATTTTTTTTATTTTATTTTTTTTTTTTTGCTGACTTGCAGGGATGCTGGCTGGTAAAATAATCTTCTCGATGGTTTTTGCCAAAGTCGCCATAACCATAGCGTTTGATTTGGCGTATGTGTACTCCGCGGAACTTTTCCCTACTGTGATAAGGTAACAAAAACTATCATCGAAGTCCTTTTTTAACCTTTCTGTATTGTAATTAATTAATAGCCCCCTTGAGTAAGAAGGTGGCCGATGCTTAGTGAAAAATACTAGCCACGTAAAAGGTGCAACACTTTTCTTAAGGCAAAAAAAACAAGGCCCCTGATGTTTGAATAACAGATCGTAAATCCAAGTTCTACTTTAAGATCCCAAATATTGGACACTTTTCACTCATAGCACAGAGAAGGATATGCAAACTTGCTAATCAGTTATGTAAGCCTACCGATATTGACCTAGACTTTACCACTTTCAAAATCAAAGATCTCTTCAGCGTGAAAGATGTTATCCCTAATTACACGTTAAGGGCTTCGCACACGAGTGGTGCATAAATTCTCGTGTGCAAGCTGTAAAGCTTGTTATGTCGGTGAAACCAGCCGGCACTTTTCTATACGAGTGCGGGAGCACTTATTTTCGGATGGATCTTCGCACGTTCACAAGCATCTGCTGAGTTCAGAGTCTTGTGGAGCATCCGGGTTGTTCACACAGGATTCAGTGTTTCCAGATCTTGGACTATGCAGCTACTAAGCCTCAAGTGAGGCTTCAGGAATCAATGCACATCAAATGGGAGAAACCCATTCTCAATTAGCAAGTGAAACACATAAACCTGACACTCTCCCTGTAAGTCGCTCTACGTCTCTTATTCGAACTATTTAACACGTAATATTGTACTGTGAAACGCAGTGTAACGAACCTCGCAATTTCGAACGCGATATAAATTCAAAGGTGACTTCAAAACCTGTGATGATGACGGATGCACCGTCAAAACATGTCTGGATAATTAAAGAAAGTTGTATTGTTTTTTCGACTGTACATGTATATATAATCTTTGAAAGGGTCAACGTATTTTTATTTGTCTAAGCATTATGAGTTCGGATGAACATTTTTTTTTTTTATAAATGGTGTTTCCATTGGTCATCCATATCTTCGTTGATTATCAAACTGAGTACGAGCATTGGCTATTCCGTAGTTTACCATGTACACATATCTTCGTTGATTATCAAACTGAGTGCGAGCATTGGCTATTCCGTCGTTTACCATGTACACTTACGTTCGAAAGCATTTTTGATTGATGTGTTGTCAAAAGTGGAAGAACAAATGGGAGAGAGACACGGGGTTAATTAGATTAGCGTAAACCTCCTCACCTGCAAATGTATTTTTACTAGGAACATCGGAATGGGGACCTCAACTGGAGCAGCCAGGGTTGGAGCCTTTTGCTCTCCTTACATTGTTTACCTGGTATGTCAATGCAGTTACTGATCTCTTGAAATGCGTTAAATGTTTCGAGTTTATCGTACACAGTATTATGTCTGATTAGAATAAGTATAAGTCGCATTTTGGTCGCGTCAGACGCTCCTTTTCGCCCAAGAGAGAGCAAGAGCCACAAACGCCCAAGATTATGGCTCGTGTCTGATGGGGCAGTATCATGGATTGCTACTAGAGTCTGGAAAATAAAGGAGATGGCAAACAAAAATTACTGGCCAGGTTATCTTCAAAACGGGTATTTTAGCTCGCGGAAACCACTTTTAAGTGTTTTTAGTTTCGTGTAGCCACTGAAAAATGAATGCCAACTCGAAAACGTCGGGCCAGTGTTTTCAAGTTCCGGGCTTCCCTTGCATCTTGGATGAAACTGCTCATCGAGAGGCATTTCATGAACAAAAATGTCACTGAAAATTGATTTATTAAATTTATGGTCAAAGTATCAGAGATGATTTTCATGATACTGCCCCTTTAAATGAGAAATCCGCCAATGTCTATATTAACTCTGAGCTCAGTACTTGCCATATACAATCCACCGTATTTTCAGTCTTTCATATCAACGCCCCATGTGTTTATCAGATTTCGCCTAGACCTACGAAATGACCTGCCCCCAAATGCCATGCAATAGGTTACTCGGTAAAAGCACTGCTGCGCTGGTATCACTGAAGTCGAGGGTTCTCATCCAGGAGCCCCCCCCGGCTCTCATGCATCCCACAGACGCCTGTAGAAACTTGAAGCCTGAATTCTTTCAGGGTTACGTTTCGCAATGCAGCTTCATACGTTTACATTTATTGCTGCGATCGATGAACTTCAGTGTGCACAATTTATCGTACGTCCACTCTACATTTACTAAGTTGGACTTACACAAAGGCCATTCACTTCTTGATTGTAAAGTAAAGTGCCTTACAGAAAAAAAAAAAAACCTAAATACCTAACAAATATAAGAAACACGAATAAAATACGGATAAAAAAATTCCTGAAAATTTCAGTTGAGGTCCGCTAACAGTTGTAGGCCTTTTAGGTCGATATAATAGTTTCTTATTTTCTTCAGAGCTGATCCAGCAACCGCTTTGATATGGTTGTGGTCCTTTCCCTATGTATCACACCCACGTATAAATCTAATGAGGCAACAACTGAGCAGATACATTAACCCTGGCCTATTTCTTTTGATTTATTTCAGGTTCTTTTATGCTCAGTACACAGCAACAAAACTCCACTGTTTGAATTTATGCCGCTCACACAGTCATAAATGAGAGCCCATTTCAATTTTTAGGGTCCACAAGTTCTTATATATGGGGGTGGGGGAGGGGGGAGGGGAATTCAGACGCCAAAATGTTAGGCTACAGGTTCGTAATCCACCAGGCTGTTATATGCGGGTTTAACTGTACTATACACTACAACAAAGTCAGTGAAGTCATAACGTGCTCGTTTCACTTTAATTTAGGACCGTATTCATCGCCTGTTACCTTACGCTGTTATGGGAGCCAATGCAATGTTGTGCGGTATACTGTGCATAACTCTGCCCGAGACTGCAAACCAACCCACTCTTGAGACGATCCAAGAACAGAACACTCTCACCATTGCGGATGAAAGAAAGGAAGACAGCGACCAGAATGGAGATAAAGCTGCTTTGATGTCTGACAGTAATGTGTGAATGTAAGAGGATCTTCAGTGCTTTGCAGCGCTGGAAATGTTGGCGGAAACCATAGCATAATGAATTGATTGAAGATGTGCATAATTTGAGCAAAACAATAAGGGTAGTTTTTTGAAGGGGCACTGCCATGTAAATGTTGATAAAACCCAACCACAGAACCTTTAAAAAATCGCAGTTTTCTAACGTAGTCCCTGTTATGTGCATTAAAACTATTTTCAGTTTTCATATACCCATGTATGACAAAGAATTTTTCAAGTTTGTCATTGTGTCTTGGAAAAATCGCTATAAAATAATATTCGTTTTTTTCCCCTACCGGTAAATCACTTGAAATCTACCTGTTTGTGTTAAAAGGGCTTTTGCATAATAGAAAAAGTACTTTCTCACAATTTGAACAAACGTATAGCAAGACCGGCAATGACAATACCCCTTTAAATATTTTTTTTCGTTCAGTTATATTTGCTTTGTGGGGTTTTTGTCAGTTTAAATTCACATACTCTTAGGAAAATAAGGTTTCCCTTTTTCTTCAAAGTAACAAATCACATTGTGTTGTTTGATTGTTCAAAAATACAATCTTGGGAGTAATAGTGGGAACTGCCAATATCATCACACAATTGCGGAAGGCGTTATAATACAGAGATTACCGCAGCTTTAGAATCTGCAAGATAGCCATTTACATCTATCAACGATAGAGGCTTTGCGCTTCAGTCGTTTTACTAGAGGGGCCCTCACGCCATGCTCAGGCTTACGTTTGTAGAATGTGCAAATCCGCGGACTCATTCTAAGTAGGAAAATTATTTTTTTTAATAGAAAGATTTAGATTTACATCGAAATTTGAGTGTAATAACAATAATAATAATAAGACCTTTTTTTAGATAGGGTAACTCTTTCAGTGTTTACAATATAAAAAACTTCTATCAACAGAGGCCCTATATAAGAAAATAAAATGGAACAAAAATAGTTATAATTACAACGTACAATGCCTAACGACCGTTCTCGGTACACCATTTTGCTAATGATCAGTTCCTGGTGAATTGTGGGTAGATCCAGTCCTTTGTGGGGGCAAACGGTCAAAATTACAATTCCAAATTACGTCCGAAAATGGCCTTTTACCCCCACAAAGGACTGGATCTACCCACAATTCACCAGAAACTGATCATTAGCAAAATAGTGTATTACGCCTATCTGGGGTCTAAACAAAGAGAACGTATTCTCGTTAAGGCCAATCGAGCACCACCTACAGCCAGCTATAGTAAGTGCAATTAGTGCCCAATGGCTAAAAAAGCTTTTATTAGTGGCGGTAGCTGTAGTGGCACTGGTAGTGTTAATGGTAGTACAATTCATTACTTTAATTTACTTCTTCATGATAAAAGAGTTGTCTAATATATAACGAAAAATCTATTCCACTGTATGGAGTTGTACATGTAAGTGTACAGCCTCGGTAGTGGTAATAGTAGTGGTAGTGGTAGTACAATAGTGACTTAATGATACCAGAAATGTCAAATAGATAACAAAAAAATCTATTCTACTGTATGGAGTTGTACATGTAAGTGTACAGCCTTGGTAGTGGTAATAGTAGCACAATTCGTTACTCAGTAAACGTCTTCATGATACAAGAATTGTCTGATATATAACGAAAAATCTATTCCACATTATGAAGTTGTACATTTAAGTGTTTTGCCTTGGTTGTGGAAGTGGTATTGTTAGTAGCAGCACAGTTCGGCCCGCGCCTGACTTTCCCGCCAAAAAGTTCCAAAACAGCGCATGCTCTTCACTTTGTTAGCCCGTAAACCGATTTCTTCCCGCCGCGCTTCTTCTGCTGTCGGGAGCAGAGGGAACGGGATAATCGAAAATGAAATAGGTCATTAAGGAACACGAAAACCGACGTTACGAGAATCCATTCCATACTCCCGAAAATTCCCAAAACAACATTTGGATCAGCCGGTAACATCGCTTTTTACAAGTCACACACCCACTCCACAAACTCGAAAAAGTGGAATTGCGAGGATGTTGACGAACACACTTACAGAAAAACGTTTTTGCAGCCGTCACTGACAAAGCAACGAAAAAAGGTACATAAAACTTGACAGAACTTTTGCATGTTTGCGTTTTTCAAGTTAGGAAGGGTTCTTCTAAACTTTCAAAACGATCTCTCTCTGTCTTTACGTCGTTACGCATGGTCGTTTTTTGCCAACAAATGCATTTTCTGTTAAACGTCACTGTTTAGGAGAAAGGCAATGGTATGATTGATGCACAAAGAATTACTTGCATCCAAAAGTTTCTGGATGACTCGCCAAGTTCTTGGAAGTACATCCTAAATCACTATCTTAATAGAGTTGGAGGTAAAGTTTTATTTCATTGCAATTTTACTTTGTCGAAACTGCCTCTACAACTGCCAAGATATTATAGGGAATGTTTGATTGCTTGGACCCTTTTGAACAACTCTAATCTCTCTTCTCTTGTTGAAATATCTAACCAAATTATTTGGAACAACAAGTACATTTGTGTGAATGACAAATCAGTTTTCAACCAAAGATTATTCTCTAAAAGATTCTGCAAAGTTGGAGACTTGTTTAAATTTGTTCACATTGAGCCACGCATAACAGAACTACAACTTAATATGGTAGATTTTCTTTATCTGAAGGGCTTATATCACTCACTGTTGCCAGAGTGGAAAAAAATCATGACCAACAACGCAAGTGAGGTACTACTAAAAACAGAACTTTTTAATGTGAAGTATTCCGAAACAGAATTGTTATCGTCAAAGAAAACTTACAAACTCCTTATTTCAAAGATCTCAAAACCACCTACAGCGAAAAGAAAATTCGAAGAGCACTATGCCTCCGATGATCTCCCTCTTGGTGGGAAACTATTTACTCAATCCCTTTTGAATGCGCCATTGATACAAAAACCCGTGAATTCCAATATAAAGTTTTGAATAGATTCTACCCTTCAATGACTTCCTTTTTAAAACTGGGAAGATTGAGTCTCCTCTCTGTACCTTTTGTCATACAATAGAGGAAAACATGCCTCACTTGTTTTTTCACTGCTCCATTGTGCGAAGTTTCTGGCACTCAATACAGCCCCTCTTTGAAAGCTATACAATTTCTGAAATTGATGTTATTCTTGGTGTTACTCGACCAGTCAAAGATTCCCTTCTTTATAATCACCTTATCTTACTCTCGAAGCAGTATATTTATAGTTGTAAACTCAAGAATGTTTTACCGACAAGAGTTGTATTTTTAACAAAAGTGAAAGCAGTCTTTGAAATGGAGCGTCGGATAGCAAAAGAGAGAAATAAACTCTCCTTTCATCATAAAAAATGGTATAAGCTCCTAACACGGGAACATCACCTCAAACTTCCATAATATTACACTTTTCACTATTCTGTTATTATTTATTATATTTTTATGGAATTGAGTTTTCCGCATAACTATTTTCTATTTCTTTGTTAAAATATAGCACCTTGTGAGGCACGTTTACCTATCTGTATTTGTATAATTTTCGTATGTCTTTCCAAAAATTTGTTGAGTATGTACTAGTAAAGGTAAGTTGTAATGACTGTACCAGCTAGCGTGAATTAATAGTTTGTGTGCGCGTGTGCACGTTTGTGTGTGTGGTGTGTGTGCGTGCGTGGATGTGTGTATTTCGCTATGTAAGTAATATTGTTATCTGTTATCTGTACTGTTTGTGTACTGAGAATTAAAAAAAATAAAAAAGTTGACGCAGACTTACATTGTTTATGCCAAATAAGATTTGTTGAGGATTAAATGTTCATGGAAACAAAGTGACATATAAAAGCAGACACGATGTACACAAACAAACAAAAAGCTGAAACATCCTGTCATGCGTTTCTCAAACGCCCGAAAACGTTTCGGACCCGAAAAAGTATTTTACGTGGACTTGCTCCGTTACCGGAAATTCGATTTCCAATATATATTTTTAAATAATCCTTTAAGAAAGCACGCGGAAAAATTGAGAAATACTTTAATTTGGCTAGTATGCCCAAATGCTAGTACCAATCGATAGAAAACCGACTTGAAAAATACTTTTGAGAAATGCACGCCTGGGCCGACGCATGCATGCAAAAATACCCAATACGTCTATACCGAGTAGAACTTGACTGACAATGCGAAATATTGGTATTGGTAGCCCTAACTTTACTTTAGCTACTCACCACTACTCACAAATTATTTGCCAAACCTACGCTTTGCATATATACAAAGTGTTTCTTTATTTCATGTGTGGCCTTTTCTGTTCTGTCTTCATAGCTTATATCCTTTTTTGAGTAGGTATAAACAAAAAAAAAGTTTGCATAAAAACATAACTCCTTCCTGGAGGACTAACATGCAAATATGTCTGGCATGACCGCCACTGCATTACATCAAAAACCCTATACGTACGCAGCGGGACGAGGCGTACAATTTTGAGCCCACACAGCAGAAAATAATCTGATTACCTGGCAGGAATAGAGATCATTGCTGGATGCCAAAACATCTGGGTTAAACAAAGACTCAACATAGCAATATGCAGCACCAGCGCCTTGCAAGAAGCCGACAGGTTTGACCCAGATCACCACGATTTATTTTGTCGTGCACCATCGGCACGATGCGCGGATGATATGACTTTCATTCCGCGGTCCCAGGTTTATTAATACCCCATGCACATTTTGTGAGTCAATAAACAGTGCAAAGAGTTTTGCTCACTCCAATCTATAAATTTGTCCCGTGTGATTTTTCTTAAAAGCGGCTTTCCTCCGGCAAACCCTCCATAACGAGCAACTCCTTCCCCTGCTCTTTCTGTTCCTTACTTTCAAACGTTTCTAAAGTTGGCTGATTACGTGTTTCCGGTAAGGTCATGCACAGCAGCGCAGCGATCAGTGCGTTTATTCCCATGATACCAAAAGGGAGGAGTGGATGCACGCGTTGCTGTGGATACGAAAAAAGGTAGTTTGGTGATTAGCATCATTTCAATAAATAATAAAAAAATAAATAATAATAAATATTTAATGGTTGTAGCCATTAAAATGGCTTCTCAGCCAACTTTACAGATGTGAAACGACATAACTGAATAAAACATAATACAATTAACCTTCTCTACATTATGAATTTTATGAAAATATACTTCTCTAAAAATACTATGAACCACTACACACATGTCCAGCTAAAGATTCCAGAGTCGGACTGGCCGAAACACAAATGACAGCTTACCAGCAGCAGATCTAAAGAGAGGAATGTCTATTACTTGCTGTTATTTCTGGTATTATGAGAGTGTGCATCAGTCCTTTTCGTATGAGATATAGCGGGACTAAAACTTTAACTCATTTTAAAGTTTTTTTTTACAATGTCCCTGTTTTCTAATAACTGCGCAACTGGCAGCCAGTGAAACTGCTTTAAAGATGGCGAAGGATTACTGAATTGTTGTTTTTGTTTTCTTTTCTAAGGTAGCATCATCGTGAAACTAATTATTTATATTTTTCAGTGGAGTTTCGACGGCTTTCTATTATAATATTTAACGTCTGATTTGGATTTCATTCTTGCAAACTGTTTTAATTACCGAACTGTATTTGCAAGTGAAAAGGAAAGTAACTTGAAACAAGATACAAGACCTTCTCAAAGACGCGAGGTATGATCTCCCACTATATCTGTTCGTGTTTTCTAATTCAGTTTCGAAACTTGTCGTCAGCTATCTCAAAAAAGACGATCAAAGCTTACCGAGAACACGATGTAAGGAGACAGAAACGATCCCACACGGGCAGCTGAGGTAGATGTCCCCATTCCAATATTTCTGCGGCGAGAAAAAAAAAATGGTATATGTTT
>JAEMWC010000166.1:737500-835000 GCA_016490735.1 Pachyseris speciosa | reverse complement strand
GAATGTGGAAGTGGCAGTGGTAGTACTTGAAACTAGTGCCCTTTCCCTTATTGCCAATCCGTTCATGAATTAATCGATTTCATAACCAGGCATTTCAATTTTAAGAAGCCATTTCATGTAATGTTGCTTCATTAGAGTAGTTTTCAATTGAGTGTCGTAAAACCAAAACCAAAACCAAAACCAAAGCAATTACTCCAGCCAATCACAACAGACCAAAACAGTGCAACGAACCAATCAGAATTCCAAGTAATTACATGTAACCGACACAAAGCGCGGGAAAATACGCGCGTGCAAGTCACGATTGGTCTTGGTTTTGCTTGTCATTGGTTGAGAAAGTGGCCAATCACAGAGCGAAGTCATGCAAAACCAAAGCAAAACCAGAATTACTTTCGACACTCAATTGAAAACCGCTCTATACCGTTTAAGTCAGTGTTTCAAACCTTTACGGCCATCCGTAAGAAATGGAGTGCTCGAATAAGATAAGACTTTCCAAGTTTGCAAGTCTCCAGTAATATGTGATAAGGACAGAAAAGGTTCATCAACTCAACATTTATTAATTAATCATACCTCCGTCACGACCGATGTAAAATCATCAACGAATTCCCACTGATCTCGAGGAATATTGCATCTAAAAGTGTAATTGTCGTGTCGAGGCCTCATCGTCCCGTTCAACGGACAGACACTGCTGTTAGACACACACTTCCAGGCCGGCTCGGCAGTGATGAATGCCACTATCATGACAGGCCAACCGAACCAGAAGAATATCAAGCCATTTAGGAAGATAAGAAGTAAGATTTGATAACGACCAAAGCTGCCGATCTTCTCTAAATACTGATCTGTGGTAAGGGCCATCTGCGAGCAAAGTCAAAAAAGTAAAGTTTCTTTTTATTTAAACTGCATGATCACTCCAAACTCAATATCTACGGCAGACATAAAATAATTAATAGTGTTTAGGCTGGATATCCTTCACAGTCGGCTCACACTCTAACCGTGACAGCACAACTCAGAAACCGATTATTCCGCAAACACAACATATATTGGCTGACGATATACTACCTGGACGCGCGCACAAGGAAAATGGCATACATATCATGCTAAAATAAAATCAACCACTTTAATTTAGTCTAGCGATGTCTTTTTCGAATAGACCAGGCACAGGTTTATGCAAAAACAATTAGACGATTAGTCCTCGGTGTATATCGATATCATATCATTCCTATCTAGTGTCCAGTTAATAATAATTATAATTATAATTATAAGAGTCAGTCTTTTAGAACTACAATAAACAGTGCTGGGGTCGTTTTTAAAAATTTCTTGCAGCCCAGAGAAAATTTTCCGGGCTGTTTTAGTTAATAGCAAAACGCACTCTTATTTGCTGAAAAACCGCAAGAGTTTTTGAACTCAGCTAAACGAAATTGAAAATATGTGTTGAACAACAAGTGGCATTTCGACTCTGTAAATATGCTCATGGGCCAGTCTATTCAAACCAAACTGAACAAACAACAACTTCAGCTACAATTTACAGCAATATTCACTACACTATTGAAAATCTTTCCAGTGATCAGTGACACTTTTTAATAATAAAAGTTAACACACATTGAAAATATTCTGACCTGCACTCGAACCAACGTATCAATCACGTGCACCAGCTTCAAACTTTCAATGGTTACAAAAAGATGTTTTGTAAAAATGAGAAGAATCGCCGTTCTTGTTGTTTTTGTTATTCTGCTCGGCCTCGGGTCCAGTTTGTGTGCCACGCATCAAAACAAATTTCTAGAAGCCATTTCTTGAAGCATAACCTGAATATTTCTCTTGCTTTTCCCTTAGGTGTCTTGTTTCCGACCAGGTTTGGTGAGACAATGTTCAAGTTCGTCAAAATAATCTGATATTGTGTCTTCTTTTGATAAAATTTTCACATGGCGCCGTTGTACGTTTGCAGGAAGATGGACTGCAAACTTGTTTCTTCGGCTCGTACATCTGTGTGAATGCCCTTCTATCCGCTTTCAGCAATGAATGAATAGGTTTTACGGAACCATTGATCATTTACAACAGTCCATAGCAAATAAACTTACGACTTTTTCCAAACGTGAAGCTTGTGCGTTGTTTTCGGACACTTTCATTGAATTAATTCAACTTTGCAAAGGAACGTTACAACACACCGAAAAATTTTCGCGCTCTTTTTGTTAATCATGTGATAGACAAATGTTTCCTTTTTTCGGTTTCTTCTTTCTCTGGGTTCTTTTCTTTCACTATTTTTGTACAGATTCCCAATTATGCGCTACTCTCCATCGGGCTTGCTTTGGTATAAACATTACACTTTTAAACTCTTGAGGAGGATTAGTTTGTTCGCGAATGATAATTGTTGTGCATTTGTGATCGCGCTTTGTGGTATTCACGAAAGAATCGTTCGGCTGCGAGCAAACGAGTTTTGCCATCTTCAGCACCTTGTCAATTTCACGGCGCGGTGTAGGTCAAACTATATAATATCCATTTGGCCGGTTTGAAATGGATTAAATAAAATGTTATTTTTCTGGGATTAATTGTAAGAGATTTAGGAGTCTTAGGAACGGTGTCTCGTAGTCCGCGTAGAGCTCAGTATAACAGCTGACTCAAGAGAAATTTAATCACCTCAAGGGTCCATTTGTAAACTATTTTTTCAAAGCAAGCCCCGTGGAAATTTACCGAACTTGTGGGATACAGACAAACTCACGAAAGATTCCTTTTAGTCACTTGGGTTCAACTCATTTCTTTTCACTGCCTGCTTTTACAATTCTGTTTTCACCTAAAACAAACTGTCAAAAAACTCTGCCCTACCGATTTCATGTCAACAGTTACATCCGGGATGTAACGCAATCACAAGAGTTCGATCAGAGAGCAGTACTCAACACTGAAATATCTCTCAGTCAAATTCTGACCAATTTGTTTACAATATTTTGTTGTGACCGAGTTCGGCAACTTCCTTGCGATTATTCACTGTCAGTTAGGCTGTCAGAAACGATCAGTAATCGCGAGGTCCAAGATTATTAACTGTAGAAATTATTAATTACAGAAAGGAAAGGGCGCGCTTTCAGTTAATTCATGTCTTTGAGACAATCTGCATATATTACATTCTGCATAATTATGCCATTCCGCAAGTCATGCCAGATGCCATTCCTCAAAATCATTCCGCCTCGCTACCGAGCACGGCAAATCTTGTCGTGCCGCACGGCAGAAGCGCGAGTTGGTTTCAAACGGCGTGCACCTGTCGTGCCGAACTGAATGCATCTTTTACGCATACGTTTTATTTTAAATTTGGCGCGACCTGCATGCCGTGCTATAGTCGTGTCAATGCCTGTTTTTTTTTTTTTTTTTTATAAAGGGGTCGGATTCCTGTGTTTTTTTATGGTTTTAAGCAATACCCGGTAATGGTACATTTGGAGCCCCTTAGAAATTATTACTTAAAATATATTTTGCGTTGCATTTGCTTCGTAGTCAAAACCTTTACCTTTTCATCGGTTATCTCACAAAACTTCATTTCATGCCGATCAGTGCTAAAAGAATTCGAATTCATATGATGTTTCGTTATTGTCAGACATTTCTCATCTCTGCGGTAAATGGTGCGTGTTTCAAAATGGGAAACAGTCTCGATGATATGACGTACGTTCGTAGTGCAAAATAGACTTTGCCTCATGCGCTTCTGGCCCGCTTCAAATTTAACTTGACTACAAAGCTCTGAAAGTTGTTTCTATCCTCAAAGTAAGTCTTTCAACCTTTGTGAATTTGGTAATATAAGTGGAGTTTTGTGCAAACAAAGGCGTGATTCTTAGGTTGCTAATTGTCAAGTTTGGCCCAGATGCCTGTTTGGTGAAATGCGAAAAGAAAAGGTGCTTGAATGGACATGGTCCACATTGTACACAAGTGTAACTACACTGCTGCAGTCCCCTCTCGTTTCCGATAACTGTACTGATGCGTGACCGGCACTTGGCGGTCGTCTCAAATATCGTGCAGTATGTCACATCAACATGGCCGCTCAAACTTTTGAAAGGAGCCTTCAATTCTCGGATACAACACGAGAAAAAACTAAGCTCCAAGATGAGCTGTAAAAAATGTACCTGAAGCTATAAAAACTATAACAAATTGTGTGCAATGAACTTTGTCTAGGCTTTATTAGCCGTTAACCTTCGTATTATTAGCCTGTGCTGGGGCTGTACATAAACGCTCGACCGTGACCTTGACAACTTCTGATTATCTCACGGCATTTTTAGTGTCGATGGCCCCCGGACGATGGCCACATGCTTCATTCATCATTAGCAAGGCACTCATAGATAAAATGGGCCGAAGATTACTACAATCATGCAATAATGAAGCTGACTTGGTTGACCCGTTCACTGTTGGCGCGTTAAACGAAGCATAACGAAATCCACTGACTCAACGGCGACAATAAACATGCCTTCTTACGGTTATGCGACATGAATACTTCAGATTTTAAACAGTTATTTCATACAAGACAGAAGTGATTTTACGAGTGCATAACGCTTATTAATAGCTACTGTAGTATAGCTATCCGCAATGCGTGATGTGCCAGTTTTTAAAAAGGGCCATGAGGGAATATAGTAAGATGGGTCCAAATTGTCCACAATCTGGGAATTGAGAGGAATTTGTCACAAGCGAGGGACAATGAAAACATCTATGTCCGACTAACGGGAATGTTATACCAAGACCCTCCGTACACCACTGAAATACAGCAACCGGTGGCACGCTTTAACAACAGATAGGAGACTCGAGGCGACCCAGAGTCCATCTTCGTACGACACTTAGCATTAATTGCCCGGAATATGTGATTTCAGCAATTGTTGTTCAAATATGATCTCAATCTTCGCAACTTGTCGACTGCAGCCGCATTTCGGTCTTGCATTTAAAGATTAAAGGTAAACTGTGCTGAAAAAATTACGATCGGATATTATCACTAACCTTAAGAGCTTGTCATATATTCGTGAACTTTCCTTTGTGCCAACAATTGCTATTATTATCGTGGCTTCGTCAGCGGAAAGGGAACGAAGAACCTGGATAAACAAAGAAGGACTACGGATCGTGGACTACGGATCGTGGACTAATGCGTTTTAACCTAAAATTAATGACCTTCTTTTTAGTTAATTTATAGCGGAGCTCCGACGGCCCGAAGGGCCGTCAAGCGGAGCACCATACCTATAGAAACCCGTCAACTGCTTTTCTCATGGTAAAAATGGCTAGCGGTATTGCTCGTGGGCGCGTACGCACGACGACGACGGAGTCGCCCAATAATTAATAATATCCTAATAATAATCATAATAATCCAACATGGCGGCCATACTCCACCTGGTCCAGCTGACCAGCTACTTTACAGCGTACATCTTTGAAACTGGACATCCATCTTATAGCCAATTGACACCTGTCAAAACAAGGTATCCGCTGACCAGTGTAACGTGACCATATCGCGGGCTCAAGTTAAGACCTCATCGAGGTCAGCTGTTTTTTTGAAGTTGACCGCTGACCAGGTACTTGCTTTCGATTGGATCGCAGGCTCAAGCCAAGTGTGGGACACCCAAACCAAATCGAGGCCGTTAAAATTTTTCGCGCGCTTTCTGCGGCTGGTAATTTCACATTCAGTTGGTTTCTTTATTTTGAGCAAAACAACTTCATCTTCTTCGATCGAAGTTTGTCTTTCGCGTAAAAAGCATAAAGATCAAGAACTTGTCAAAAGATACTCCGGAAGGTGAATTTTCAAGTGATGAAAGGAAGGACGGAAGATTTTTCTCAGGAAAAGCTTCAAAGATTGTGCGGTTGAAAACAGTATAATTCAACGCTTCAAGGGCTTTCACTTCGCCGCGGCATCTTGCATCTCACCAAGAAAAGTCACTTAACAGTTCACCGGTATTAATGGGAGGAATGAGTAGCTCAAACTCTGTGGAAGAAGCTCTTTCTTTGGACAAACTGTTCGCTATTTTTGCGGATGCTTGTTTTTACTTTACTGAAGCTTACGCATTTTTTAAGTGGTAGAAACCTCTACAACACAGGACAGTGAGGTAAATTAAATAAATAGAAGCTTAACATTTGGTTTAATCGTTGTTACTTTTGTTCAGGAATGAAACTTGTATTTTTCTCTCGAATGGATATAAATAACAATCATCTGTACTCGTTCTGGACGCAAAGAAGTAGTTGAATTGTTTGTTTGTTTTGTTACGTTGTTTTCTTTGCAAGCGAACGAGTGTTTTTACTCGGCTTGGCTGACTGTTTTTCGACCTTGGTTCCTCACAGTAGCGTAAAGAAACTTTTGCCCTTATCTTATCAACACGTAATCGCAATGAGTCCTCGTAAAATTAAGCATTAAAGGGGGAGACTCGAGCTCGAGTAAAAATAAAAAATCCGATCAAATGCATGTGCATGTGCACTTCTCAAAATCTGACATTAAGTTGTCAAAATGCTGCCAAAACAGTCAAAACCCAGCGCGCTTCACTTCGTCAAGTCTTTAAGAGATCTTCGTCGAAAGCAGCCTGTAAACAACAATTAAGTTTCGCCGTCTTTAAACATGTCGTTTGTTTGAACCGGTAAGAATCATCGTTTGGATGTTAAAAACAGCGAAATGGGTTGACTGGCTGGCTGGTTTTGATAAATTTTAAAGTGGACGGGTCTGCGAGAGAAATGCTCGTTTGGTTTGGCAAGCGCTTTCTTCGTTATCTGGATGATGTTTTGCCACTGAGAATCATTAATTGAAGAAGGTTCTTCGGAAGACATGGGAAGTAACAGTAAAACCATCAAAGCACTTAAGTGTTTTGTGTAAGCCAAGGAAAGATTTTGTGGGAAATGGCTCTATTATTCAGCTCTGTCGCATTCCGAGTGATTGCTGTCTCAGTGATTCCTGTTGACTGCTCTAAACGATCAGGTACGGACCTCTTTTTTGTCTTTTCTACGGACATTTATGTCAAATCTGCTAAGGAAATTTTCTAGTTTAATACAAGATAGTTTTGTTACCTGTCCAATTTCTGCACCTTCTCCAAGAATCTTCGAAGAAATATTATTCATGTTGTGCTTTGTTTTCTTGTAATAAGTCTTATGTTTGTTGTTATATTGTTTCTGAACCGCGGTCAATTCCTGTTGACTGCTGTAAACGAAGAGTTTGTACCCTTTATTTTTTTTTCTAGGGGCATTTATGTCAAAGTAAATACCGATTTTCCTAGTTTTATCATGACAAGCTATTTTAATTACTAGCTAGTCTTGTTTAATTTCTCCACCTTCTCCTTCTTCGAGCATCGTACTTTGTTCGCTTGCAGTGTTTTTGTTTTGTTTTGTTTTTTTTTTTTTTGATCCGCTTTGAATCCCTTTACGCTTTCATCTCAAAGTAGTTAGACTCAAGAATGTCCGTCTTTATTTTTTCTTTTTTGCAAACGTTTACTATCGAAAACTCTTCGTTTTCCCTGCTGCTGCTCAATTGTTTTGGACACAAATTAAACTGGCCCAAATAAACTCTTGCGAAGTTGCTCGGTGAGAGTGTGCAGCTCCGATTCTAGGCTTGGCATGGCTAAATATATATATGGCCTTCAGCTTTTCTTTTCTTAATCGCTACATAACAGACTGGAATGGTGTTCCATCGAACATCATGCATGCACCTTCTTTAAGCAGTTTTAAGTCCTATCTATTACATTATTAGTGTCAATTTTAAATCAGATGTAGCTTGTGAGTGACAAGTATGTAATTTAATTAGGTTTGCTTTGGATTACTTCATGATTTTTAGTCTCAATCTCAAATCAGGGGTGACTTGTAAGAGACAAGTATTTGATTTAATTTGATTAGGTTAGCTTTGGGCCACGTTTAAATTTCACCTCTTAGTTTTTAGAATGTGTAATATTAGATAATATTCTTTGTATGGGAATTTAGTTTCTCCCAATTATTCTCCAGTCATGCACTTTTTTGTTTTGTATCAACTTAGTTGTATTCACATGACAAAGTATTATTAAACTTAAAACTTAAAATTAAACTTAAAATAAGCTCTTTCTCATCAATGTACACATCCTTTGGACTTCCTCCTCCTGCATACAGTCTTTCAATTAATTTTATTAGTAGCTGGTCACACCAATCTTGTGGGATGTTTGGATGACATTTGGCATTAATGTTTAATGGAATCTCTGATGTTTGATGAAGTATGTTAAGATCAAGTTAAGATGGCTAACGGATTTCCAGCACTTTTGCTTTGATGAATCACCTTGATAGTGGTATCAACCAAATGCCCAATATATTATTATCAAGTTGTTTGGTCTTGCACTTAACTGGCCAGAAGAGCAGCTGGATTTCTTTTTGAAAACACTGTAGGTGCATTGAGTGATGAGCTTAATGTTAGCAAGCAGTTTTTTTTTGTGATAGTAAGGTCAAGAAGTAATTGATCAAAATAAATATCTTGGTCTTAATTCATGGCATCTAAATATTTTTATTGATTTCCATGTATCTTTCTTTCATAATTTTTGTGAGGCATACATATATCCAGAGGATACACAATTTCCGATTTCTGACTGTCTTATGGGAGGCTGTGGATAATTGAAATTGCATTCATTATGAAGTGATGATCTGAATCACTATATATCTGATGTGATACTGATTCCAAGGAGCAATCACCAGGCTTCTCCACCAATTTCTAGTGGCTCTAAACCATACCTAAGTAGCTAAGTATGTAACTAAGTTGCCTACAGTTGAACGGGGAAACAGACCTGTCCTTAGGTATTGTTCTAAGATGTTAAGAAATGTTTTGTTTTAAAAATTTATAGATGAAAACTAGCTTTGCAGGTTCTTTTTTACACAAGGTATTAAAGATTATTTAAAAAAAAACCTACCTCAATACTTTTATTTTGCTTTTTTAACATCTCCAAACTCAGTTTGGAAAGGAATTTTTATTACCTTACTCAATAGAACGCTTGTTTTTAGGAGGGGTGGGGGTCCAAATTCGTAAAAGGGGATTCATATCTGCTAGCAGTTCTGGACTAGGGGGTCCAAATCTGATCCACAAGCAGATCTGGACTGGAGGGTGCAAATCCACGTGGGGTCCAAATCCACTGTGCCACTGGCTCAGATCACCTTTCCATACTATTTTCTACAGCTTTGGGTCTGTAGCCATCCTCGGAGACCCAGGGGCAGATAGTCGGGACGGGACGAAGATTCGGGACGAACGAAAGTTTACAAGACAGTCGGGAGAGCCCCTGGGAACATTTCTTTATCGGACTCGTTCCAGAAGCTATTGAAATCCAGTTTCCTGATTGGGCGGAAATTTTCTGGCAAGGAATTTTTTTCTGCCCAATCGGCGATCAGCTTATATATCGCACTCCTTTCGTGACTTCTTATACCGAGGGTCAAACGTCCAATCTGCTGTCAGCCATAGTTTCGATCTCTGTATCGACACTTCGAGAAAAGTTATGATGGAAAGGGGCCCACAAAATCCAGATATCGACAAATTCAACTTCTACTCAAGCAAAAATCACTTGTAAGGAACTAGAAAAATCAAGATGAAGACCGATCGCAGGTATCGTAAACTTCACGCGAAGAGTTGTTGCAGATTGTTGACAACTCGGCCACATTGTTGTTGTTTGGTATGAGCTTATGTTTTTCTCTGGTGTGCTCACAGGCAGTGGGCCGCTCCTGAAACTTTTCTGGGCGATGGAATTTCTGTTGCACAGGCCAGGCAAGTTTACCGATCGCGCGAGTGAAACACAGCCGTTGAATTTTGTTTTGCTCACGAAATCGAACCTTCCACTACTTACAATCTACTCGAAGTCGCGTCTCAGATGAGCTCAGCTCAGTTTCGAGAGACCTTGAAATATGGCCTGAGAAAATCCAGTTTAAAGTAACTTACCTGTAGTCGTGGTTGTCTCTCCATCCGCTTATATTATGGCAATCATATAGACCAGGTTAAAGTGGTTAAGGTCATTGGGCTTGAAGGCTGCTTTTGTGTGGAAAAGTACGGAGGCCGAAATCACAAACCAATTTATCAAATCAAAATCAGTTTCCCAATACTCTGACATTCTCTTGCATACAGATGCCGTTTTGACGTTGATGTGAGTTCAGATTATGCTTTTGAAATAGGTGATTACCTTGGTTATAGAGTAAGACTCGAATAGAAACTACTCCAGTGTTTTGGGGGGAAAGGAATGGAAAATGGCATGTATTATGTTAAGATGAAAACAGATTTTTTACAAACATCATCACTCTCATGAGCATATAGACACTTAATGTTTTCCTTACTATTGGTAGAGTTAGCATAATTTTTTGAGACCTTAGCAGATTTGTGGCAGATGTTTTGCATGGTAATTGTGGTACGGTATTGACCTGATACCTTTTGTAGCATTACAGGGCTTTCATAGCTCCTAAGAATTAGGCAGTGTGATATGGTATTGCTGAACATCTTGTGCAGTGCACTTGCTGTGATTAGCCTATTACAGGTGTTTCAGTGAATGATGATGGTAGACTGACTTGTGTTTCAGGAAATTGTTTGTGTCTTGAGAAACTGTTTCATGTTAAGGGAAACTGATTTTTGTTTTGGTAAATTGATTTGTGATTGACCCTTTTGGGCGGCTGTAGAAAAGCAAAGTGAAAGACCAACAGATAACAGATGGACAATTAAATTTTAAGAACAATTTAAAATTTTTTTGTACCCCCCTCTGAAACTGAGGGTGTAATTTCATCTTGGGTATACTCATTGGAAATTTCATTTAGTACAAGGTAGACTTCTCCTGAAGTGCTGGCAGCTGGCTAAAAAGTGGTTTCTTTAAATTTTGAGCCACCTGCTTTTCAATGAATAGTTTCCAACGTTTTTTGAAGGCTGTTTAAATTCTCATCAACAAGCCACCTTCTGTTAGATTCCAGTCAGCTACTCTAAAACCTAATAAAAACTCTGAGGCCATAAGGTTTGTGACAAATAATCACTACAATATCCAACAGATTGCATTGAAAACTTGAATTTAAAGTTACATCTCACTATCAAGAAAACTTCTAAACAAAAACTAAATGAAATAACAATCCCTTCTAGTTTTATTTGTTATTTTATTGTTTTTTTTTTGTTTTAGTTTTTTTTTTCCACTTTATCTAAAGGGGATATCTTACTGAGTGACCATGTTAACATATTTTGTAACTGTATTGAGGTTATGGGTATGTTTTGTGTGTAGTGTTCTTTGGTTTGAAACTTACCTGAAAATAATTTAACTATACTTAGCCATACCATTGTATCAGCCTGTTTGATTCAGTGAACTGCATAGTTGAGATTAATTTGTCAGTAGGTGGTTATCAAGGGTCTTTCGGCACAAGACACATTTACACTATGTGAGGAACTGAAAACATGGTTCCTTAATTAACTGGAAGCACTCTCTCATGTTTTAATAATTGTCAAGGAAGAGGGCGGTGATAGGAAGAACCCATTCCAAAATTGGTGTGGTCTCACAGGAGAAATCGTCTTTTCCTGGTGTACCACTGGCTTAGCAATCACAGCAACTACAACCGTATCATGCAAAAATGGAATTTAATAATTGTTATATTATGGATACACTTGAGCGTTTATAAAAACAAGAGTGCATACAAGACACTAAACATCCTGCATCAACTTGTAAACAACTTTATCTGAAAAATTGCTACTTAAAAGTTGCAGCACAGTCAACATAATGTAAATGTTTCCAGCAAGGCCCACTCTAAATCATGTTTTTAAAACTTTTAAAAACTAAATTTTTAACTGAGCTCAGCACCACTGTGGTAAAAGAGTTCATGGAAAGCTTGTGCAAATAACCATGCATCTTACATGTGCACACAATTAGCAGTTAGCACAATTAGCAATTATCACAACTGCAAGGCAATCTGCAATATTTTTATGCACACCTTGGTAAGAAAAGCATATTGGCCAACAGATACCAGTCAAATATATGAAAACCAAAACATTGCAATGTATCACAGTGTAACTGTACACTTTCTCTAAGGCCTTTTTGTGATCTCTCTCGAAATTGAGCTGAGACGGTCGATTGCAAGGTTCGATAACTTAAAACGCCGAGCTGTGTGCTTCTCGCCTGATCGGCAAACTTGTCCGGCCCGTGCAACAGAAATTTCATCGCCCCGAAGAGTTTCAGGAGCGGCCCACTCCACGTACGTAAACCAGAGAAAAAAGCCCAAACCAAACAACGATCGTAACCAGAGAAAGAGACCGAGTTACATGCTGTTCTTCGCGTGAAGTTTATGATGCCTGCGGTCGATCTTCATTTTGATTTTTCTAGTTCCTTTCAAGTGATTGTTGCTTGTTCTTTGTGGGTCCCTTGCCACCAAAATGTTCCTCGTAGGATAAATTTGTCGAACGAACGAGACAAGTGGACCCACTAAAAATATGGTCGACATCAGATTGACCGCTTACTTGTTGGTGTAAGGAGTCACGAAAGGAGTGCGATATATAAGCTGATCGACGATTGGGCAGAAAAAAATTCCTTGCCAGAAAATTTCCGCCCAATCACGAAGCTGGATTTCAATAGCTTCTGGAACGAGTCCGATAAAGAAATGTTCCCAGGGGCTCTCCCGACTGTCTTGTAAACTTTCGTTCGTCCCGAATCTTCGTCCCGTCCCGACTATCTGCCCCTGGGTCTCCGAGGATGGTCTGTAGCTTGAGTGAGGTCAGATGGGTGATATGACAAGCAGACTATATGTAAATGCCAGTAGAAAAAGAATGCTTTTGGAGCTCCGCTTTTAGGCTTGGCTAAATATATATATTATGAAATGTGTGATCTTCTGTGTCGACGGTCACTAAAACATCATGTATGACTAATTTTGAGTCAGCTGAAGGATTTCTGTAAAGGCCTCGTTCTATCAGTTCGGTTTGTTTGGAAAGATATTTGTAATATTGAGCAGAGCAGGCCCAAAGTGGGTAGAGATGATCCCAGCCTAGCTGCAGTGTAATGGATGCAAAAGGAAGTTCTATATACAAATATAATACCTTGACAATTGGCACGAAGTAGTGTTGCTTTTGCGGCTTGGCAAGAGGTTTAATAAGGCTGGTTGAGATCGACAGTCAACTACACTAATGCCACGCAAGAACTGGTAAACAAAATGAAAAAAAAGATAAAATGTAGATTAAAGATTAAAAGGTTGCTTTCTACATTCTCCAGCAGCGACTTGAGATGAAACTAGAAATCTGGATCCATTAAAGATATGGGGAGGGTGGTCATACGAAATCTGATGAACTTGTTTCTTCCACTTGCAACACAGGCCCACGACAAATTTCCTCTTTTGTTTGTTTGTTTGTTTTTAACAAAATGAAAAAAAAAGATAAAATGTAGATTGAAAAAGTTTCTTTTGACATTCCCCAGCTACGACTTAAGATGAAACTTCTTATGCAGGGCCCGCGCAGCAAGCTTGCAACTGGAGGGGCTCACTTCGAACGCCTTAGCGTGAGTCAACTAGGGGGGTTCGGGGGCATGCTCCCCTGGAAATTTTTTTAAATTAAAGTCCTCTGAAATGGCTGGAAATGCATTTAAAATTATACTTTCAGCAACAAAACAGCTGTGTTTTAAAACAGAATAATCAGTTTTCGATAAAAGGTTAAATAAAAAAGTAACTTCGATTACTTTTAGTATTACTTGCTCAGTTTTACTGTTGAAAAGTGGGGAGCTAAAGCCCCCCCCCCCCCCCCAGCCCCTCCCCCTGCGCGGTGCCTGTTATGATGGAAATGTGGAGCCACTTAATCACATTTAGGGTGATGTTACAAAACCTGACCAACTGGTTGCTTCCACTTGCAACACAGGCGCAGGACAAATTTCATCTTTTTCATGTTTTGCGGGGTCCACAGCGTTCCTTATCTTATAAGCAGTACGGGAAACGTTCCATACTCCTCGTTTTATCCCAGATATGTTTCCGTAGTCCATTTTCATGTCATGGTGTCTTGTTTGGTAGCAAATGTATCAGTGGGGTGTCAAGTACACACTGCTTTTGGAGGCTAACCCTTCCCTCCTCGCCCCACTACTCAAACATAGATTTTGCACATGGCCATACTATGCTAGTCACTTCGAACTGTCGGTGAGTCCCGGGAATTACTCCCTTCATGGGCTATATAGGCATGTGCGGCCCCAAAGGGTATGGTTTTTTAATCCGTTTTGGTCGAAATAAGGTATCGATTTTGACCATTTTGGTCTGAAACAGGGTATAGTTTGTGCACTCTAGTCTTCAATTGGGTATGTTTTTTTTAGAATAAGCTAAGCTACTTCTTCATCATCAGCCGATAAGACCATCAACAAAAGCCCTTCTCAAATTATGTATACGCCAACCGTGTACGTAAAATAGGTCTCCGGAATAGGGTATCGGATTTTTTGTCAGGTCTGAAAATGGCTAGTGGAAATCGCAAATTTTGGTCTGAAATAGGGTAAGGTTTCAGAAAGCAGGCCGCACACCCCCACCCACCTTTTCTGGGAGTACCCCCCGGGCAGTGAGTCTGTCATCTGGAACAGTTTTCCCTGTGTGACTCATACTCTACCCACGTATCCCTGACTGTTGTCTTAATTCGTGCTGATTTATGGTCTTTCGTGAATACATGTCTTCTGTGACCTGTTTTGTTATCATTTTTCCAACAATGACAGAGCCTTACTTTAGCCCTAGAGATTAAATCTATTCACCTCGATGTATTTGATTTCATACGCCTATTTTTTGCCTGTGGATGGATGCGATTACATTTTATTGATTTGCGCCGGCCGACATTTCAGTCTTATTTCTCGAGCCTTGTCGACTCAAAACCACCCAATTCTTGTTCTGTGATCTCGGTCTAGATTTGGTATGTTGTCTAACTAGTCTCTTACTAAGTCAAAGTTTTGTGTTGGCAAGACCTTTCAATCGCAAAACACTTACCCCACAGGTAGCCCAAGCTCGATATATGAGTATCTGTACTGTACTATATTACGCAAGAGACGAAATATAAGGATTTGTATGGGGAAAACTGTTTTTATCAAAATTCAAAAAAATATTTACGATTTCAAATAAAAAATAGCTTACCTTGCTCCAGTATTGTGTTTCTTCGTCTCTGGTATGGATTCTGGGTCGATTGAGAGCCATTTCATTTAGGTGGTTTTTGGTCTCTCTTCTTTTCCCTAAAGATCCGTACCAGAGACAAAGAAACACAAGACTGAAGCAAGGTAAGCTATTTTTTATTGGAAATCGTAAAGATTTTTTTGAATTTTGAGAAAAACCGTTTTCCCCGTACAAATCCAAATATTTCGTCTCTCGCGTAATATAGGACAGTACAGATACTCATATATCGAGCTTGGGCTGCCTGTGCTTACCCCCAAGGGGATCCGGAGCTCAACATAACATTGATGTTTATTTCTCCATAGGAAATAACTGGAATGATACACTCAGGTATTTGCATTTGTTCACCTCAAAGCTGAGAAAAGCCTATCAGTGGACAGATACGGCCAAATGGGGGATGTTGTTATTTCCCCCAACGCATCAACCCAACACATGTTGTACCCGTGGTGGACCTCTGGGGAATTGTGCGCCACGAGTGTTACTACTGCTTTAGGGTCTGTTGATGGAGGGAGGGTGCTCCGGCTAGGGGGGTTAAAACAAAGCCCGCGTTTACATGCAACTCTCCGGCTAAGCGGGATAGTCAGCGGGCTATCTTTTGAGTGGTCGCTAACTACAGACAAGATGGCGGACAAAAGAAACTTTTTAACGGTAAGTTCAAATTTTTGATCGCTCATTCCGTTAGCGGCCGCTTTTTAGTGTGTAGGGTCGTTATTTTGCACTCTGGTAATTGATCGTTGTCACCAGAGGAAGGTAGCTTTAAAAGCTGACCTGGGATATAACGCTGCTTTCACAGTCTTCTCACCTTGGCTAGCCGTGATAACCCGGCACGAACCTTTTTTTATGGCAAAAAGCTAGCCGGCCTAGAATGGTGCCCCGGGATGGCGGGCTGCCCTGTCTAACATGTAAACGCTTCAATGTGTTTTCTAAAGAAGCGTCTGGGGTAACTCGGTTAGCCGGGGCACCCTCCCTTCAGCTCCATGTAAACAGGCCCTTACATAGTGCTGACGAGTTCCAAGTAGGACGAAACAGCTGCCCGGCACTGCTAGGCTTATGAATACCTCAGCCTGGAGATGAGAAAAAGCACAAATCTGAGTGTATTAGTCGAAAGATAACCTTAGGGGTTATAATGTGCTTCAACGTTTAGTGTGTCCACTCCTGACAGGCGTATTTTTAACAACAACAACAATCTTTATTCACACTATTCAGGTACAAAGAAGAAAAAAAAAAGAAAGAAACTACAGAAAAAGTTATATAGCTATATGTACAATTTTGAATCAGTGTGCAACAGCCAAAAAGCTTTCGAGTTGGCTGCTGCTTTTAATTTACAAGTAAAGAAAGTAATTATTGTGCCTTATAGCTATATACTTCGCTTACAGGCGTTTACCACAATTCTCTTTTCTCTACTTTCCAGTCTGCTTTGCTTGTACTATTTCTTTATTTCTTTACTTTAACTACATGAAAATTGTCTCTGCCAGTTGACGTAATGTAGTAAATCAGTTAGCGTAATGTAGTAATCTAATGCATATCTTATAGTAATATTGTAATAGTTTAGTGACTTTTTTTTTATTTTACTTACTTACTTATTTATTTATTTTATTATTTTTTTTAATTCCTTATATATAAATGACTGATCCGTCTAGATTAGCCAGAGCTATTTGCGGATCAGTCGCGTTAATAAATGTGTTTTTATCCCGTTTTAAGTAAACAATAGTCAGAATAGTAATTGGCTGTTGTCGTTTAGCCAATTGATGTGCGTGGATCGCTGGATTGAATTCTGTTGGTGCTCGGTATGTAAACCTACGGTCATCATGACAACTGAATATGGGCATGAGCTGTTTTCATTGTTAGCAGAGGGTTGCCTTTCTCGATTTGCAACCCCAATTGCGTACGCTTCGGTGCTTCCATTTATAAGCCGTATAGAAACCATATAGACAGTCTATTTGCTGTTAAAATTATTTCCGGCGTGATCCCCAGCCCTCAACGCCCGCCCTAAACCTCCAGCCCTTGAACAGTCCAGAAGACGACCCTGAAAATAAATGTTCACCACTATGGACCATAACTCTGATGAAAGACTAAAAGTGGCAGCCTCATAAAATTGGCAAAGTTCTTTAAGTTTAACAGGCGGCTCGAACTCGCGGGAAACTAGATTTGCGCGATTCATTATCCGACCTCACACTGAACACAAAGCCGTACTGCTGAATTCGCCAGCCAAGGAAAGCTAAGTCCGTTTGATAGCAGTTACAACAACAAATCCGCTCGCAGTATCCGTAAGCATGGTTCAGCTGAGCCGTAAAATTTCGGTCAAGCAACACCCCCGTGTCACGTGACCTGTCGGTATGTGAGGAATGACACAGTGCATACAACCCTTAAGCCTGGTTTCCATATGATCTTATTGACGGTCTGCTATCTGTCTACGACACGATCGGCGCCATGATCGGCGATCAGCCTGCGTCGCGTTGCAGGTTTGTCCCCGGCGTCTGCGGCGGTCTGCGACACACGGTCGGGGTGATCGGGAAAGTAGAACTAGGCGGGCTAAGTCAACAATCAAAGAAAAGAAGACTGAGGGAATTAGAGCGCTTTTCAACTGAGTGTTGTAAAACCAAAACCAAAGCAATTACTCTGACCAATCACAACAGAAGTAAGCAGTGCAATAAGCCAATCAGAATACGAAGCAATTACATGTAGCCGGCGTAAAGTGCGGGGAAATACGCGCGTGCAAATCACAATTGGTTTTGCTTTTCATTGGTTGAGAAAGTGGCGCGAGTTTTCCTGGCCAATCACAGAGCGAATCAATGCAAAACCAAAGCAAAACCATAATTACTTTCGACACTCAATTGAAAACTGCTCTAACGAAACGCTTTAACGAAACGTGCTCGCTCGGGAAGCGAACACAGGGACATGCCAAAATGTCGGCATTATCCGGCTAAAATAGAGAAAATATACAATTTAAGAGATAATACACATTTTTAGTTGTCAGGACAAAGAAAATTGGCATTTTCAAATACGAAGGCTTTGATAAACACGCTGTGGCGTATGAACTCTGTTTGACCCTAGGTATGTTGTGAGGAGCACCAGCGGATCACATGGGGAGACAAGCCTTCACAGAGATACCGATGGAATATACTGTCCGAAATATTCTGAGAGACAAACGTAACCTAAAACAAGAGCTGAACCAAGTAGTACAAGAGCAGTTTTATTGGTTAACCCGTAGAAGACAAAAGTTTTTGTTCTTGATCGGCGTGCAGAAACTAAAACTTAAAGCAAGAAAAACATGCATTAACAAACAAAAGTATTTATTTTCGGTGGTCGGCATGTCATAAAGTAAAACACAGAAAAACATAATTACGTTTGCTTTGCGATACCTTTGCAACCTTGCCCATATCGCCCTCTTATTCTTGGCACCGTGTTGATATTCCCCGTGTGTTTCTCCCTTGGGCGAATATATCTCATATCCTCACTTTGCCTTAAAGTAACCCTACATATCCCTGTGGTAATGAATACCTTGGCTGTGTCAGAAGACATATCATGAGACGAGTTATCCCGACATGCTTCCCCCATCACCACCGAAAGGTCACTCAGTTGTCTGCTCATTTGTAATTCTTTAACCTGTCAAAGCACTTCACATTTTTTTTAAACCTCACTGGTATCGACTGAAGAGTTTAAATGCTGACATGAAGTAAAACACAGACATAAAGTAAAACACAGAAAAAACGTATTTACGTTTCCTTTGGGCTACCTTTTCAACCTCGCCCACATCGCCCTCTAATTCTTGGGACCGTGTTGATATTTATATATGTAAATACCTTCGAAGCCATGAAAGCCGTAGAACAATATACTTACGGAATATACTTACGGAACCATGCAAACACACTTTAGAAAGTGAGTAGTATCGCACGTCGGCCATTCCTCGGAACATTTTTCTTTCGAGACTTTTGTGTGTTTCCTGGCTTCTAAATTCCCTGGACGGGAATTAGAAATATATATATGTAAATACCTTCGAAGCCATGAAAGCCGTAGAACAATATACTTACGGAACCATGCAAACACAGTTTGCCACTCAGCTTTCGACACACATCTCTATTGAAAGAAAAACTTTTTGCCCCGAGTCGGAATCGAACCGACGTTCCCCAGTTACTAGTCGGGCGTGATAACCACTACACTACCGGAGCAACCACGCTGGCAACGTGACCACTTTAGAAAGTGAGTAGTATCGCACGTCGGCCATTCCTCGGAACATTTTTCTTTCGAGACTTTTGTGTGTTTCCTGGCTTCTAAATTCCCTGGACGGGAAATAGAAATATATATATATGTAAATACCTTCGAAGCCATGAAAGCCGTAGAACAATATACTTACGGAACCATGCAAACACAGTTTGCCACTCAGCTTTCGACACACATCTCTATTGAAAGAAAAACTTTTTGCCCCGAGTCGGAATCGAACCGACGTTCCCCAGTTACTAGTCGGGCGTGATAACCACTACACTACCGGAGCAACCACGCTGGCAACGTGACCACTTTAGAAAGTGAGTAGTATCGCACGTCGGCCATTCCTCGGAACATTTTTCTTTCGAGACTTTTGTGTGTTTCCTGGCTTCTAAATTTCCGACTAGTAACTGGGAACGTCGGTTCGATTCCGACTCGGGGCAAAAAGTTTTTCTTTCAATAGAGATGTGTGTCGAAAGCTGAGTGGCAAACTGTGTTTGCATGGTTCCGTAAGTATATCGTGTTGATATTCCCCGTATGTTTCGCCCTCGGGTGAATATGTCGCAAATATATCCTCACATTGCCTGAACGTAACCTTACATATCTCTGTGGTAATGAATACCTCGGCTGTGTCAGAAGCCATATCATGAGACGAGTTATCCTGACATGCTTCACCACGGAAAGGTCATTCATTTGCCTGCTCATTTGTGATTCTTTAACCTGTCAAAGCACTTCACAATTATTTTTTTAAAACCCCAGCGGTATCGACTGAAGAGTTTAAAAGATAACGTGAAAAAAGCATTAAGACCAGGTCGATAGGATACATCGGGAAATCTGTATAAAAATCTGAGAAAATTAGACGTCCCTGGCTACTCGTATGAAGTCAAGGATGCTGTGATCAAATAAAGGCTTATCTTTAATTTGATTAGACATTTAGTGCTTTGAAACCGATAATGAAATTAAGAACGGAAGAATAACCTAATTCACTCAGAAAAGGTATGTTTGTTGTATTCTATTATTATTTATTTTTATTTTATTTTACTTTTATTTTTGCTTCAGATATGAGGCTCACCACTGACGAGTTCTTGGAGAGGATTGGCAGTTTTGGTCGCTACCAAATCGCCCTCGCTTTAATGGTCAACTTCGGTTATGCCGTATGGTGGAACTTTCCTGTGATTTCGATGGTATTCATTGCGGCGGAGCCTAGCTGGAGATGTTTAAACAACAAGACGTGCCCCTTTACAGACACCATCAGTAAAAGGCAAGACAATTACAAACACAGATGTGATATTCCCAGGGACGACTGGGAGTTCGTGGATGACTTCACTTCAGTGGTGACCGAGGTAGAGTAGCATTTCAGTAGGTCCAGATCTAAAGCTGAAGTCCTATAGACCCTATGCAAAATTGGCTGCCTTTATATTATTCTTTGGTTGGTATTTAAAACAGCCTCATTAACCTCGTTCTAATTCTAATTCTAAAGAATTTCAGTGTTTTCCCGAACGAGGTTAGTGAAGCTATTTTGGATACGAACAAAAGAATAATTTTAAGGCATAGGGTCTACTGAGTGGCTATGTAAACAAGCCAAGTGGTCTTCCTTAACCCTAAATACAGTCGAACCTCGATTATCCGGACTCGTGGGGACTAAGCTGAATAGTCCGGATATCGAAAATATGAATATTAATGAGACAAAAACAACTTGAAACTTGAAACTGAATGGCTGAACAAATGGACCGTGAAATTTCACTAAGCATTATAACATAACTAAAGAAAAGCGCGCGCTCTGATTGGTCAATTAACCATTCACTATTTGCCCATGGGTGAACGCTGCTGATGATAGCTGAAGTGTGCGCTGTTTGTAAACTAAAATTTCGCTTTGTGGGTCGAGATTTTACAAAATTTGTATCGTTTCAATCGTCATAGTGTCTACCGAAGTATTAAGCCGTTGCAATTTCTGTGAATAAAGTCGCGCCCGCCTGTTTTAAGTTAGTGCAATAAAATGGGACTTTGCTTTCTCTTCGATGTTTATGTTATGTTGTGTTATAAAACAAATGGTAAACGTATCAGCGTGCACTATTGAGTTATGGATGCACTTGGGAGGTATGCTAAGCACTCAAGAAGCTACTCTTACGCTTCTCTCGTGCTTAGCAACCCCGCGTGCATCCATAACTCAATAGTGCACGCCGATCCGTTTACCATTTGTTAAACAAGGAACATCTAAGCAAATCAGAGCTCAGCGTGAAATGCATTACATTAGTACGGCGTGTGTGAACTCAAAACGCCTACAGATTCGTGTTTTGAAGTGAAACAAATTAAGTTTGAAACGGCGTTTTATTACTTAATTTGAGAGGAAAAAGTTTTGCTGCGGACTAATTATAGTCAGGTGGCTTAATGACCTGATCGTGACAAGAATGATAAAAGCATGAAATTTGGCACACAGCTTGCTTATACCCTACCAAATGATATTAGAAGGGTGCCCATGTCAATCTGCTCACGCTTCCGTTTTAATGAGATTTTAGTTTTTGACCAAATTCGAGATATGGGATACCTACGGTGCGATTTTCATCATAGTTATTTTACCACAATTTAAAATGAAATTTCCATTCCTATCTTGATTTTATCACTTGGTTATGTACTTTGCTACTTTATTAAAGACTGCATTTAAAATAGCGTTGATAAAGCCACATCACCGTATTAGTACCCAGTCTTCGCTCGGCCGATAACAGAGGCAAAGAAATTACAGTAGAAAAGCAGAAACAAATGCGCGCAAATTGACCGCGTCTATTCGTACTTATGATGAATGCTTTTGCTCGTTGCGAAAGCCCTTACAAATTCCCCTCACTCTAAGATTGACTTTCTGGGCAGTCACATTTACACAAAGGTGTGCACTTTAACATTTTTTTGGCACATTGGCAGCGTGAGCAGCGGCCTTTGCAGGTGCACTTGATGAGCTCTTTGTACACGGTGGACACTTTGGGGATGGTCATCCAAACTGGTTGCCACTGGTTGCTCTCTCCTTTAACCCATGAGAATTCTGCGGGAGAAGGAACATCCTGCATTGCATGCTCTGATGTTGTCCAAATTCCTGCCTGGTATACCGCCCTTTGTGCATGCTGCAGAAGTGCATCCTGAAATTAAAATTGTTTAGAGATAAAACGGTATCGATAATGACGTCTTAACATCCTTCCTATGAATTTTTCAAGTATAATTTATTTCTATCAAATTAGAACGTCATCACTACATTATTTTTCCCGAACATCTACCTGTGTTGGAGGAATATTGTCCAAGTCTCTGTTTCGCTTTGAGAACAGCGTCAGTCGTGTGTCGTTAACAGACTCTAGTGGACTTGATTTGTCATACATTATGACCGTGAATCTCTCTAGCCTCTGGAAATTCTCTGAGGAAACAGTCAACTTCTGGAAGGGATGAGTCGCAAGGTCCTCCAAGGCAGGTGTTACTTCATTATTCAATTCCCATGCTCGCCACGCTGTCTTTTTTCCGATACCACAGAACTGCGAAGTACAGTCACACCCAGTGAAAGCGTGGAAGACTGGTAGGGCTCGCGGCTTAGACTCTCCAAGGGAAGAACAGATTCCGTTGATGTTAATAACTGAAAAGTGGCGCCCCATGCCAAACGCCACCCATACTTTAGAAAGTTGGTTGTAAAACAGAGGAAGGAGTGCCGTTATAGCAGGAGGATCGCTCGTTTGTTGCTGATTTTTAGAGTGATAAGCAGCCCAAGTGATTGAATCTTCAGCGCTAACATCATCGTTGCTGAGTTTGGACAAAGCATAGTTCACCCAGCGACCTTCTTGCTGTTTTGCGTCGTCAACGTTAACTTCTCTATGAAGTGGTGTTAGGTTGCAGGCTGGTACAGACACTGAACTTGTGTTTAGTGCAACTGTAGGGACCGTTGCGTAGCTCTCTGGTAATCATTGGTGTTCTGTTCCAGGCGGCGGAACTACCAGTGAAGGCCTAATTTCACCAGGTACACTTTCCGTTGGAAACTGGAAGATGCTGATACCAGTCCCGTGAAATGAGGAGACTGATGTCGTAGAGCTGGTATTATGATCAATGTTATCAAGCGCACCCACAGAAAATATCCCTTTTCTTAAACAAGCGGGCGATACACATCCATCTTCCTTGAAGCGGGCACAAAGAGACTTCGCTAGCCAGTCTTCTATTTCCATGATGCGATCATAGGAAACAGAAATGCCCATTTGATACATCTTTTCAATGAGTGTCTCACTTCTGGTCGAGCTATGTATGCTTAGTCCAACGTAAAGTGGTAGAGGTATCTCACGAGATACCGAGTGGCGAGTTTGACCTGTTTTGGTCTTGCAGTACCTCTTCTTAGTGTTGAAGATAATCGTCTCACAGACTGTTAGACATGCTTGGCTTTCAGATTGTTCTTGATCCTTAATGTTAAGTCCATTAAGAATGATAGAAACCAGGGACCTCAAGCTAGATGGTAAATATTTCAATTGGCAGTCCACTGGAAAACATCTGGAAAAATTAAATCCTTTGTGATAAAAAATGTCTTTCCTTACAATCATTGCAGCCCTTGCTAGAATCTCGGCGTCTTCTGAAAAATCACGATGTTTCAAGGCATCCTTCAATAGGCCTCTTATTGCCTCCCTGAAAACTAAAACGGTGTTTCTTCCATCAGTTCGTTCTTGGACAGTTCCATTGTAATGTTCCAACAAAGCAATCTTTAGCCTGGTTTTGTTTATGGTCTTTTTAATTCCAAGATCTTCAAGCCTCTGGATGTACAATGACGACAGCTCAGGGAGCTCAGTTTCCAGCACCGAGAAACAGTGAAGCTTGTCGCCGTCGTCTCCTCCTAAACAAAATAAACATTGCGATCGCTCTTCAGAGACAGACTGGCGTTTCCTGCATTTCGGTGTGGGTCTTTCCTCCTCATCTTCTCTGCCGTCGTCTCTTCGTTTTCGGTCGGCACGCTCTAGAGCTTTCTTTAGCTTTGAAAGACTAAACTTCAGGTGACAGGACTTGTGCCAAGAAGCGTGATTACGACAAAGGCAATCTACATCAACATCGTCGCCAAATTTAAGCTCCACAGGTAAACCGTCTGCTTCCCGAAAGCTGTTGACATTTTGAAGGAAAGCCAAATACGTTTGCCGGTTAGCCTCAGGTGGTCCCTTACTGTTTAGGGCTCACTTTAATGCTTCTCTCGTAGACTCCTGACAAATGATGCACTTTTTCCAATCGAGTGACATTGAAGTTAAAGCTTCTAGAAGAATAAAAATTCAATTTAAAGTTAACTACACAGTGAAGAAACCTTATTACTTTCATCAAAATTAACGTTTTTCTCCCTATAATTCTAACAATTAACTATTTGTTGTACCTGCAGACTGAGATAGACGATAAGTACCAAAATGATCTGCTCTCTATATTGCAACAACCAATCACTGTTATAAGACAATAAAATGGATTGAAACATGTCCCAAGACATAAAATAAAAAAAAAAAGATTTCTTGTGTATAGTTCTAACAGACACTACTTTCATGATGAACTGGTCCTGCCAATTAATACAGGAGCCTTATAAAACAAAAGTTTTCACTTATACTCGCTTCAAACTATTCTAATAGATAAACAAAATATATTATTTCTACCTTCCTTACATAATTTCAGCATATTCAAGTTTTTTTGCGAAGAATTTGTAACACTTTCTTCAGATACTTACAGATACAGCAGAGCGACAAGGAGGCCGCCATCTTGGATGAACGAGCGAGGCATGGGCACGAGTCTTTTCTGTGCTACTAAAAGAGATGTTTCTTTGCCACTTGTGCATCAAAGACGAATCAGAAAACACAAACATACATATAAAACTGAAAAAAATTGTTTTATAAGCATTTCTTTGCACTTGCTAGTAAAATAGATTTACACCACAGGTATCCCATATCTTGATTTGGGTCAAAAACTAAAATCTCCCTAAAACGGAAGCATGAGCAGATTGACATGGGCACCCCTTCTAATATCATTTGGTAGGGTATAAGCTTACTGTGTGCCAAATTTCATGCTTTTATCACTCTTGTCACGATCCAGCCTAAATTTTGCGTTAAGCCACCTGACTATTAATATTCATGAAAACTGGGACCAGCTAAGCAAGTCCGGATAATCAAGAATATAATCGAGGTTGACTGTAATAAGAAAGTAAACTGTATGGCAAACAATGAACCCTTTCCCCGTTCTTCAAGCTTAAATCTTCCACTTGATAGAACACGCATATCTTTAGCAGCTGACTACCTCACAAAGCACGGGTGGAGGAGATTAATGAGAAAGTTAGTTTATATCACTGGCATCACGTGAAGATTGAAGTTTTTGGTCTGGTCTACGAATTCGCGCAAAGTACATCCCATGTTTCTTCTTATTTATATGTTTCAACCTCCTGGAACACTTGAAAATTCGGATGCCACTGTTTACGTCAAAGTAAATGGTAAATAGTAATTAAAGGTATCATTGACTGTTAGCAAAACTCTGGAAAGCAAAGGAGACCTGTTTACCGATGGTAAACGAAAAGCAATGAAGCTGTGAATGATCATCGCAGTTATGAACACAGCTTAAGCAGTAGTTAAACTAAAACCTAAAAAAAATCAGATTTGTGCCTGAATCGAATCCAAGACCTCTGCGATACCGGTGCAGCGATCTACCAACTGAGCTAACAAGTCAACTGGGAGGTGGTCATTTTGTTGGAAGGGGTTTTGAATACACTGGCCCACGAGCATATTTAAGCTTACAGACTTGTCAGTGAAGTCGGCACTTGTTCAAAACATTTTTTCAATTTTTCTCAGGGCTGCAAGAAATTTTTTCAAATACGATGCCAGTATTGGTTTTTGTCATTCTACAATAGTCAGACAATGAATTCCATTTGTACTTCGGCTCCAGTTTCGTTATTTCTACAGTACTCGTTAATTCCGCTGCGAGACGGTTCATGTTTTAATGGCCGCTGGTTTCGAGGGAAAATTTCATTCAGCTTTCTTTGTTTGCTGACGCTTTCAATGATCATATTAGGTACAGCGGGTATATGAGCCGATAGCATGTGTCCGGTGAGCCAATAAAAATGCTGGAAATCTGATATCCGTAGTTCAGCTTCTGATAATTTCATATATTCACTGTCACATAAATGACAAATTTTCTTCTAAACGGCTATTTTAGCTCACGAAAACCTTGAGTCCTTAAATGTTTTTGGTTTCGCTTTGCCAAGATGAAAATGGATCGATGCCAACTTGAAAAATCGGGCCGACGTTTTCAAGTTCTCCCCTTGCAATCTTGAAATTGAAAATTTAATTGGTAATAACTTAGTGTGGCTCGTTTTTTCTTGTGACATTGGCCCTTTTTATACTAGAGACGCATTATCCGTCCAGACGAATTATGCGTCTGTCATTTTATCCGAGTAGTGTAAAGACGGGACGAACTACATGAGACGCATAATCAGTCTGGGACGAACTTGCACAAACATTTGTACAGTTTAGTGCGTCTGTTTAGTTCGACTAATATAAAGACGGGCACAAGACGCATTATGCGTCTAGACGAACTATCCGCTTTAGTTCGTCTTGAAAGACGCACTTAACAAAATAGTTCGTCTTAACGCATAATGCGTCTTGTGCCCGTGTTTACACTAGTCGAACTAAACAGATGCACTACAAATGTTTGCCCAAGTTCGTCCCAGACGGATTATGCGTCTCTAGTATAAAAACGGCCATTTACTTGATTTTATCTCACCGGTAATCCAGAAGCAATTCATGGATGAAAAAGTCACTGAAAATTTACCTAGTAAATTTTTGGTCAAAATATCAGGAATAATTCTCATGATACTGCCCCTTTAATCCTATTTAGACTGTTCCGCACTGACTTGAACATTATTTTTTAATACTCCGATATATACCCCACTAGGTTTTTGGTAACAAGTTCAGTGGTATGACATGTTGATTTTCAGTATTACCATGGTTACCATAATCACAATGTTTTCTTTCTTTTTCTTTTCAATTTTCTAATTATATATTTTTCATTATTTTTCAACTTCTTTTTAATCGTCCTGACCTTTTGAAGTCGATTTGGACAGTCTTCTTAGGCTTTGCAATAAAACGATAAATCCGAGATGGCGACTGTTTGCCTATACCAGAGTCATTTCTGCCTGGCATATTCTCATTACCGTGTTTTTCTGACCTCAAAAGAAACAGTTTGGACATGATATACTGTATACCCTGTAGGCTACATACCTCACCTGCTGAACCATGATAGCTCTTTTAAATACAATACCCACGGTAAATAGCTAACAATTCACGCTACGTATAATTTACTTCTTCCACAGTTTGATCTGGTGTGTGACCGTGGCTCACTAGGATTTGTCTCAACTTCTGTTATCTTTGCCGGATTTTTTGTGGGAAGTCTTGTTGTGAGTCCTATATCTGACAAGTTTGGGCGGAAACACCCTTTGTTCGTCTGTGGATTTCTGTGCAGCCTCGTTCACTTTGTCTCGGCGTTTGTTCCGCAGTTCTGGCTGTTTGCACTTTTCCGTTGCGTCGTGGGTTTTATGATTGGTGAGTCCTGTTTTATTATCATCATCATCATCGTCGCCGTCGTCGTCGTTATTATTATTATTATTATTATTATTATTATTATTATTATTATGCAGCAGCAGTTAAAACTTTTGTGTGCAATATACAATTAAAATAGTATGACGGTGCGCTAGAGCGTAGCCCGTTAACTATAGTGAAAACTTAATACGCTATTATTATTATTATTATTATTATTATTATTATTATTATTATTATCTTCTCATACCGCTTACGCTCTGGCAGGTGTTATGCCGCATTTACATCAAAGAAGCAAGCCATAGCCAATGGCCAAAGGTCGTTTGGGTCATTCCTTCTTGTTTAATTTTCAAGAACCTTTCTCAGAATCCTTGCTGTTCCTAGCAAGGCTGTTTTCTGCAGGAGTCCTGTCTTGATAGCAATTCCTAGTTTCGCAAGCCATCCATCTAACCTTTTCCTTACTCCTCCAAGTGCGCCAACAACTATCGGTACCACTTCTACCTGTCTCATTCCCCATAAATTCTTAATTTCTCTCTTTAGATCCTGATATTTCTCAACTTTTTCTCCTTCCTTCTCATGCACCCTGCGGTCCCATGTTGACGCAATATCCACAATGATTGCCTTGTTATTTTCCTTTTCTTTATCATTATCATTATCATTATCATTATCATTATCATTATCATTATCATTATCATTATCATTATCATTATCATTATCATTATCATTATCATTATCATTATCATTATCATTATCATTATCATTATCATTATCATTATTATTATGTGTCCCAAATCACAGCAATGTCATGCTGGAGGTTCTGGCGCAAGCTGCAACAAGCAGCCTCAGCAATCCAAAACTTGTCTCAGGATCCGGGCTGAGCCCAACAGCACGGTCTTCTGCATTGTGTGGGCTTGAAACCCGACATGGATATCCTCTTATTATTATTATTATTATTATTATTATTATTATTATTATTATTATTATTATTATTATTATTATTATTATTATTATTATTATTATTATTATTATTATAAGAAGTAGCAACAGGGTGCTGGACGTTGAAATGGGATCTTTCACTCCCCTGGTTTTTGGAACCAACGGTGGGATGGGAGCCGACTGCAATTGCTTCCTCAAACGCCTAGCCGAAAAGCTCTCAGAGAAGAATTAGGAACCTTATCACATTACTATTACTTGGATTAGAACATTGCTTTCTTTTGAGATTTTAAGGTCGGTATACACATGCGTAAGAGGCTCCAGGCCACCCTTCCACAAAATTTCACAAAGGGATTTCATCATTGATGACTGCCGCTTAAACGCTTGCCAAGCGTGTGTCCACTAAGTTTTAGAAAGTGAGCTTGTAAATTAGTATTTTAGGATCTTTTTAATATTTTTATTTCATCAAAATTAAAAAAATTATTATTATTATTATTATTATTATTATTATTATTATTATTATTATTATTATTATTACTATTCGCACGAAGACCTCAACAAAAATATTTCAACTCTTTTCTCCTGAAGTTAGGTGCCGTGACATGATTCTTCGTGAAAAACCCAACCTTTTTCACAGGTAGAACTCTCTGGATGATGAATAGGAAAGATGCCAAAGTTTGAACTCGAACATGGGGTCAGAAAGATGCAGCTAGACGAAGGTGTAATGCCAAGGGAACAACAGAGAAAGATGTGTTCGGCCCTATAGCTTGGCAACTACGAGTATCCAGCTACCTCATAGACCAGGCATCCGTCTAGATTTTGTAAAGGGACTCTTTATACCCACCTCTTGCGTGTCAGTGATAATGCCCCCTCCCCTCCTCCCTCTATTCCAGCCGTGCGTAAGCTACCAGTGAATTAGTCTTTACTCATTTTAATGTCACTCCTTTTCTTGTAGGCGCCTACAGCATTCCACTTTTCGTGCTGGGAACAGAGTTCTCTGGAATACGCCACAGAAGCACTGTTGGGGGACTAGCGTTTTCAGTTTACTTTGTGTTTCAAATGATCTTAGCTGGAATCGCGTATTACGTCAGGGACTGGAAACATCTGACAATGATAACAGGAGCTCCAGGGCTGCTTTTTGCAGCTTGTTGGTTGTGAGTAAACTAATGCAGACTGAAATTTGTCCATTGCAGAAGTACTCTCTGAAGTGTGTTGTCTCCGTTTCACTGTCAAACAAAAAGGCCGAATTTATACCTATTACTAAAAGCTTAAATTATGTTTATTATAACAGATTGTTGTGTTTCTTTTAATAGACTATTTTACAGTTCTTTGCACAGTACCCTGGCCTTTCATTGAATGCGAGCCTAGGGGTGATCTTGTTTTGATACAAACCTACCTCCATTTTCTTATGGAAATTATGCTGATTAAATACTAGTTAACATAAGAAAAACATGATTTACATAACAAAAGTAGGTAGGTTTGTATCAAAACAAGGTCACCTCCAGCCTCACTTTCATCGACAACTGTAAAATGGTCTATTTCTTTTCTGTCTTTATAGTTTCACCCCAGAATCCATTCGTTGGCTTTTGAAGAAAGGTCGAGTGTCTGAGGCGAGGACGATTCTCAGAAAGGTTGCCAGGATAAATGGAAGAGAACTGCCTGAAGAACAACTAGTACTGCCAAAAGAAGAAAGGCTTGGCGACTTTCGTGACCTATTTTCCTCTGGTAAAATGATTCACAAGATCTTGGGCTCCTGGTTTATGTGGTGAGTGTATTACTAATAAAATATTTTTTAGAGACCGGTTTTCTTCACTTAATACCTTGGGAACATTAATTAGTTCACTCTCACTGTTTAAATCTAAATGAAGATGTTGTTGATGATGATGATGGTGGTGGTGATGATGATAAATTGATGATAGATGTAGTGATGGTGATGATCATAATATTGGTGATTATACTTATGATAATAATGGTGAGGGTGATAACGATGATGATAAATTGATGATGATGACGATGATGATGGTGGTGGTGGTGGTGGTGGTGGTGATGGTGATGGTGATGGTGATGGTGATGGTGATGGTGATGGTGATGGTGATGGTGATGGTGATGGTGATGGTGATGGTGGCGGTGATGATCATGATTATGATGACCGTTTTGAGATGACTATGATTTTGTTTCTCACAAAAGGTTTGCAGTTTCATTCATCAGCTGGGGCGTGTCCTTCAGCGCACCCTTCCTGGGCGGCAATATCTACGTAAATGTGACCCTGACAGCTGTTGCCGCTTTGCCTGCGTATCCGATCAGTGCAGTTTTGGCATTGAGGTAAAAAAGCTGACCAATAGCAGTCTTTTAGCAAATAGCGGACGATGAATATATCATTTTACGGTTGGTCATCAGTTGCACTGCACTAATATACTTTCTGTTAGAACACCGACTAATGCTAGCCCACTACCTAGAGTAAACATTTACTTCTCGCTCGTTGAATACGATTTGACAAGGTAGTTTAGTGTTGGACATTAAGTCAAATGTGAAGCAATACTCAAGGCCAACAATTAACCCTTCCTAAGGTTGACCCTCTCGTAAACGACGATCCCTGGGATCAGAAAACGCGGTCTCTTATTCGGTATAGCCTGGATGTAAAACATTTGAAATACGGTGTTTGATAATCAACAGATTAAAAAGCTAATCGGCTGAGAGGACGTCTAGGTTCTCTGAATGGAGGTGACGATTGTAAGAGGGTTAATTGTGTGTAATTAATAGTGCGCTCGATGGACCGTTTTACGAAATAAAAATACAACGATTACCAATATAATGCAAAATTTAATACCTCATAAGAGGTTTTTAAGCTTACCAGAAAGAAAATTAGGTCTTTAAGGCATCGTGTGTCATCAAATGTTTGCATATAAAGTGGAACCCCGCTCCATGGAAACCCGCTTATAACAACATACGGATACCCGGATATTGCGGACACTTTGGTATGTCCCCTTGGTGTCCGTATTAACTCGGTTCCACTGTACGTTTTCCTGAATGTAACTTTTAAACAGGAAATTTGGATGCTCTTTTGCTTATTCTTAGCTTGTCGCGAAAAACCGCGGTCGATCAAAGACGATATAAACTGAAATCAAAGTCTACAACAACTCTCAACCATTCGTGCTTTGAGCAGCTGGGCCATCATCGGGGCTTCAATGTATGCGTTCCCCATAAAGGTATCAAAATGAGATAACAGTACCAGAAGAAAACACAAATAATTATGACATCGGAATTTGAATTCTTGCTCACACAGGTTTAGTCGCAGGAAAATCCTTCTGGCTTCGTTTTTTTTGTCCGCGCTGTCAGCCATTGGCGCGCTTCTGGTGTCAGATAAAGCTGAACATGATAAAGGTAAAACTAAAATAGATAATACCCTTATATCCAAACAAAGAGCTGTTTCCTTTCAAGTTTATGGTCTTTCTTGTCAATTTGCCGAGAAGAACACAAGAAAAACTCCTGTCGAACTGATTTTTAAAACTGTGAAAGGCTTCTAATGTTTGACGTTTGTAGAAACTTTGAAATTGTTTCGGCATTTTAAGTTTAAGAAACTGTGACTACAAAACTAATAATAATAATAATAATAATAATAATAATAGTATTTAATATTTATATTGCGCTTTTCCTATAAAAATAATCAAAAGCGCATTCCAGTTAGCAAAGTAAAACTACCGACTAATTTAAAAAGTTAAAACCTAAAATCCTGACATAATTAAAAATATTAAAAACTTTAAACTAAGCACTAAATTTAACAAAAAGTCTAAGAGAATAAAAAAGATACATGCAATAAAATACAATTGTATTAAATAATAAGAACAAAATAAAAGCGAAAGCAAAGACAAGCTAAGTCAGTTCAGTCCAACTAAGGTGTTAAAAATGCCTTGGTAAAAAATGCGCTTTAAGGTGGCGTTTAAAATCGTTTATATCACTCTTGCTTCGAAGCTCTTCTGGGAGGGAGTTCCATAGTCTGGGAGCTGCGACTGCGAATGCCCTGTCACCTAGAGTCTTTTTTGTGATACCTTTCGGCATGCAAAGCAGACGTTGATTTGAGGATCTTAAGCAGTAGCGATTCTCTTTGACCACTACTAACTCCCTAAGGTAGCTGGGTGCAGACCCATGTATTGCTTTGAAGGTCAAGAGACAGATCTTAAAGTCAATTCGATATCGCACAGGCAGCCAGTGCAGACTAAAAAGTGACGGAGTGACATGGCAAAACTTTGGGAGTCTGAAAATTATACGAGCCGCTGTGTTTAGTACACGCTGAATCTTATCAAGCTGCTTAGCAGGCAGACCGTATAACAAGCTGTTGCAATAGTCAATCCGACTGGTAATAAAAGCGTGCACTAGTTGCTCCCATGTCTCTTGCGACAAATACTTCCGTATACGCCTTAGGTTGTAACGATGAAAATATGCTGCGCTGCATAGTTTGTTAACGTTCGTGTTCATGGTGAGTTCCGAGTCAAACCATGCACCTAGATTTTTTACAGCAGAGGAGGCTAAAGCCACTTTTGATGTGCCAACCATGAGAGCATCAAGCTTAACCTTGCGTAACTGTTGGCGCGACCCGACAAGTAAGATTTCGGTCTTGCTGTCGTTAAGCATTAATTTATCGGAGATCATCCAGTCCCTAATGTCCGCAATGCAGTTCGTCATAGCAGAAATCGCCTCATCAGAGCCAAAAGTCGCATCAGGACGGAACGACAGGTATAACTGAATGTCGTCAGCATAGCAATGTACCTGTAATGATGATGATGGTTATCATGATGGTGGTGTTGTGGCAGCGGTGGCGGTCATCGTGGGATTTGTGATGGTGATTTTGATGGTGATTGTGCTAACAATGATTAAATATCTCATCTTGTTAGGTTACCTGGCTGCCAAAATCATTTTGTCTACGTTCGGCGCTAAGTTCTTCAGCAACATAGGATTTTCGTTGGTGTACATTTATTCAGCAGAGCTGTTTCCCACAACCCTAAGGTAAAGTATTGTACATGCGACGTCCTCCAAGTATCGAAAGTTGGTCAGCAAGATGGTCTTGCAGCAATTTTATTACTCGGCATATTCCGGTCGGATATAGCCACCTTCGCAGCCGTTGTTTGTGTCGGTCCTATTCTCCCTCCCCACCAACGTCTACTGAACCAAGCCGAACATTCTATTCCCATTATGTCCGAGTATCCAATCAGGTTTGAGAATAGAACCGACACAAACAATGGCTGCGAAGGAGGCTACCTGAACTTAGCCAACGAAATTTAAAAGCCACGATGTGATTGGTCATTTCCTGGAATGGAATGTCCCGTTCGCAGGGTTCAGCAGACTTTGGTTGGGAGGGAGAATAGGACCGACACAAACAACGGCTGCGAAGGAGGCCAGGTCGGATAAGGCTGACAGAAATTCCATTGGTCAACTAGATAGATCACCAGTTCTTTAAATGCGATTGCGCTTTGAAACTTATTGACGTGTGTGGCCTTTCAGTTTATGCAGCTAGTGCTTCTCATCTTGCGGCTCTGCAAAGCTTTTTAAAGAGATGTCACAAGACGCGCTATGTATCACTGAGGTAGTTTTAATATTTTAGAGATTTTAGAAAAAAGTTACCGTTACCTTTTTAATAAATTTATACATACAGACCATCCACTACATAGTTTATTTCCAAGCAGGTACAAAGAGTCACTTGTATGTGCGCCTTCGTATAATACATCTTCGTAAATTTGCTTGTCTTTTAATTATTTGTACATTAGGAGTGTTGGAATGGGTACATCAACTGCCTCTGCTCGAGTGAGCGCCTTTGCTTCGGCTTATGCCCCGTTGCTGGTAAGTGCACGTGTCCTCTTTTGTACGAAAATAATGTTAATCTATTGAAAACAGACGACCATGTAGCTTGTTATTGTCATTGTCACTGTCGTTGTCGTTGTCGTTGTCGTTGTCGTTGTCGTTGTCGTTCTCGTTGTCGTTGTCGTTGCCATTGTCATTGCCATTGCCATTGTCATTGCCATTGCCATTGCCATTACCATTGCCATTGCCATTGTCATTGTCATTGTCATTGTCATTGCCATTGTCATTGCCATTAACATTGCCATTGCCATTGTCATTGTCATTGCCTTTGCCATTGCCATTGCCATTGCCATTGCCATTGTCATTGTCATTGTCATTGCCATTATCATTGCCATTGTCATTGTTTTGTCTTTGTCTTTGTCATTGTCATTGCCATTATCATTGTCATTGTCATTGTCATTGTCATTGTCATTGTCATTGTCATTGTCATTGTCATTGTCATTGTCATTGTCATTGTCATTGCCATTGTCATTGTCATTGTCATTGTCATTGTCATTGTCATTGTCATTATCATTGCCATTGCCATTGTCATTGTCATTGTCATTGTCATTGTCATTATCATTGTCATTGCCATTGCCATTGTCATTGTCATTGTTATTGCCATTGTCATTGTCATTGCCATTGCCATTGCCATTGCCATTGCCATTGCCATTGTCATTTTCATTGCCATTGCCATTGCCATTGTCAATGTCATTGTCATTGTCATTGTCATTGTCATTGTCATTGTCATTGTCATTGTCATTGTCATTGTCATTGTCATTGTCATTGTCATTGTCATTGCCATTATCATCGTCATTGTCATTGCCATTATCATTGCCATTGTCATTGTCATTGTCATTACCATTGTCATTGTCATTGCCATTGCCATTGCCATTGCCATTGCCATTGCCATTGCCATTGCCATTGCCATTGCCATTGCCATTGTCACTGCCATTGTCATTGCCATTGCCAAATTCATTGCCATTGCCATTGCCATTGTCATCGTCATCGTCATCGTCATCGTCTTCGTCTTCGCCATCGCCATCGCCATCGCCATCGCCATCGCCATCGCCATCGCCATCGCCATCGCCATCGCCATCGCCATCGCCATCGCCATCGCCATCGCCATCGCCATCGCCATTGTCATTGTCATTGTCATTGTCATTGCCATTGTAATTGCCATTGTCATTGTTAAATAGAAGGGAGAAAGATATGTGGCTACCATGTCATGGATAATGGCAAGAGTGTCCTTTGCGCTGCTCAGTGAGATCAGCATTACTTTGCTTAAGAGGTTCCCGAGTTTCTAGGAGAGTCCATTTAGAATTGTCGGACATTGACTTAGATGTTGAAAAAGGACATGCAAATATTCGTTAAGGCAACGAGAACGCCATTTGTGGGGAACTCTAGCCAAATCCAGGAATACTGAGCCAAGAAGTGTTTGTAGTTTTGTAGTCGACATTATTTATACTTGATACGATGCTTAGACTATTCACCTCCACTACGGTGAATAATTGTTAAATATAAGCTCGACGTCTCAATGCAAACCTACTAGGTTGGACCTTCAATTAATCAATAACTATATTTTGTTTCAGACATGCTAATATCTCTGAAGAAATTAAAATCAACTATGAATAATAAATACAAATATTAAAATAAGAAATAATACAATGAAACTGCTTTTTTTTCCAATAGGGTTTTCCTATCGGGGACTGATAGTTTCCGCGAAAATTTGTTAACATATCAGAAAACGTAGCACTGAAATGTGATGACCATAACCCATAACAAAAACAAAACAAAGCAACAGTTAGCAACAACAACAACATTAATAATAATAATAATAATAATAATTTTATTTAACAATTCATTCAATATTTACAAAACAATAAATAATTGCAAAAATTATTAAGTTAAGAACTATGAGAAAACTGTATTAATCCTTACTTTCATTTGCTATTAATTTCTTGGATTGAAGATAAATCAAGGACATAAGAAGAAAACAATATAATGGCTCAGTTTCCAGAAAATGTGACAAAGAGTAGCCAAAAAACTTGCTTTATAAATAGTGGTGGATATTTAAATATTTTAAATATTTAAATTATATTTTAAATATCCACCACTTTCACCGACACTGAGGTGAATAATTGTTTTAGTACATACCACACAAGCTGAATAATTAGCGGACCAAAACATTACTTTGTGTGTGACATTATAGCGACAAGCGGTCGGAAATTGTAAATTCTCGCCCGCCGGCTGCTCGGAGGTGAATAGTACTTGCTAATCACCTCCGAGGTAACCAATCAGAGCGTGCGAAAAGTGCTATTCACTTGTGTGGTATACACTAAATACTTATCTAGTTACATATATTATAAGCTTATTCCAATATTTACTCCGTTCACTAGCTGGCCGTTCACCGTTTTCTGCCATTCGGGATAATGGCGGGCCTCGCTGTGGCTGCGGCAGTTGTGTGCATGACCTTACCCGAGACTTACAACCAGCCTACCATGGAAAATTTGGCACAGGATGAAAAAGAAACAGAAAAAGACGACAAGAAAAACGCCAAAGCTGGGAAGGATCAGGAAACCACTATAATGTGAAGAGAAGACGAGGACAAATATTTGCAACCAACCTTCGACTGATATGGCTCCCGACGACTCAACCCATCCCAATAGGCTGGCTAGCTCCGAAGAACATCTTCCAAACTAGTGTAGTAGTTCACATAAAAACTATAAACTGTTTATAGGTATTATTTCCAGTAACAATAGCCGTCAACCAGTAGTGTTTCCCAAATCTTTACTAGAATTAATAAGCACAAACCTTAAGGCTACCAAACAGCATGTATTGTTTTAACCCTACTCAGGCATATTAAAGGGGCACTGTCACGTAACTTGGGTCTGAACCCAAGCAAAAGTTAGGTTAACTTTTTTCAAGTTTCGTCCTTGTGACTCAGAAAAATTGCCATTTTCCTTTTCCGTCCAAGAAATAATTAGAAATCTCCTTCTTAGCGTTAGACGGGCAGGTCATGTAAAATAAAAAGTATTTCCTCGCGATTTGAACAACTTGTGACAACAATTGGCGTGACAGTGCCCCTTTAAGGCATGGTTAGAAATCTAATTTGCATAAGATCAAAAAACAATCATAACATTGCATAGATATAGGAGAAAATCGTCAAACTCGGCAGTCAGATAACATTTGATGCCATTACCAAATTTTTGTGTTTAAGAGTGGAATAGTTTGGTCACGTGACCAGTAAATGACGAATAACATCCAAATTCTTTTAAGTACAACGGGAAATATAAAGTAAACTCTAACTCAAGCTTTTCGGGTGCCATTCTATTAACCTTGAAAGCTCATCATGAATTAACCTTGTATGGTGGTACCTATTATTTCTATGAGAAGTTATTAAGTCATTTCTAATGTCACGTGACCTATTTCCCTTAATTGCAAGACCGTTATTTAATGTGGACACGCAGACAAGTGAACGGGTTCATTGTGTAATTCATTGGCGCTCGCATTGAAGCTGGCGTCTTTTAAATCTGCTACACCATGCCGATGAGTCCCAATAAGGACGAAACAGCTGTCCATAGTTGCAGCCTTACTTTATCGAGTCTCGGTCATGTTGGTCTCTCGCAAAGTCAACTTTTTTCACGTAGTACCAGCCTTGCTTGTTACATGTATACGCAGACAAGGCTACTCCATTTCAAGCACTCGAAGTGCAAACCTGTGACACCAAAGAATATTTAATTCGATTTCATTTTATCTTCCCCATTTTGCTTAGAAGATTTTTCACCATGAATATTTATTTACACCTCACGTGACCGAAGTGATCGTCCCTTTGAAGCAAAAATCAGTTAAGGTCTTCAATGTTTTCTGTCACTGCCAAGTTTGAAGATTTTTCGTTTAATCTTCGCAATGTAATTAAAGTTTTTGGATTTTATGCAAATTAGGCTTCAAACTATGCCTTGATATGCCTGAGTATCTCCAACATTCTTTCTCTACTTATTGTTAGTTCAAAAGTTGAAGTTGTGCCTTAAGGTGAACAATGGATATCACGTCGCCAGGGTATTTAATACCCCCAGGTAGCACCAATTGTAGGACTCGAGTGAAGCCTATTGTTAGGGTTGCGATCGCAAAATTTGCAACAGTCACGTTGGCCTTGAGATCAGTTGTTTGAATAAGGGTTAGGTTCGCGTTAGGGTTTGGTATTTGGGCGTCAGCAGGTCACCTGACAAGCATTCTCACCACACTGCAGAACCTTGGGGTAACTAGCCACACGCCGTTGGTCTTGTTGAGTTCTAAACATTATGCAGTAAGGTGTTAATTTCGAGAATGATCACCCCCCTTACTTACATTTTGCTTTTTGTTACGACACTGAGCTCTCCAAGGCTTTTGCCAACTACTCTACCCCCTCTAAATCTTTATCCTTTCAATTGAATGGCACAAAATGTTCCAGTGTTATTAGTAACAAATATCACAATTCATTTACAAAATGTAAATCAAAATAAGAAGTAACAGGCAAAATAATATCTTTATTAATAATAATAATAATCACTTTATTAAAGTCTCGAATCTTTCTAGCCGAGCACAGCCGCTCTGCTAATTGACTAATTGAGACTAAATCATATGAACTCTAAGTGAAGTAGAATTAAATCAAATGTTGGTTTGGGGAAAGGGGGAAACCGGAGTTCTTGGCGAAACACCTCTCGGAGCAAGGACGGCATGCGCAAGAACCAACAACAAACTCACCCCACATATGACGTCGAGTCTTGGAATCGAACCCGGGACGTATTGGTGGAAGGCGAGCGCTCTCACCACAGCGCCAACTCTGCTCTCTCTTGCTTCGCGCGACGCGCCTCCCCCTTTCCCTTCTCCATTCTAGCGCCTGCCACGCAGGCTATGGCAGCGACGTTACGTGCAACGAAAAGTGTATGTTTGGTCGTCGTGTTAATCTTACCCAGGTGAAATTTACAGTAATAGCCGGTTATTTTTAGGCATCCTCGTGGATATGTGACATATGCGCCTCGGACATCGTGCGCCCGTTTTACCGTTCCCTTTCCCTTTCCCCTTCTCAGGCTACTGCGATTTTTCCCCAGCTACATCTCCCTCACGTCCCTGCTACATACCCCCCTCACTGTGTATATCCCGCGGCAAGTTCTGTCGTTGCGACAACACATGTCTCTGCATCATTTCCCCTTGTGTTCGGTCACGTTAAGAATTATCATGGAATAAGTCTAGCAGCGTATAAGAAGAAGGGGAGATTATTTTAAAGCAGCGAAGCGATCAATGTCGGCCAATACACTCACCCGAGGGCGATGTCAGTGGCCGATATGCATGTCATATATCCTCTAGGTGCCTAAAAATAACCGGCTTAACTTTCATATGGGTAAGGTTAGCACGCCGACCAAACCAAACACTTTTGTCAACTATTTCAACTAAATTCAGTGCAAAAGGCTTTATCACGGTTTAAAACGCCATCTTGGCGTGTAGGGAAAGAGAACAGAAATTACAGTAGTATGTAATTCCGTTGTCAAAAAATGCGTGAAGCGCCTGTTTATCAGCAAAGAAAATATTGATAATTAATAGTAGTAGGCAGTAGGGTTCCACTGACAAAATTTAAGGGATTTAGCCGTGCCAGAAAACGTTCTCTGCATGGTGTTTTGAATTTCCCATACATTCGTCTGTTGTTTTTTCCCCGGAATTATTCAGCCCGCGCCAAAACATTACAGACGAATGTATGGAAAATTTTAAAAAAGCCAGAGAACGTTTTCTGGACGGCTAAATCCCTCAAATTTTGTCAGTGGAACCCTTTGCCTAGTGCCATTAACTAGCAATATAACTTCTTGCTGAGAAAACAGGCGTTTCACGCATTTTTTTGACAACGAATTTTCATACTAACACTGTAATTGCTGTTATTCTTTGCCTACCCGTAAGATGGCGTCTTAAACCGTGATAAGGTCTATTTGAATATGCGAATGATCATCACAGGTTAAATTTGTACGGGACACAAACCTACGTCCCCTGCGATACCGGACCATATTCATTCTTTAATCCGCAGTTCAAATATTTGATTTTCATATATTCATTCTCACATAAATTGCTTTTTATATGTAAGGATCTACGGGTTTGAGAAAGGAATGAAGCTTCCGAAACTAGGCAGCGGGATTTTCACATTGTAAAATAGTATGATAAATATGTTTGCGTTCAATCTCGGGGAGAACATACCGAAAATTTGAAAATGTTGGAAAGATGACGTTGTCATATTGATGCCGGGAAGACCCTGGGAACGAGGTTGTACCAAATATGGAATAAAGCGTGCAAGTGAAAAAGCTTGCCCTGTGCCGAAAAAGAAAACCAGAAAAAAAAATGCACCCGAAGAAAGCATGTATCCTGGCGTTTTGGGGTGTAGGAACACTCGTTAATTCGAACGCTCGTTAGAAGGCCGCCATTTTGGATGCGCAGCTATTAGAGAATTGGGACTAGTGGAGGAGGGGCGGATTCCCCTCCCCACCCCCTCCCCCTACTCTTTTTTAAACCTGTCGTCCTCACCCTTGGAAACACCGCTTTTTGGGCTCGCCCCAATCCTCTGTCAGCTTTATCATTCAAGATGGCGGCATAGCGTATTCGTATACTGTATCGTGTCCTTTACCGCTCGCCTACTAAAAATACGACTGCTCTGCAGGCTACTCGCAGGGTAGATAATATTATGACATAAGTACAAACTGTACATGATAGACGGAACTCATTGGCTATGGGACTCATTATTTTTCCTGGGGTGAGTCCCAGGGACCTGACAAATGACAATTTATAACACAATCACTGAAAGTCGATATCAGATGGACTTGCATAAACAAATCATATTCTCGACCCCAGAGCTCTTCTCGGGCTTCGAGCCTCGAAGGCTCTGGGAAACTCCATATTGATCGTAGCCAAAATCTGGCTATATAGACTTCAAAGTGCATGCTCGACTACCCAAAATCCAAAATGGCGTCGCTGTTTGAAATAGTCCTTGCAGTATGCCTTAGCAAAAGGTGGTAAAGACTCTAAATTTCGCTTGCTGTGCCTTTCAATAACACGCGAGCTCTGAAGTTCAAATCTCAACCGACAACTGCGGCTCTCTCTGCCCGACATCAATCAAATTCCCAGCGGCTTCCGACTGCAACCGAGAGGCGATGATCGATAATTTATGGCCCAAAGCAGTTTCAAGCATCAGAAGCGGGACGACTGATTCCGTTGATATCCCTTACGTTTCTCAGGATAATCAATAGGATAGTTTCAGTTATTTGAGGACCTATCCATGGAAACTTCCCGACCTAGGTTAGGCAATTCACCGAATCTTGACTTACGTGGTTTTCTGGAGTGTGGTGTGATTGATCGATTTTATATTTTCATTTGTTTTAGTGAGAAGTAGCACGGTACTTGGAAATAAAAGCAGGGGAAGTTTGTGGCTCTGAAACGACCCTTTTCGTTCTTCCTAAGCGATGGACACAAAACACAGAAGGCCGACGGCGTGGAAAATTACATCAATAAATAACAATTCATGCTTGTTGAACTGGGCCGCCGTCTTTCATCTCATTCCTTTGCACTATTATTGGAGATAAAGAATACGGGATTTATGAGTCTCAACCCCGTATTTAGTGCACATGATTCTTCAATACTTTTCAGTGCAAATGGAATTTTCGTCCCGGAGTGTGTTCGGAAAGTTTGATTGATAAAAGTCAAAACGCGGTTTGCATTTTGGCGGTTGGCGCTTGAAAATGAAATTCTGTATAATTATGAAAATCGCAGTAAAGGCAGAGCATAAATCAATTATATTGAAGCTGTTGTTTTTACAAGGAAGGACGTTTTAGGGGTTTCACTCATGCTTGTTTTGTGAACTTTTTTTCGAAGCTAGTTCGCTTCACAAGAGTAACCGTTCAGTTTTTCGCGCGTACCGAATTGGCCAATCAGAAGCAATTTCATTGTTTCAACTGATAGCCAATCAGAGCTGGAGCTTCCGTAGAGTTCCCCAGAGCTCTTCCCGCCGTCACGCCCGTTAGACATGCGCAAAAGGGAAGAGCTCTGGGGTCGAGAATGAAACAAATCAAAGCCTTGTTGAACAATGAGCATTAGTCTCAAAGGCGCGCCATTGTTTTCTTCAAACATAGAGTGTGTGCATACTCGATGAGTGTGCGGGTAAAAGAAAAGAAAACATTAAATGGTAAACAACCATTGTTTTGATTCTGTCAATGCTCCAGGGCTTAAAAGTTCTGATGAGGTATTGTTTCATGTTTTTGTCCTTTTGTTTTACGTCATCACGAAGTAAGAGCCGAATCTTGGCAAGGGATGAAACAGTCTATCGTGCCTTACTAGACGCTTCAATATTACTAGTCTGAGAAATTCCATTGCTAGTTTCTGCCAACAGCAAGGTTTACGGCGATTGGTGAGTGCTGATTTGTTAAGGTAGTGGACTTAATTATTCACTACTGATGCGTTCGGCTAACCTTTTATCGATTAAACTTCGGCGTTTATCTTGCATTCAAGGGCCCGGTTATTTAAAACCCGCAAGGTTATCACGCTCATCAACTGAGGTAAAGGAAAGTTCAAGTCAAAATTGAAAGGAGAAAAATCTTTTGGGAAAATGTTTATTGGATAGAAGTTCAACTGGGATCGAAATTCACGCCAACCTGCTACTGTAGCTTATTAATCGTGCTTTGAGCAACTGGGTCAAAGGGTAATTATAATATACACAATGCTCTGTAGAGTGCTAAAGTGTGAAGTCACAAATATTAGAATTTTTGAAATTATGTGATTTGTTGAGATTTATTTTTCAGAAAGAACAAGATGAAAAATGCTAACTTGCCAAAAATCAGCATTTAAAGGAAAATTTCGGCGGGGCTAAAGTGCAGGTCATATTGCACAGGTCAACATACAAGTCATCTTGCTGCAGATAAATAAAGAAGCCCAAAAGTGTCTCCTAGCTCTAATCACTATCCAAAATTTTGTGTTAGATTGAGGAGAAACTGTTTGGCTTAGTTATCAATCAATAAAGCTGTGACCTGTACCTGTGACCTGTGGAATGTGAGCTGTACTTTAGTCGACCCGCCAGGAAAATTTGGCTCTGAGATATTAGCACCGTTATGCTCTGCTGAGTCCATACAAATCCTTCTAAATTTGACTCGGTTCATAATGTTATGAACTAATTAAAATTTAGAAGGATTTGTATGGAGTAAGCAGAGCATAACGGTACTGATATCTCGCTCTCAAACTATAAGAAAATGCTGATTTTTGGCAAGTAGGTCTTTGTTATCGTGTTCTCTCTTAATATCCGAACAAATCCCATAATTTCATAAATTTAGTTTTTGGGACGTGACATCACTTCAGTACTCTAGTACTTACTCTATGGTAGCGTGTCTCCGCCGGTTATTGCTTGACCTCTTCCCTCTAAACTTCATGTTTCCTTCATGGATTATAACTTGCACCCAAGTGAAAAGTACGAATCTTATGCAACCAGGCTGCTTTAGCTGTCTTCTCAGACTTTTACTTTTTGTGCATACCACTTGGAATCCATCGCCGCAAGAACCCAGGTGAGACCACATAAATTACCAGTGCTATTTCAGGCAGCCGGTATTTAGGGCGGGTTCAGCTTTCATGCATTCTAGATCTATAACTGGGTTCTGTTCAAATCCGCGGAAATGCAAACTGATTGAATTAGCTCCTAGATGGAAGGGTGAAGCAGTAACATTATCCTTGTTACTGTTTATTTGTTGCAATTTTGCCCGCTGGCGTTTGGCAATAAAACTTCATGTTACGAAAGGTGTAGCTACAACACGAAACAAACGCTCGACCAGCCATGCGTTCAACTCGCAAGGAATTACCATAGAGACTCTGAAGGTTCGTGAAAGCGCTGCCAACATTTTCGCCAACATTGAACACCGTTACTGAGTGTTGTTGGGGGCTATTGAATGTTGTTTTAGGTTAACATGTTTCGGGAAGATTTCCGTAGACTGCGAGTAGTCTCTAATTTGGACGATGGATTGTGGGGCGGGAGAAATTCACGCGTCTCCTCCGCGCAATTTCGAGCGCGCGTCTTTCTCCCGCCCCACAATCCATCGCCCAAATCAGAGACTACTCGCAGTCTAAGATTTCCTCACAGCCCCATACTTTAATAATAATAATGATAATAATAATAATAATTATTATTATTATTATAATCTTTATTGAGGATACCAACGTCACAAAGTGTTTTACAGAAGAGTCCTCAAATAAATTAATAAGCTCAGATTAAAAACTAGCTAAAAACACAAGAATGTAAAAGAAAAATATATATATACAAAATGTAAATAAACAGAGAATGCCAATAAAGGTTCACATATAACTAGCTAAAAAAATAGACCCTATGCAAAAATGGCCGCCTTTAAATTATTCTTTTGTTTGTATTCAATATAGCCTCACTAACCTCGTTTTTGAGATTAAAATTCTAAAGAATTTGTTATCCCGAACGAGGTTGGTGAGGCTAGTTTGAATACAAGCAAAAGAATAATTTGAACGCAGCCATTTTTGCGTAGGGTCTATACGAGAATGTCGTACTAACCCTGTTCCAAAAACGGCAGCATGAATAGAGTTTCAGTCGCAAAGTGTGTACATAATTAAGATATGGGGCTGCACGGAAATTTTGCCACATACCTCTTACAATTATGTTTGTAATCGTAGCAATGAAAGCACTAACCACTGACGAGGTTTTAGAGAAGATTGGAAGCTTTGGACGTTACCAAATCGTGCTCAACATATTTGCAAATCTTCTTTATGGATTCTGGTGGTCCTTTACCGTGATGATTATGGTGTTCATTGCAGCAGAGCCTGGATGGAGGTGCAAAAATGTCGCCACGTGTCCCTTCAATGACACGTTTCATATTGGGAACGAAAAATATTCATTTCGATGTGATATTCCCAGGGAGGACTGGGAATTCGCTGATGACTTCACTTCAGTGGTTACCCAGGTACAATATTTAAACGGCATGTTTTGAGTTAACAGTATATAGTTTATCGCTAATGTAAGAAATAAATGAATCTCGTTCGTTCGTTCGTTCGTTCATTTATTCTTTCTTTCTTTCTTTCTTTCTTTCTTTCTTTCTTTCTTTCTTTCTTTCTTTCTTTCTTTCTTTCTTTTTTCATTCATTCACCCAATGACTACAAATGCGTAGGAAACAACAATATTTGTAACTTATTGGGGCCAAGGCATATTTTTTATTTAAACAAAAAATAAAATTGTCTGTTCTTTAACACATAGTTTATTGCAATACTAATTTTTTGCAATTTGGGGAATTTTACAAAATAGCCAAATTTCAAGCTCCTGGAAAGCCTGGTTTATCTATGACATGTTTCAAATTGTTTCAACGTTGATACACACCGATATTAATATTCTGCATTCCTACCTTGTTTTTTCACAGTTTGATCTCGTGTGTGACCGTGGTTCGTTGGGATTCGTCTCCACCTCTGTTATCTTCGCCGGGTTTTTTATTGGTAGTATTTCCGTGAGCACCTTCTCTGATAAGTTCGGCCGCAAGATTCCCCTCTACGTGTGTGGATTCCTTTGCTGCCTGTTTAATTTCGTCTCGGCCTTTTCCCCCACTTTTTGGGTATTCGCTCTTTTTCGGGCCCTTGTTGGCTTCATGATTGGTAAGTTGTAGCTTTTATGTCGGGTTTTCCATGGACACACAGCAACCTTAAGGGGGTCTTAAACACTACACCACTTTTTTGTCCAAAATCAAACTCATTCAGAGAAAACCACCATCAAGCAACTCGTTGCCATGAATGATGACAAACACCATGATGTGTGAGTCTCTTGTTGCCTTGGAAACAGAACAAGCTTTTGTAAGATCTCTTTAAAAGTGCTTCCTCGGAAACATAAATGAGCAAAAACACTTAGTCAGTGAGGCAAGAAACAAGTTTTGGAAGGTTATGCTTGTATTGATCTAGGTACTGAACTTAAACTTGTGGGCAGACTTTGGTTATTTGCAGAGAGAAAAATATTCAAAGTTTCACTTTGCCAGACTGAAAAGGTGTTTTTTTGCCTCTGCCTACCATCAATCTTTAGCATGTTATGCACATGGCAAGAAATGATGGACATGCTTGCGCAATTCTGAAAAAAAGGCCATCAAGAGCTCAATCTGCTCCCTTTTTATCAGCAACCTCAAGCAAGCAGCCAAACAGCAAGAATCTGACCCCGATGTATCCCACCCCCCAAGCAATTTAGGCTTCAATCCTGCACCAACAGTCACGGTTGTCCAGGCACCTTCAACTTTCCATGGGCCCATGTCCATGAACAACAAACTGTCAGCAGCTTTGAACGAGCGTTGATGATAAACTCAGGCACCAGCAAATGACACAAAACACAGTTATTTAGGGAAACTTTGACACATTCCCAAGGTAAATTTCTTCCGACGAGAGAGTGAATGCAAAGGAGCTGAGTATAGCCACGTGACCAGCTGCCATGTGACAATATACATGTATAACGTACCCAGTCCTCGATCAAAGTCTTTGGAGAAATAGTAGTTTTAACCCCCCTCCCTACTCGCTTTTAGAAAAAAACCTTAAGTTTCCGCATGCCGTTCCTAAGGTATAAGACCACCGTAAGGTTAGGGTTCGGGTTTAGAGTTAAGAGTGAAGGTTGGATGAAGCATGTTAGTTTCAGCAGTTGAATGTTCTGTGGGTAGACCAACAAAGTCATTTTTCTTGTTTCTTTTGTCTAAGAGATATTTCCTTGCCTTCAATATTTTACAAGACATCTGGAGAAAGAGAAAAAAAATATTCTTTTATGCTTGTGCCATCCGTAGCAATGCGAATCAGCTTCTGTGACGAACTAAGAGTGGGATTTGCATTGACTGTGCATGTTTTCTTCTAATAAGCCTACACGTACGCACATCGACCAAGATACAAATCAAAGTACAACTGTGAAAAAGTCGAGGAAATGTGACCTTATATTTGCGACAAGGGGGATTAAGCCAAGGTGACTCGAGAAAACACCCTTTTCCGCCGAGAGGGGTCCTATACGACCCCACAATAGACCGATGCTTTGAAAATCTACAACTTTCTCAAATCCCAAACTATGGTTGAAATAAACCAATTTTTTGCCAAAATGATCATTTGTTTAGACTTTATTATCGCGTAAACTGAAAAAACTCCCAATTTTCACTTAATATGACTGTTTATTCTCTTTGAAAACCAAAATCGCCCTCGGACAACACCAAAATTCACGCAATTTTGTCTTGAAGTTTTCAAGATAAAAATTCCTATTGAAGTTAAAAGTTTACATTGGCAGCAAACATTGACTCCACCGCTTGCAATCTGTTCCACATTTACCTGCTCACCCCTTTATCCCGACCCCGATAACGCTGCTTGACTTCAGTTGCTCTCACAGTCTGTAATTTTCACGTTTGTGTCCCAAAGGTATTCTGGGATTTTCTTGGCTAAGAACAGCATGGAATTCTGCCAATTTCCATTTCACATATATTTTAGAACCGTGTAGAGCCACCCGGTCCTGCTGGCAAAACATTGCACCGATTGCATCATTTAACAGTCAAAACTCGCCAAAATTGTCATGCCAGGTCCTGGAATCCACTCACAAAACGGCGAAAGACACAACTTCACTCCGTGAATGGCCATCACTCGCTCGCATACTTTCGGCGGCCTACTTCGTGTGAAATTGCTTCTCACCTCCGTTTTCTTTCAAAGGATTGCCTTTACCCATCAACCCCGCTTTATGATGCCAGGCAGGGGGCTTCTGAGGTGGAAAATGACTCCAAAAACACACTTATAAATCAAATAAGCAACGAATTGTAGCTGCAGTGTTCGTTTAAAAATAAACGACAGCTAGCGTGACAAGCGTGACAAGAGCTTTCGGTGTTGTGGCCCAGCGAAATCGCCCTGGTAACCCCTTATATGGAGTAGCCAGGTCGATTTGACCTCCTACCCTCCGAAAATTGCAAAAAAGACGAACAAAACGTCCGTCGGAAAAGGGTTAAACGCGTGAAATCTCTTTCTGAAAGTGTTTAAACAACTTTTTAATGCGTTTAAACGTCCAGCTCTTTTGAGCATCAATTTTTTAGTTCATGAGCTTAACACAATTTAACCTCGGGGTTAAATTGTGGGTTGGATATCAGGCAAAAGGACGATTTCACCAAAACGAAGCCAGCCAAACACTGCAGTATTTCGAGGAAATTGTCACACAAAGCTGCTGTCAAACGAACGCAGCCGAAATTTGACATATGCAAATTACGCTTTTTACAGCCGGTGTGAAATGCAACATTTGCCATTATTTTCTTAAAGGGACACTGTCATGGATTGACACGCGCAGAATTTCTCACACGGAGAGATTTTCCTGAACACGTTGATATCTTGTTTTTCTTTAATTAAAAGTCTACATTAAATAAGCCTTTATGAAGCTAATAGAATGTACAGTTATCTGTAAACGAATATTTGGAATCCAAGAGATGTAAAAGAAGCAAAAATAATTTTATTTACAACACTGAAAATGACTTCGCGAATGCAGCTATATTTGTGTCAAAAGTTTCTAACGCCGAATATTGTTTACAATTTCTTTTGCCGTTCGGCTGTTTGATCGAACGTTCCTTTTGCCGTATATTCTTTCCGTTCATCGGTTCGACTGTTGCTCCTTAGACATTACTTCGGAAAGCCGATAGAGGTGTTCCGGCAATATTTCGTAAAATCGATATCTATTGGTCTGCCGTTGACATATCGATTTATTTACATCTGAGTGAGTGAGAAATTTGCATAGTCTGACCCTCAACAAAAGTCGTTTCTACGCTTCGCGTATCCACGACTAGAAAGGATCATAAGAATTTCTCATGGCTTCTCTCGATCATAAGAAGTTGCATGCTTCATCATCACATACGTTTCAAATGTTACTTTAAGTTAATGACAGTATTTTCTGAGCTATTTTCATTGCATTTCTCGTATAGGTGCTTACAGCATCCCTCTGTTCGTGTTAGTAACAGAATTCTCTGGAATACGGCACCGAAGCACCGCAGGTACTCTAGTATGGGTTGGATTCGTCGTCTTTATGATGATTTTACCAGGATTTGCATTCGCCATCAGAGATTGGAGAGCACTCACCATGGTCACAGCGGCCCCAGGATTTCTGCTGGTGACTGGTTGGTTGTAAGTAATGAAAGTTGTATTTGACACGAAAATTGCTGAAAGGGCAACCTACGTGAAATGATCCCAAGGCTGCTATGTCTAACATGTCCAGAACTGTCTTAGCACGGCGTGGTAAGAGTGATGATGATCATCCTCACCTTAGTCTGTTTGTTTCGCCGTGCATTTCCTTCGGTCCGTTAGCTCCTTTCGAGTACAACGAGCGACTTGTCGGTGGAGTCTTAAGAACGAGGCATACACCCTCATGTGTTTAGTCTGTTTGTTTCGCCGTGCATTTCCTTCGGTCCTTTAGCTCTTTTCGTCACGAGCGACTTGTCGGCCGAGCTTTAAGAACGAGACATACATGTGTTTAGTCTGTTTGTTTCGCCCTGCATTTCCTTCGCTCCGTTAATTAGCTCCTTTCGCACAACGAGCGACTTGTCGTTGGAGCTTTAAGAACGAGGCATACATGTGTTTAGTCTGTTTGTTTCGCCGTGCATTTCCTTCGCTCCGTTAGCTCCTTTCGAGTACAACGAGCGACTTGTCGGTGGAGCCTTAAGAACGAGGCATACATGTGTTTAGTCTGTTTGTTTCGCCGTGCATTTCCTTCGGTCCTTTAGCTCTTTTCGTCACGAGGGACTTGTCGGCCGAGCTTTAAGAACGAGACATACATGCGTTTAGTCTGTTTGTTTCGCCCTGCATTTCCTTCGCTCCGTTAATTAGCTCCTTTCGCACAACGAGCAACTTGTCTTTGGAGCTTTAAGAACGAGGCATACATGTGTTTAGTCTGCTTGTTTTGCCCTGGATTTCCTACAACGGGAGCTTTTCGGCTGGCTTTAAGAACGTCAGGCATACGTGTGTTTAGCCTGTAGTATACAATTAACGGTCTGTATACGGACCGACTTATCCTTTGACGATCTGTACAGTCCGTACGGATGGTGATTAGCTCTCACCGGCCCCCACAGATGTGCATATGATTAACGGACCATCTTTGGGCCGACTTATCCTTTGGCAGTCTGTAGAGTCCGTAGGGATCGTTTAACAGACTGTATCAGTTTGTGTAGATGTACATATAATTAACGGACCGTCTACGGACCGACTTATCCTTTGACAGTCTGTACAGTCCGTACGGATCGTTTGACGTACAGACTGTATCAGTTTGTGTATATTGGACATGAGTGTCTCACCTCCGCCTATCTCTGCTTCTCTATAAAGTTAATTTGCAGTCGTGGTATAAGAACCCACATATTGAGTCCTCTTGCTGACCCATTTCATTTCCATTTCCATTTTTCCATCTTTATTTGCCATTAACCACATGAAAATACGAAACACTAGAAATTTATAATAAATTAAAGACGATAGACTACAAATGTTTAAGGTGGTAATGACAAGAAAGCCTAATTTTTTTGTATATAGAAGCCGGGGACTTATGAACTATAGGCTTCCTGACAATATAGGGTACATCATACGAATTACTGGTACAGCATGAAATATGAAATGTATTATTTTAAAAAGAAAAGACAAGAAAAGAAAGGAAGAAGTATATAGCTCAACAATGGGTATATTTGCCTAAAAAAGAAGGAATTTTTAAGTCTTTTCCCAAACAAACGGGTGCTTTCACTGTTTTGAATTTCATGACTTAACGAGTTGAAAAACGTAGGTCCTTGAAACTGAATTGAGAAGTTTCGAATATTAGTTCGACAGGGAGGTACCCGCTAAAATTCACCTATTCTTTAGTTGTTCAAAACAATACAAGCCCGGACAATATGCCCACTATTTGATCATAAGAAAGGAGGTCACATTGCATGACGTGAAGTCTCTTGCATGGCGAATCCTCACTCCATAAATTTATAGAATTATTAGCGCGTGCATACGTCCAAGCACATCGAAATCGAACGTGACGAATTTGCCCTGACATTGAGCTCTCTTAAAATTTTTTTCTACTTATAAATGAGAACCTCTATCTATCAGTTTTTTATAGCAACCATTTTTGCACTGATTTAGCTCGAGATTTTTCAAAACATCCTACGACAGAAAAACGAGTTATTGCTTGCATGACTATGACCCGAAAACCTACAATCGCGACTTCAAGAGCCTGCACCAAAGAAAGGCTTTTGTATCAATTATTTCGTCTCTACTAAACAAAGTAAAATTAATTCAATTTCCCCTTGTGCTTAATGCAGTATAAGTATAATGTTCTGCTTTATCTGTGAATTCAGTTCTGTTCCTTAGAGCTGAGTCGTCATGTGGAGTTATATTTCTATTTATTATATGACTGGCTCTTTCAACAGTCAAGATGAATCAATTCTCCTGCTGTGATTGGCTACCCGCGAGGTCAAGATGGAGCCATCTTGACCTCTCGGGATAGCCCGTTTGTCCGGCGTTTTACTGTCTCTTGATAGCGTCCTTTGAGTCATATAATAAATCCCTTATTGACCAAGCTTGTTTGGTCAAGATGGCGGGATATTGGCCTCGTTCTTTTTTTGCGTGTTTATGGACCTCGACTTCGTCTCGGTCCATAAACACGCAAAAAAAGAACTTGGCCAATATCCCGCCATCTTGACCTCACGCTTGGCCAATAACCCATATATATTGAAGGCAGTTTTAAGTTACAGGCTAAATCGAGAGGAAAGTACGTTTTACTTTCGCGGGCACGGTGACCTATTATTTTTATTTTTCATTCACCGAGTGAGGTCGGGCGGACGGGAAAAAATTGGCTCAAGGCGTATGGCCGAGCGCAGCGAGGTCCGTGCGCCATGACCTCGAGTCAAATATTAGGGTACTTTAGATTTGAGTACGAGTACGAAATCAAGGCCGATTACGACTTTCAAATTTCAAACCGGTCATCTCCAGAAAACTCTCCCTTTGGCCTATTGCTTAATAACAGAAAAGGATATTTTAGAAACAGGATTGGTGTACAGAGTGATTATGTAAAGAGCGCGAACTAGATTTTAAAAGTCATACTCGTCCTCAATCTCGTACTCGTAGTCAAATCCACGCTCCCTATTTTCCCATCCGGCCCGATCTCGCTCGGTCAATAAGTGTTTTATCATATGGCCTCCTGAAGGACAAATTTGCACAGAAAATTGATCGACAGTCGTGTAGTTCTTCTGGTAACATTATCTGAACGCGCTATTACACCACAGTTTCACTCCAGAGTCGGTGCGCTGGCTTCTAAAGAAGGGACGAGTGCCTGAGGCAAGGAAGATTCTAGGTCATGTGGCCAGGCTGAATGGTAAAGAAATGCCAGATCAAGACCTACTTCTTCCCAAAGAAGAAAAGCTTGGCGACTTCCGTAACTTATTTTACTCCCTTAAAATGACGCACAAGACTCTTGGTTCCTGGATGATGTGGTAAGCGTATGGACGATTGTCGTGAAAACAACCAGAAATTGATAACACCATATATGCGCTATACGTCATGTCTGGTAAATTCCTAACTAAGGATATTTCAACGTTAAAAATCAGCGATGCCAAACAGCTCATACTCAGAGTCACAAACCCAGAGCTAGTGCTGATTTTATACTTAACATTTTTATATCAAAGAAAACACCACAAACCTTGGGCACACGTTTATTTGTATGGCAACAATATAACATGACAGTATATGTTTTAACACGACCTTTGCTTTGCGGCTCGATAGGTTTTCCGTTTCCTTTATCAGCTGGGGCATATCATTTAGTGCGCCTTTCCTGAGTGGAAATATCTATGTGAATGTGCTGATAACTGCAGCATCCACCTTGCCCGCGTATCCCGTTACAAGCTTTCTAACATTGAGGTAGGTAATAAAAATGGTGGTCCTCTCTATTCAGTCAACTGGTGTGACGATCCTGGTTTAAGGGAAGTCCCTTGATTGAGAAGTAGAATAGCTTACTCTTGTGATTATAGTCTGCCTAAATATGAGTCCCCCCCGCCCCGCCCCCCCCCCCCTTCCCCCGCGCGCCCCTCCAAAAAAAAACCATGGAAAATGCATCCTTGTGTACCAGATGTTTTACCTTGATCTTTCGTTGAGTGAGTCGCCTGAGGTCTGATTATCAAGTAGAAACTAATCATCTAAGACTGCGACCCTTAAAATACTCCACAAGATATGAGGTACAAGGTGCCTGCTCCATTAACTCCTTTTTTACCGTAAAGTTTCTCAGTAAACCTGATTGACTGACTTCGTACTGAAAAAGCGTCAAAAGAGGGCCTAAGTAGATAATATATAAGTAAACTTAGTTAATATAATTCACACTATTTTCAGAAAGGCGGTCATCATTAAAGTCTTTGATCTTTCTTTTTCTCATTTGCACTTGAAAGAAAAATTCAATTAGCATTTCGACTTTTCATTGTGACTCTTCTTTTATTTTCCTTTGCCCTTTTTTCTTTCTTCTTTTCTTCCACTATTTTGACAAATGTTTCTTGAAGAAGACTGGCGCCCCAAAACGTATCCTCTGGATTTATTTGTAATTGTTGATCAATTATATATTTACAGGTTTAGTCGAAGAAAAATCCTCCTGGTATCATTTCTTGTTGCTGCAGCGGGTGCAATCGCTGCACTTCTACTCTCAGACAAAGCTGAACATGACAAAGGTAGCAAACTCGAAGTATTCGCCGACTCAAGCCTCACTATACTATACTCCAGCCTCACGCACTGAGAATCAAGTATCTGCAGTTTCGTGTTATATAGGCTTTGTTCCTTTCAAAACTAATTGAGGAGGAATGATTAATATTGAGGTCCTTGGTCAAAAACAGCAACTTTGACTTATACGAGACAAACTGAGCAAGACTTCGGGACCTGAGTCAAAAATATAAAGGTTATATGCCACAATTAGCAAACAGCAATCAAACTTTCCATACGTGAGAAGACTAAAATGTTGACAAAGGTGGTCAGCGGATGCTTTTGAGAGGTCTCAATGTAATGACACCTGGAGACAGAGAGAGCTGGCGCGAAGAGAGGAAGAGAGAAAGAAATGAGTGCTGAGTAATAGGTTCCTTTCCCTTAGGCTTTAAGCTCAGGCTCTGTTACCTGCACATACACTGTACACTACTAAATTACTATAATCTCAACCAGAACCATGTGGTACTTACAAAAGAAACGAAGCTGCAACGGCCAAAACTCAACAACAACAATGACAAACAACACAACTGTGCTCATTAACAGTCGTAACCTTCTTGAAGGCTCTGGCTAAAACCTATAAGGAAGTCGTAAATTAAACCTGACTGTAGCGCAAATATTCATAAAATATCGTTAAAAACATCATAAACGCCCACAACAAAAGGCTTACATTGACCTTGATCACTAAACATAACCAAAAAACCCTAGCGAACAAACTTAATCAACAACAAATTAACTTTCACAACATGGTAAAACTAAGACAGCTGCAGAAGAGAGCTTGATTGTACTCGGTTCTGCTTAAGTGCGCTCTGTGATCCATTCAAAAAGCATAAGGGACACTGTGAACGCGCTCTAGGTGCCATTTCCTAACAATTACAGCTTTGAGTTTTAAACGGTTTCACGTGTCCGCTGTGAATAGTTAGGGTACTGGGTATTTGTATGAAAAAACTGAATTGTAAATTACACCGTTGCACCAACTCTGTCGATTTTGAAGATGTTTCAACTCGCAAACGGGTACTCTGAAGAGCAGCTTTGTTTTCGAGGCTACTGAATTTGCCTCTCTAAATTAGGGTTAAATATTTTTTGGCCAGCATCGCAAGCGATAGGAGAAGTTTGCTTCAATAAGATTGCGCAACTATTTGCGACGGTGTGCCGAGTCTGCGATCACATAGAATTTAAAGAATCGAATGAACCACAAAAGTAAGGGCTAAATGTTTATTTTGCCGGTTTCCCATCAGGGCGAAGCAGTAAATGGCTGGACTTGGTTGGTTTTAATCTCTCTTTCAGGTTATATGGCTGGTAAAATCTTCATGTACCTGTGCGTTGCTAAGTTCAGTAGTGAGATCGCCTTTGCACTGGTGTACATTTATTCCGCTGAGCTGTTTCCAACAACTTTAAGGTATGTTTCGCTGACGATACTTGTACAGGAGTTTTCCTCTTGTATGCTCAGTGGGACTGGAACTTTGGAGCATGTCAACGCCGTTTCAAAAAACGTTAGACCTTTTTTGGATTTCTGTTTTGTCAATTTTAAATATTTTAGACTGGTTATAATTTAAATTGTGTAATATTGTTAACTGAAAAGCATAAAAAGAGAGCGTTTGATGAACATCGTATTACTGTAACGCAATATTCTGCTTTTATATTTAATTTTGCAATCTTATGTCTTTCCAAGGAACATCGGTATGGGTACGTCCACTGCTTCTGCGCGTGTGAGCGCATTTGCGTCGGCTTACGCTCCCCTTTTGGTGAGTAAATATGCGTAAAATTTTATGCTTGATCGACGATTAGGACGTTTTTAAGATGCGTGCGGGAGAACGTAACAGATTGCAAATTAAAAGGAAAGCAGTAGCTAGGTCTGGACAGCAGCAAAGTCGCAATAAGTTTTAGATATAAAACTACGATCTTAAATTTCACAGACATTTTTCTGCAGAAATTTCTGCCTTCTTCCCTTAATCAGCAACTTCAACACGCTAATATAAGTTTACCTTTGTAATATGCACGCTTTTTTCTATTATTGGCGATACGTACTCATTAGCACAGATTTGTACTTCTTGTAACACTTGCACTGAAGAAGGCAGACGTTTCTGTCGAAACATGTCTGTCGTGAAACTGATCAGTTTAAAATCGTAGTTTTATATCTAAAACTTAAAGCAGCATTTAGTTTCAACTAAACCGAAATCCTTTTCTCAATTGTTACAATTCTCAAGCCCAACACTCAGATCGGATGGTTTCCCTACACTTTCTTTCATAAAAGTATCAATAGTCGTCACTAAAAAGCAATAGAAATCGGTACAACGAAAGAAGTTTTATTTTCATAAAATCTGGTAAAGTTTTGCTCTAAGAAGTACTCAGAAGGTTTTAGAAGCTATTTGAAACACTCTTGAATCAAGTCTCCAAACTCCCCGAAGTTGGTTAGCAAAAATGTGCACATCGTTTTGACAATTAATCCACTTCCCAACCCTTGGATGTTGATGGCACACTTTTCATAGTGTTTGACGCATTACGCCATAAAACTACAAGAATAGCAGAAAAAGTCGACCAGAACTTAACCTGCCAGCAAGCTTTCCCGGGGTTTTGCGTTCCATTTATTTCACGGACTTTACACACTGGCGAGCGGCGTGAGAAGCCAACGGCAATGGGGTTTGCAGGAAAAGCTGTCAGGGTCATTCGGTAAAATCTTAGTTACATTTTTTAAAGTGCGTCTTCAGTACTGACTTCCTCACAATTATGTCAACTTTGTTTCAACAACAGCTGGCCGTTCATCGTTTCCTGCCTTTTGGGATAATGGGTGGCCTCGCTGTGGCTTCTGCGATTGTGTGCATGACCTTACCCGAGACTTACAACAAGCCTACCATGGAAAATTTGTCTCTGGATGAAAGGGAAAAAGAACCAGAAAAAGACGACAACAAAAACGCCAAAGCCGGGAATGATGAGGACATAGCCTTAGTGTGAAGACAAGAAGACGAATAATTGCAAATCCAAATTTATACCGAGCGGGGTGAATTTTTGAATGGGGTATATTACTAAGGGGCCCTAGTTTAGGACTGGTTTTGGCTTTTCAATAAATACTTTCAGAGCTGTAGCCCATAACTCGTTTGTTTGTGTTCAGCTATTCAGCTATTGTTTTGTATTATTGTATTGTATCATCGTATACTCGTAGAACCAAGCAACAGAAGCCACAAAAAAATTGATACTGAACTACTCTAAATTCTTTTCAATTAATTTTTGGAGAACTGAACTATAAAAAAGTGTCAGATCCTGTAGAAGATCTAACCAGCTATCGCATTTTATATCACTAATGAACGGTTTCAAAGTAAGGCTGGTTATACGGTAATATTTCGGAAGGCTTCATCATTGTCCGGTGTTGCATGTTAATAAGGGAATAACATGACTTTTTTCGGGAATATTGTTTATTTGCGCCCGCGTAGTGTCATTTGCGGCCCGAGCGCGAAGCGCGAGGGCCGCAAATGACACTACAAGGGCGCAATTAAACAATATTCCCGAAAAAAGTCATGTCATTATCATTATTATCAATAAACAATTAGGCCAAATGATATCAAGAATGCGATAAACACAATAATACCAAACACAAATCCGATTTAACTTCAGCGTAGAATTTCCGCAGTAATTCATTTAGCTCAACCGGTGTTACACAATTGAAGTCAACTTTCAGCTTTCTTTTGTCGCACCATTTCTCGAATTTTTTGATCCCCCACGAAGTGGCTCTCTTTGTATTTTCCGCCTGACCTTTTGCTTCTAATTTGTCCAAATCTTCTAGCCCCAAATCTGAGTTTTGACTGCTAATTTCTTCCATTACTTCAGTTTTCGCTCAAAGACGATTCGACGACTGAAAAAACTGCAGTTCAAAACCGGAGTTTCGCAAATGAATGGTTTTCCCGCGTCAACACTAGGCTTACTCTAATTGGTTAAAATCCATCGGATGATGAAGCAAGAACCAATCAGCTGTAGGGCTGATAATGTATTAGCAGCCCGCTGTCAGTCTTTTGCCGCCCGCTGAGCGTGTGTTTTGAAGAGGCCGATTTTCTATTTGGCCACGTATATTGATAATAATGATCCTTAAACAAAACGATGTTATAATTGAAAATAGGTTGCGGATATTTAAAGGCCCATTATCTCCCTTGATCCAACGCGGTCGTTTGATTTTGTTTTTAAATCGCGCCATTGTTAAATGATGACTCTGATTGGTTAATTATTTTTATCGCGCTTTTGATCTGGTTCATCAAGCCGAGTTGTCGCTTGTCCCCGGTTTCGCAAAGCAAATGGCTACAAATTCAACTTGCATATTTCTTCATGCATATTTATTCATTGAAACCGTGAACAATCGGTTCACAGGTTTAAAATCAAAACTTGATAAAACTCGCTGATTATGTGCCGAGGATTAAAATTATTTTGCCAGTTTAGCAAAATTATAACTAAGAATCTTTGGCTTAGAATGGCAAGGGATGAAAAAGATTGCAAATTGAAAAATTGAGCCAACTTTTCAAGTTCTCCTGTTGTGCTGTGGTTAATAAAGACAAATACAGATCATGGTTTGCTTCCCCTTTGTGAAAATAGTGTTACTTTGTTCTGATGATATTAGGATTTTTTATTTGTTTTCCTACAATCTTTCGATCATCATTTATCAATTTTTCGGTTTATGAAAGACCCTTTACTTTATTGCTGAAATGCCATGGTCCTCCTCGCGTAGTTAGATCAGTGGATGGAAGAAACAAACTTACGCGCTCGATTTCTACTTGGTGCAAACGTGGTCACTTGACGCTTGGTCTGCCTACAAAATTTGATCTTACTATCTACATGGACATCGAATCTAATCCTGGTCCTACGTCCTCTCGGATGGTGGGGATACACAGAGAACAAAACGCTTATTTGGGATATGAGTTCTCTGCGTCTTCGACTGCAACGAAACCGATGAACTGGCTTAATCACAATTCACAACACTCTTCTCCATTAGTGCCTTTTGTTCGTCGTACTCAGAGCTTCTGCTACTATTGGAATCTTCCAGGTATCTTATTTCCTTTGGGCAAAAATCGCCAAAGAAAGCTTAGAGGTTGCAGAGCGGGAAAATTGGTTCAAGAAAAGCGGCGGCGCTCGAATAATATTCGAGTTTTGGTTTCTCCCCAAGGCTGTCGATTAAATTCTTCACGATTTACATGCACTATGAAGACTCCCGTTGGACCGAATCCAAGAAATTTAATTGAAATTATTCCTAGCCCGATTAAAAGATACACACCAAGGGCTCGCTGTGTGAATTTTTGCTTGCTAAATGCTCGTTCAATTAACAACAAGACTACCATCATCAAAGACTTTGTTGTCGAAAATAATATTGATCTTCTTGGTGTTACGGAAACATGGCTTCAATCAGATGCTGACAATGAATTAATTATTCGTGATTTATGTCCTTCGGGTTATTCATTTCATCATGTTCCTAGGCCTGGTTCTACTCGTGGAGGTGGAGTTGGCTTGTTATTTCGATCATCTTTTAACTTAAAGTTGCAGCCGCTCAAGAAGTTTAAATCTTTTGAATATATAGATTTGTTATTGTCAAGTACAGTCAATTTAAAAATCAGGGTTATCATTGTTTATCGCCCACCTCCTTCGACCTTGAATGGTTTAACACCCTCATTGTTCCTAGATGAGTTTTCTACGTTCCTGGAACAATACACCACTGATCCTGGTGGATTATTATTAGTTGGTGATTTTAACATACATGTTGACACCTGTGCTTCCCAACACTCAACTGAATTTCTCCAATTGTTGGATGCTTTCAATCTTACTCAATATACACATGGCTCAACGCATAAAGAAGGACACACCCTGGATCTTGTGATTACACGATCTGATGATAACATTGTCTCGAATTTAACAATTGGTTCTCCTTTTGTCATCTCTGATCATGCTGCTGTTCACTTCCAGCTATCGCTCAATAAGCCGCCGCTCGACAAGAAGATTATTTCATTCAGAAAGCTTCGATCTATTGACTTTGATGATTTTTGTGTTGATGTTATGAATTCAAGCCTTCCTGATCTTTTTGCCTCGTCATCTTCATCCTTGGATTATTTGATTGATCAATATAATAAAGTCCTCGCTTCCATACTTGAGGCTCATGCTCCACTGCAAACCAAGACAGTTACTCTGCGTCCGGCTGCACCTTGGTATTCTGAGGAGATAAATAATTTAAAGAGATCCCGTAGAAAACTTGAACGACGCTGGCGAATGACCAAACTTCCTTCTGATCGTAAGTTGTTTGTTGAGGGATGTAATGCTGTCAACAACTTAATTCGTGACTCCAAGAAGAATTATTTCACATCATTAATTAATGAGAATCAGTCAAATTATCAAAAGCTTTTTAAGATAATTGATAAACTACTACAAAGGAAAACAGATATTCAATATCCCCCCTGCAAATCGCCCACTGATCTTGCTAACAAGTTTATTGAGTACTTCACTACAAAGATAGATAGAATACGGAGTCATATAATGACTGCTGCTCACTCTCATCGGGATACAGTTCCTGTTGTTGACAATGCCTGTCCATATTCTTTTGATAATTTCAAAACGGTAACAGCGGACGAAGTTCATACGTGTATCGTTAAGCTGGCTGCTAAGTCATGTGCTCTGGATCCTCTTCCTGGTTATGTTACAAGAAATGCACTTGGTGTTCTGTTGCATTTCATTTCCAAAATAATAAACATCTCACTGGAATCTGGTCAGATGCCTTCGCAACTCAAGGTTGCCATGTTACGCCCACTCCTTAAGAAACCTTCTTTGGATCATACACAGTTCTCCAATTATCGCCCGGTGTCGAATCTTTCATTTATCAGCAAAGCAATTGAAAAATTGGTAGCTAATCAACTTATCTCTTACATTAATGAATATGGGTTAAATGAGACATTTCAGTCAGCGTACAAGCAATATCACAGTACCGAAACTGCACTCATCCGTGTGCACAATGATATCCTTTCTGCCATTGACAATCGTCGAACTGTAATTTTACTCCTGTTAGACCTTTCTGCTGCCTTCGATACAGTCGATCATGCCATTCTCCTTTCTCGTTTGCGTGTACGATTTGGGATAGCTGGAAAGCCTCTATTATGGTTGCAATCTTATTTATCGAATCGCATGCAATATGTCTCCGTCGAGGGTGGTACCTCTACGAAACATGACCTTGAATGTGGAGTGCCACAAGGTTCTGTCTTGGGACCCATTTTGTATTTGCTTTATACTTCGCCGCTTTCAGACATCGTAAAGAAATTTAACTTGAGCTATCACTTTTATGCTGACGACTCACAGCTATACTTGTCTTTTCAACCAACTGTACTGGGTGATAGGGATCTAGCGGTGTCTAACATCGAGAGCTGTGTGAATGAAATTAATCATTGGATGATGGTTAATCGCCTTAAATTAAATAAAGACAAGACTGAATTATTGGTGATCTCCGCTAAACATCTTCCAAGACCACTCCTTCACGAAATTTCAGTTGCTGGTGAAACTATTAACTCCGTGCAAAAGGCGAGAAATATCGGCACTATCTTCGATAGCCATTTTTGCTTTAATGATCATGTTACTAACATTTGCAAATCTTCGTTTTATCATCTGCGAAATATCAGCTATATCAGGGAGTTTCTTTCAGCGACTACTACTGAATTGCTGGTTCATATGTTTGTAACTTCGAAGTTGGATTACTGTAATTCTCTTTTGTATGGCCTACCAGCCTACACTATAAAAAAGTTACAACACGTCCAGAATGCCGCGGCGCGCCTTGTCACACTTACAACAAAGCATGATCACATTACGCCTGTTCTTTTTAATCTTCACTGGCTTCCCGTTGAACAACGTATTATTTTTAAGATTTTACTTATAACCTACAAGGCACTTAATAACTTGGCACCGTCGTACATTTGTGATTTGATTACATCTTACACTCCATCGCGTCAACTACGCTCATCATCGAAGCACCTTCTGGTTTCTCCATCCTATAACTTGAAAACATATGGCGCAAGATCTTTCTCTGTATCATCACCATCATTATGGAATGCTTTGCCATGTGAAATTAGAAATGCTTTGTCTGTGTCTGTTTTTAAAAGTAGATTGAAAACGTTTCTTTTTAGGAAAGCTTTTTATAATTAATTTTAGCTGTTTTAAGTGTTAATTTTAAAGTTTTGTAAGGCGCCTTTGAACAGTAGGATACTGGCGCGGTATAAATCTTTTATTATTATTATTATTATCTTTCTTTTGGTGTTCAAGGGGCATTTTGGTTTATGAGCAATGATACTTGATGGTACCTGGTTTTAATTTGACCTCCAAAACATAAAAATCACCATGGCATAGCGCCCTTAAAACGAACATTTTTAACATTCCTTATGTTACATGGATCGCCAAGAATAAACTTGACTTACGCTAGGAAAATGAATTTAAAAAAAACACCACCACAGAGATATTTGTCGGTTCTCTGTCAACATAAGGCTATTTTAATGATTCATACTAGCCAAAAATACACAGTAAGTTTGTGACAATGGCAGTAGCAGTATTCGTCAGAACGCAAATTGCAGCATGCACAACTAGATAACAGGCAATTCTACAGACTGGTAACGTTCAAATTGTTTCGCTACTTGCTTAAACAATTAGAGCAGCGTCCGCCGTACGTCTTACGACTTGGGTGCAGAGTTTGTCTTCTTTATACTGCATAGCCATCGAATACGTTAAATCGTCTTAGAAGTCCCTTTAAGTAACAAAAACCAAAACCTAAACAAGAGGCTCTAGAAACATCTGAAAAAAGTTTAAATGCTGATCTTGGGGCGCGATTCGAAAAATAGTGTGTTCACGATCACTTGAAGTCACGGTGGCCATGTTGTAGAAGAAACAAAGAAACATGTTGGGGGAGAAAACGATTCTTTTGGGAATTGAACTCTATTTTTATGCAAATTGTTTCCTTTGTTTCAATAAACCAATATGGCTGCTGGTCACGTGAGCGAACACTCTCCATTACCCATTTCGACCGTGGCAAGCCAGTGGACAATCACTCAGACGCGAAATGAGTAAATAGCCAATGAAATTTCATGCGCTTGAATGAAAGAAAAGGAAAAGCAATTCTCGTCACCATCAAATCAAATCCTCTGGCAATTTTAAGCCACCAACGTAACAAAACCAGAAGTCAACAATTTCGTAAACATTTTTGGAAAAAACCGTTAACCTTAACAAACCTAGCCTCCTTCGCAGACGTCTTTGGGCTCGCGTTCCTTGCCCACGAACGTCTGCTGAACTGAACTGCCACTTCCGTTCGTCGGCGGTTAGCCTTTGTTTTGAAGAAACCAATAACGAGCTGGGTAAGAATGGAAATCGACACCCGATTCACGTGCATCGTCTGTGAAAATAATCTAGGGTTCGAAGTCCTACTTTCCATAAATTGGAAAACGAACTATGATTGGCTAACCGCCGCGAACGGAAGTGGTAGTTCAGTTCAGCAGACGTTCGTGGGCAAGGAACGCGTAACGAGCCCAAAGACGTCTTCGAAGGAGGCTACGGCAAACCATAACGAAGATTACCTACGAGAATCACCGAAACTGGGTTTAATTTTACGGTGTCCACACAACTTATTCCAAAATGGCGGCCAATTTATTATTCTTTTGTTTGCATGTTAATTAGCCCTCTTTGCCTCGTCAGCATGTACAAAATACAAAAGAATTTTGAAGTGAAAATGAGGCAAAGAGGGCTAATTAACATGCAAACGTATTGAAATTGACGTATAGCGGCTGAGTGAATGTAACAGTGCGTGCCACTGTCGAACCATACTAGGTTCATGTTAACATAACATAGTATTTTGTTCTGCTGAAAAACTATTTTAAAGGATTTAAGTCAGCTTTTTGTCCTTCTCACGAAAACTTGCCTAAATTTCGTCGCTTGCAATATATTTTAATCCTGTACAGTGCTGACCAGACTTTGTTTGTAATATACAAAAATTCAATTTATTTTAGAAACAATATTAATAGATAATATAAATTTAAATACTCTATACCATTGAAACTTCATTAACCATTTAGCTTGGAGCTTCCACGTCCAAGCAAAAAAAATCAATATTGAATTCATTGACGAAATTACGAAATTAAGTTTTCAATTATTCAATTCAATTACGTTCAGCGCACTACCGCGTCTACCACTACAGGCCACTCTAGGCAGCTAAATCCGTGAGGCCAGCAGGCTTTTTACCTCCTACACAGCCGTTAGCTACAGCAGCTTTTGGCCCGTTAGGTTGCAATTGATTCCTAAGTCTTACGTAATTGAAAGTCTATACGGCACACGCCTTGCAAAAATGGAATCCGAAACCTCACCATGTCTTGAAGGAAAGGGGAGGCGACCTTACTAAGTAGCGAGGTGTGAGGAGACCTTACTAAGTAGCGAGGTGTGAGGAGACCTTACTAAGTAACGAGGTGTGAGGAGAACTTACTAAGTAGCGAGGTGTGAGAAGACCTTACTTAGTAGCGAGGTGTGAGGAGACCTTACTAAGTAGCGTGGTGTGAGGAGACCTTACTAAGTAGCAAGGTGTGAGGAGACCTTACTAAGTAGCGAGGTGTGAGGAGACCTTACTAAGTAGCGTGGTGTGAGGAAACCTTACTAAGTAACGAGGTGTGAGGAGAACTTACTAAGTAGCGAGGTGTGAGAAGACCTTACTTAGTAGCGAGGTGTGAGGAGACCTTACTAAGTAGCGTGGTGTGAGGAGACCTTACTAAGTAGCGAGGTGTGAGGAGACCTTACTAAGTAACGAGGTGTGAGGAGAACTTACTAAGTAGCGAGGTGTGAGAAGACCTTACTTAGTAGCGAGGTGTGAGGAGACCTTACTTAGTAGCGAGGTGTGAGGAGACCTTACTAAGTAGCGAGGTGTGAGGAGACCTTACTAAGTAGCGTGGTGTGAGGAGACCTTACTAAGTAGCGAGGTGTGAGGAGACCTTACTAAGTAGCGAGGTGTGAGGAGACCTTACTAAGTAGCGAGGTGTGAGAAGACCTTACTTAGTAGCGAGGTGTGAGGAGACCTTACTAAGTAGCGAGGTGTGAGGAGACCTTACTAAGTAGCGTGGTGTGAGGAGACCTTACTAAGTAACGAGGTGTGAGGAGAACTTACTAAGTAGCGTGGTGTGAGGAAACCTTACTAAGTAACGAGGTGTGAGGAGACCTTACTAAGTAGCGTGGTGTGAGGAGACCTTACTAAGTAGCGAGGTGTGAGGAGACCTTACTAAGTAGCGTGGTGTGAGGAAACCTTACTAAGTAACGAGGTGTGAGGAGAACTTACTAAGTAGCGAGGTGTGAGAAGACCTTACTTAGTAGCGAGGTGTGAGGAGACCTTACTAAGTAGCGTGGTGTGAGGAGACCTTACTAAGTAGCGAGGTGTGAGGAGACCTTACTAAGTAACGAGGTGTGAGGAGAACTTACTAAGTAGCGAGGTGTGAGAAGACCTTACTAAGTAGCGAGGTGTGAGAAGACCTTACTAAGTAGCGAGGTGTGAGAAGACCTTACTTAGTAGCGAGGTGTGAGGAGACCTTACTTAGTAGCGAGGTGTGAGGAGACCTTACTAAGTAGCGAGGTGTGAGGAGACCTTACTAAGTAGCGTGGTGTGAGGAGACCTTACTAAGTAGCGAGGTGTGAGGAGACCTTACTAAGTAGCGAGGTGTGAGGAGACCTTACTAAGTAGCGAGGTGTGAGAAGACCTTACTTAGTAGCGAGGTGTGAGGAGACCTTACTAAGTAGCGAGGTGTGAGGAGACCTTACTAAGTAGCGTGGTGTGAGGAGACCTTACTAAGTAACGAGGTGTGAGGAGAACTTACTAAGTAGCGAGGTGTGAGAAGACCTTACTTAGTAGCGAGGTGTGAGGAGACCTTACTAAGTAGCGTGGTGTGAGGAGACCTTACTAAGTAGCGAGGTGTGAGGAGACCTTACTAAGTAACGAGGTGTGAGGAGAACTTACTAAGTAGCGTGGTGTGAGGAGACCTTACTAAGTAGCGAGGTGTGAGGAGACCTTACTAAGTAACGAGGTGTGAGGAGAACTTACTAAGTAGCGAGGTGTGAGAAGACCTTACTTAGTAGCGAGGTGTGAGGAGACCTTACTAAGTAGCGTAAATCATGTAGTATGGACCACACCTTGTGATGTTCGGGTTTGTTTTGGGGAGGGGGGGGGGTATATACAGCTCCCCCAAAACATCTTATAATCCCATACGATGAAATACTCCTTATAGAGCTTCCTCGTACGTCACTCTGGAGAAGGAGTCCTATCAGTACCAAACCAAAAAAAGATATGTTGGGCTAAACTAGAGGCAATAACAATCGGAACAGAAACACGTGCCTCGTGATGAAGCTCAGTAGCAGAAAGTGCTCAAGGAACATGTCGCATTCAAACGTAGTTGCACATTACACTTCAATGTGCGGGTATCACTGCATACGGTCAAGCTTTCTAGACAGAAATCATCGTTCCGCAGATAAGGAATAGAAAGAAGAACCAAACCTAACGACTACTGGTCCAAGTTTACCAAAACGCCACTTTGACAAATTTCTGAACTTGCACACGGGACTGCGGAGATGAAAACGCACTGGAACAAACTGGACTGTTCAGCTTGGAACTAACTTTCTAGTGAAATCGCGTACCCCAAGTTTCACTGAGTCCCGAGGGTCAAAGCGTGAACTTTTGTAACCAGAAAATGAAACCTTCTTCTCACGAATTTTGATTGTCATTCGTAGCTGCTGCCCAAGAAGGCATTCGCCGTTTTGGTCGGCAAATCACATTGCTTTTGTTTTGAGATGTGGTTCAAAACATAAGGCCTGCTATTTCACTTGATGACATTGTTGATCTCCTTAGAGAGTCTTCTCCTTCCGCGCCTGCAAGACGAAAACTAAGGTCAGATAAGGAACCAGAACCGCATTGAAAATACTCGTGTGGACAGGGCCGTACCTAGGATTTTTTGTCTGCGGGGGCAAACTCCGCGCACCTTCACAGTGGCCCCCCGAATACAGACAGGGTTTCTAGTTGCACGTTTTGTTTTCACCCCTACACAGAAGGTTGCCTCTAAAGGCCCGGCCAAACGAGTGCAACATCATCCAACAATGTTGAATCCAACATTGTTGGACGATGTTGCACAGTGTTGAACGAGGTGGCCAAACGAATGCAACATGTTGGATTCAACACTTGGTCTCAAGGGATTGGGACAAAAATTTACCAAGACTCCTTAGAAAACAAACCCGTGCGATATTGTCTTTGGTAGCCCAGAAAATGCTGCGAGACCGATAACTTTACATAAAACAAGCAGTGAAAACGTAAAGCTTGTGGGATGTGGCTGGAGTGACAATGATATACCTCACAAATTAATGTGATTTGGTAAGCTGAAGCCACTCTAAAGGCACTAAGGCCACATGGTAGCGGGCATTACCCCTTAATGAGGTATATCATTGTCACTCCAGCCACATCCCACAAGCTTTACGTTTTCACTGCTTGTTTTATGGATATGTGGGTACTTGAGCCTGAGCATTAGCTATGCCATGCTGATGAGGCCTAACAAGGCCGAAACAGCTGTCCATGGTTGCTAATGCTTGGGCTCAATCTTTGCTTTGGTATATTTAAGGGGTAATGCCCGCTACCATGTGGCCTTAGTGCCTTTAGAGTGACTTCAGCTTACCAAATCACATTAATTTTTGAGGTATATCATTGTCACTCCAGCCACATCCCACAAGCTTTACGTTTTCACTGCTTGTTTTATGGATATGTGGGTACTTGAGCCTGAGCATTAGCTATGCCATGCTGATGAGGCCTAACAAGGCCGAAACAGCTGTCCATGGCTGCTAATGCTTGGGCTCAATCTTTGCTTTGGTATATTTAAGGGGTAATGCCCGCTACCATGTGGCCTTAGTGCCTTTAGAGTGGCTTCAGCTTACCAAATCACATTAATTTTTGAGGTATATCATTGTCACTCCAGCCACATCCCACAAGCTTTACGTTTTCACTGCTTGTTTTATGGATATGTGGGTACTTGAGCCTGAGCATTATCTATGCCATGCTGATGAGGCCTAACAAGGCCGAAACAGCTGTCCATGGCTGCTAATGCTTGGGCTCAATCTTTGCTTTGGTAGATTTAAGGGGTAATGCCCGCTACCATGTGGCCTTAGTGCCTTTAGAGTGGCTTCAGCTTACCAAATCACATTAATTTGTGAGGTATATCAACTTTACATAAAGCCTGGTTTCCACTAGCTACTCAAACACAAGCGCAAGCACAAGAGCACTTATTTCACTGTGAAAACGGGCTTAACGCAAGCATAAGCATAAGCATAAGCGCAAGCACATTAGCGCAAGCATCAAAATTTTTCCTTTTCCTAGTGCTTGCGTTCGCTTGCGTAGTGTTCGTTTTCACTTAGCATAAGCTTCGTATGCTTGCGCTTGTGCTTACGTTGCTAGTGAAAACCAGGCTTAAGCCTTTCGGCCTCCGCGTAAGACAATCTTCTCGCTTACGCTGGTCTACAGTTACAGCTACTCCTTTTCCTTTCGCTTTCTTTTTGAAGAGAGATCACTTGTTTTAGTGCTCTCTTCGTCGAGAGATTGAAAACTTTGTTCGTTCGTGATACTGTTTTTTTAACACACACGCGGCAACGCGCGAAGCAAGTATAAACCATGAATACAGATACCGCAAAGTCAGCTTAGTGGGCATGCGCGCATTCAACATTGTTGAAAACAGTGGCCAAACGAATGCAACATTGTTGTTCACACCTGAGACAAAAGAAATGTTGGATGACGTTGAAGACGATGTTTGATGGATATCAAACTTCGTCCAACATCATCCAACATCATGCAACATCGTGCAACATGGTGGCCACACGAGTGCAACATGTTGGATTCAAAAATGTTGGACGATGTTGCATCAACATGTTGGATCCGTTTGGCAGGGCTGTAAGACCTTTAAGGAAACAAACCACACTTATGTTTTTGTTATAAATTTTCATGATTTATTATGGCATAAACACCTTGTGTAGTTTGAAAATCTCGTTTCAAGCTCACCGACAACGTGATCGATTTAACAATTAGATTATGAGCTAGAGATTTCTATCGCGTGATAGTTGATGAGGGCGCAGCCCGAATCAGCTATCACGCATAGAAATCGAGAGCGAATAATCTAATTGTTTTAGTATAAATTATTTATTATTATTATTATTATTATTTATTATCTCGCCACATAGAAAATATTACAAGTAGAATAGAAAAGGTAATAAATAGCTAATTAATATTAAATTTAAAGTGTACATACAATTTTGAAGGAAGGACTGTGGCGGGGAAATCTCCGAGAAGCAAAGCTTATGAGGAATAGAGATTCCCCCCCACGGGCATTAAATATTACTAGGCGGTATTTAAAAAAAAAGAAAAGACATGTATTTTAAGTATATGAGTGTGATTGGACAAAAATGATATATATAAATTGTTATGGTAATTAGGTAGTGTCTTGTCTGGCCCTTAAAAATGGTTTGATCACACGCTTGAATATATTAAAAGTCGGGGCGTTTTTGATGTTGCTCGGTAATGAATTCCGTATCCTAGGACCTTGAAACAGGATCGAAAATTTTTTGATATTTGTTCTACAGGTATGAGATCGGTAAAGGTCAGAGTATCTCGTTGAATATTGATGAATCTGATTTCCAGTTTGAAAGATTTGATTAAAAGCAGTAGGTAAAGCGTCATGATGATATAAGTACATAAAAGAACTTACTTGGAGCGAGTAGATACTAAGGACATCAAGAATTTTTAAATTTGCAAAAAGAGGTTTACTTGAAGCCCTATAGTCAGCCTTAGAGATCGCCCGTACTGCTCTTTTCTGTAGTATGTAAATTCGTTGCAGGTTGGTAACATAAGTAGAGGCCCAAATTAAATTGCAGTAAGTAAGATAAGGATAAACAAGGGCATAGTATAGTGTAAGAAGAGATTTTGAGGGCAAATAGTATTTAGCTTTATAAAGTAACCCGATAAGTAAATTATCTAAATTCTCCTCGCAGACACTTCGAAAACGCGAAGAAGCGGCCGCCATTTTGTTGATAACTATCACAGAAAAGATAGCGAGTAGCGTAGCTTATCAGAGAACGGCATTCTTGATAGAACGCAGTAGATTTATACTAAAAATGGATAAAACACATTTAGCCTGTAGTAGTCTCATGGTTGGTCGTTGTGTGCGGCGTTTGCTCGATGGCGTTGAACAGTCGTTGTACGAGGCTTTACCAGGGTAACGTTCATAGAGTCAGCTACCTGGCTGATTCGACTCCACACCTGCCAGGATTCATCTCCTCTTGCTGATTTATTGCATTCTTTGGCGAGAGTTATGCTTTGGTATGCATCGTCAAGGTTACAGCTCTTAGCTTGTAGGGACTTTGTTACTTGGGCTAAAAATGACAGAACAAACTGAGATACTGTGAAAAGCGACTATGAATTCAGAGTCTTGGAGAAGATGTGAATAAACTGAAGCATCACGTTTAGCATCGCCACTGCTTGACGACGAAATTTCACCCAGAGCTAGAAGTACAGACCCATATTTAGCAAGAAGAGCAGAAAGGGTAGTAACTTTTGCACTCCAACGAGTAGCACATTATTGTCATAAGAAAACTCGCACTGGCTTTTACCTCGAAAGATTTTCCAAAATAATTATTTGGATTTACATTGAAGAAAGACTTTTCAGTCAATTAGTCGGTTTTCTTGAGATTTTGGACCAATATAGCTACATGAAATCAAGCAAAAAGCCCAGCAAAATCAAACACTATGTTAGAAAAAAAAGAAAACATTTAGTTTTTCTGGCGGGGGCAACTGCCCCCCCCTGCCCCCCCCGCTATGTACGGCCCTGGTGGACAGCTGTCGATCGAAGGAAGGCAGGAGCAGAAGTTAGAAATGCTGTACAGCATTAAAACTTTCGGGTTATGATTTTAGGATGTTATCCAGAGACTAAAAATTAGAGAAGGTTTTACATCACAACTCCAAACAACAGCAACGAAAACACCTTTCAATTGCACGATCACAGTTAAGGATTTCATCCCTTGCCTAGAACGTATTAAACACGTGCTTTAAATGCGTGGCGGCGGGGAGGGAGAGGTGGGGGGGGGAGGGGGAGGGAGGGAGGACAAGTCAACGGTGCCTTGTGTTGGAGTTGATATTGACGTCTAAACGGTTCGGGCAACGTGTAAATCGACAGGTTCAAAGACAAAATGCAGTAAATAATGAAAACATGTACAGTGGGTCTCACCCAAAGATGACAGCGCCTTTCTGGCTGCAAATTTTACCGACTGCACATCACATCTACTGAGGTACAGTAATAGGGGCACCAAGTCTCTGGCCTGTTTAAAATAGAAAAACAACAACAGGATCATACACAGGTAGTTTAAAGGCGTCTTATTGGGGAAACCTTGTTTACAATATTTGCCTCATTAGCCTGAACAATTCAGTTTCTGATGGAGCTACAAATAAATCAGTTCTGAATATTGAAAGGTCATAGTATGAACAACTCTGCCAATGAATATGAGCCTCATGTATTGAATACTTTTTGAGCAACGCGGGTTTAAAAACTCAAAATTTTGCAAAGAATGTATGAGCTCATTAGTGCGTTTGCCACCCACAAATTTTGCAGTTTTAGGAAGACAAAATCTCCTTGAATACTACACCTAAAGAGCTAACAATTCCCCAATGTATTACATTTCACTAGCTATTTAGCTGCCTGGAGTCAAATCACGTCTAACATGTTTCCTTCTGTAAGCCACCCACCCACCTTCCTTCTTAACTCGCCATTCTTTTGCAAGTGTAATAAATAGGCCTCTGAGTAAAGACAAAACAAGCATCGTCAGCTAAATTTCTTGTTAAAATAAAGGTCCGCAGGTACAAGACTAACAAATAATTGCAAAACTGCTAAAACAAGAAAACAACTTCAATGCACCACTGTTCAATGACAAAACTTCAATGCGCTATGGAATTCAATTTCATTGCATGTAAAATTCATTCTTGTGCTTGTAAGGGTAGAATATAGAACATTGTTGTGTAGACTATAATTAATTCGCAATGATCAGTCCTTATGGCGCAGAGCATGTGTAGCTCGTTCCTTTTTGATTTGGTTAAATTTAATTTAACTAAGTTAACCACCACGAGCTTAGCGGTTAAGCGGTTCACAAGCTTAGCGGTCAAGCGGTTCACAAGTCTAGTGGTTTAAGGAGTTCTCAAGTTTAACGGTCCACAAGTTAAGCGGTCAAGCGGCCCGCGAGCTCAGCGGGAATCCAGCGGACAATCCCTTAAGTGCAGGCTCACATGGTACGTGGTAGCTTTGTACACCGCTACGATCTGCGAGTTCTTCGTCGAGCGTTTGTGCGGTGGTCTGTGGAGCGGTTTATTTAGCGTCTTCCCCCCTCCCATCCCTTATTTTTTCTTCCTTCCACTGTTTCTTCAGTGTGACGGGTGCCTGGAATGGGGGCTCATGACTGGGTTGCGGGGATTTGCCAGCCATGGGGGCAGTATTATATCTAGGGGCTGCTTGGCCACAGTGGAAGCCCCTAGGTATCCCAGGCACCCACCTTCCACTTAAGCGAGGCAATTGGTTAATTTCTCATTCTCTACAAGATAGTATTGTATTCAATTCTGTTCGCAGATTCATTCCACTTACAAAAAGAAGGAACATGTTCATATCGGAACACGCAGCATCTTGTCATACCTACAGCTTGGGCAACGAAGTAATCACTGTCGAGCAAAAGACAAATCACAGGACAGAAGAAGGTTTTCGTCAATGGAATCTCAGTGTATTGTTTCAGCTAGGAACAGAAAAAAGTACATCGTTCATCAGACAACCGATGAGAAACGAAATAACAACTAAACAAGGGAAAAGAAACAGGCTACCCATACAAAGAAACGCCTGGTGTACCTGCGCAACAACAGCATCCTTCTCAGGGGAACGAAGACGCTTAGTGACCACGACTGAGGTAAAAGGGAACAAAAACCATAACTTACGACTTTCAGAGAAGAGCACTTTGTAACATGCATGAGAAAGCACTTTGCAATATGCCTTTGTGAGATGCACGTGGCGGTTACGCATGTCTCGAAATGCTGCAAATGTGAGGACCTGAGCACGAAAATGTACCCAACAGCCTTATTTCAGAACTAGAAAACGGTAAGAAACAAGCAAGGCTGGTTACACGGCTAGGAATATATATTTAAACCAATATTTCGGGAGGCACAGCCTTCCTTCATCAGGGTGTTACATATTATGACACTAAGATGAAACGACGTTACAGTTTTAAAAAAAGGTTGTACATGTAACATGATATTATAATAAAGGTAAACAATACAACGTAAAATAAAAAAACGTTACAGTTTGAAAATTTGAAAAAAACGTAACAAGAAAACAAAAAGATAGGTATTATATTTCTTCTTTTCTGTTGATACCTAACGGTTCAAGAGTTTGATCTCTATCAATTAGATATGCTTCTCTGGCTCTTCGTACACCGTCACGATTAGATTTGGACTGTTCTAGTGGAATTAGTTGCATGTCAGAAGCGCTGTGACCGTTAGAGAGAAAATGTTCTGATACTGCAGTGGGTTTAGAGCTGTTGGTTTGTTTGTCGACTGTTCTACGATGTTCGTTGAAACGGTCCTTAAGTCGTCGTTTAGTTTCGCCTATGTATTGTTTGTGACAGTGATTGCATTGTACCATGTATATGACATTTTTGGAATTACAGTCAATGTGATGTTTGATAAATCTAGTTTCGCCTGTGGAATGAAAAGTATAGGTTGTAAGTCCATCAGTTATGTAGTTGCATGTTAAACAGTTGTGGCCACAGCGAAAGGCACCAAGGGGTTGATTATTTTTAGCAGGTTTACGTAGTTTAGCACTGACCAATAGATCGTTAAGATTGTTAGAACGTCGGAAAGCAACAAGAGGGGCAGCCTTGAAAACGTCAACGCAGCGGGGAGATGAAGATAAAATGTTGAAGTGTTTGTGAATAATAGATGATACGGAGCGAATAGCTGGATTGTATGTTATGACAAGGGTACACGTGTAGGTTGGTTAGTATCGGAATTGCGTTGTTTGGGGGCAAGTGCTTCGGTACGTGAAATGTTGTAAACGCGTTGTATTTCGTTGTTGAGGTAAGAGAGATTGTACCCACGTTTGTTGAGATAAGACTTAAGTTCGTTAAGACGGAGTGCGAAAGTTTCGTCAGAAGAGCAGATGCGTCGAAGTCTGAGAGCTAAACTGAATGGAATAGCTCTTTTGCTGTGTCTGGGATGGCAAGAGGATTGTAACAAGTAGAGATGTTTGTCAGTAGCCTTAGTGTAAAGATCAGTAGTGATTTTACCGTTGTTCAGTGACACGTTGACGTCCAGAAAGGGTATGGATGAGAAAGAATAATTGGAAGTAAATTTAATTGTAGGGTGAATGTTGTTGAGATATGTGGTGAAGGTGTTGAGATCGTCTACTGAGTGTGTCCATATCATAAAAATGTCATCTATAAAGCGCCACCAGGTATGCGGTTGGTGTGGGGCATGTGATAGAGCGTTTGTCTCGAGTTTGGCGACACCCATCACTACATACCACACCAATCACGCTCACGATCAATCTGTTAGCAATTCTATCATCACCCCTCTTCTTCCATCCAAACCCAAACGTAAACGCAGACGCCGCCGCAAACGTAAAGCCAACAACAATAGATACTGGAGACGCGACAACAAAAACATACAACTTGACACTAACGCTGTCATCAACTTAAGCAGCGTCACTCTCACTCACGAAGAGACCCAGTTACTTGCTAGAGGTCTCTCTTTTTGCCCCACGCCACGCAACATCAACTGGACTGAGGTTAGAGCTGATTTCAATGAATTCACCAGACGTATGCGACTACTCGAATTTTTTCATGACTATCCCCCTCAAAATAACCCCAATCCATTCCGCCCTAAAAGCACGTGGACCCCTCCACCTCACAGAGATCCTGCCCTTGACACCTTTTTAGACGCTGTGGAACGTGACCTCTTCAACATCAAACCATCTCCTATACGCGACAACCTAACCGCACGCGAACGACGTGCTTGCAAACTACTTAGCAGACGCACTGACATTATCATTAAATCCGCAGACAAGGGATCCGGTATAGTCATCATGGACCGGGATTGGTACATCAACGAATGCCTACGACAGCTAAACGACACCAAATTCTACAAGACTCTAGATAAGGACATCACTGATGACATCCAAAAACGCATACGTATTTACGTACAACGCATGCACCGTGACCAAATCATTGACGATGACACTAAACGTTTTTTAATACAAACCGATACTAAGACCGGACGTTTTTACATTTTACCCAAAATTCACAAACAGGGTAACCCTGGACGCCCTATTGTTTCTAGTAATGCACATCCAACAGAACGCATCTCACAGTTCGTAGACTATCATCTCAAACCTCTCGTACAGACTACCCAATCATTCATAAAAGACACCACTCACTTCCTCAACAAACTCGAAAATCTCGGACAACTGCCCAACAATGCCATTCTCGTTACACTTGACGTTTCTTCACTCTACACCAACATACCCCATAACGAAGGCATCAATGCATGTCGTTACTTCCTCGATACACGCAAACGCACTACCTCCACTATCGGCACTGAAACTCTCTGTGACCTCATACGCATGATACTCACTATGAACAACTTTTCATTCGACGACAAGCACTACTTGCAAGTACACGGTACTGCCATGGGAACTAGAATGGCACCATCTTATGCCAATCTTTTTCTCGCCAAACTCGAGACAAACGCTCTATCACATGCCCCACACCAACCGCATACCTGGTGGCGCTTTATAGATGACATTTTTATGATATGGACACACTCAGTAGACGATCTCAACACCTTCACCACATATCTCAACAACATTCACCCTACAATTAAATTTACTTCCAATTATTCTTTCTCATCCATACCCTTTCTGGACGTCAACGTGTCACTGAACAACGGTAAAATCACTACTGATCTTTACACTAAGGCTACTGACAAACATCTCTACTTGTTACAATCCTCTTGCCATCCCAGACACAGCAAAAGAGCTATTCCATTCAGTTTAGCTCTCAGACTTCGACGCATCTGCTCTTCTGACGAAACTTTCGCACTCCGTCTTAACGAACTTAAGTCTTATCTCAACAAACGTGGGTACAATCTCTCTTACCTCAACAACGAAATACAACGCGTTTACAACATTTCACGTACCGAAGCACTTGCCCCCAAACAACGCAATTCCGATACTAACCAACCTACACGTGTACCCCTTGTCATAACATACAATCCAGCTATTCGCTCCGTATCATCTATTATTCACAAACACTTCAACATTTTATCTTCATCTCCCCGCTGCGTTGACGTTTTCAAGGCTGCCCCTCTTGTTGCTTTCCGACGTTCTAACAATCTTAACGATCTATTGGTCAGTGCTAAACTACGTAAACCTGCTAAAAATAATCAACCCCTTGGTGCCTTTCGCTGTGGCCACAACTGTTTAACATGCAACTACATAACTGATGGACTTACAACCTATACTTTTCATTCCACAGGCGAAACTAGATTTATCAAACATCACATTGACTGTAATTCCAAGAATGTCATATACATGGTACAATGCAATCACTGTCACAAACAATACATAGGCGAAACTAAACGACGACTTAAGGACCGTTTCAACGAACATCGTAGAACAGTCGACAAACAAACCAACAGCTCTAAACCCACTGCAGTATCAGAACATTTTCTCTCTAACGGTCACAGCGCTTCTGACATGCAACTAATTCCACTAGAACAGTCCAAATCTAATCGTGACGGTGTACGAAGAGCCAGAGAAGCATATCTAATTGATAGAGATCAAACTCTTGAACCGTTAGGTATCAACAGAAAAGAAGAAATATAATACCTATCTTTTTGTTTTCTTGTTACGTTTTTTTCAAATTTTCAAACTGTAACGTTTTTTTATTTTACGTTGTATTGTTTACCTTTATTATAATATCATGTTACATGTACAACCTTTTTTTAAAACTGTAACGTCGTTTCATCTTAGTGTCATAATATGTAACACCCTGATGAAGGAAGGCTGTGCCTCCCGAAATATTGGTTTAAATATATATTCCTAGCCGTGTAACCAGCCTTGCTTGTTTCTTACCGTTTTCTAGTTTACAATTTTATAGCTGGTTAGATCTATTACAGGATCCGGCTCTTCTATTTTGCAACGGTGGTCCTTGCTATTTAGTATTTTCCAGCCTTATTTCAGACTGAAATACGAAATTTGCCTTTTAATTTCCTGAACAAATTACAACCGAAACGGCAACATTATATGCCCATCAGCAGGCCAATGAGGCCCCGTCCACACATATCCGGAGATTTTTGTATCCGCAAAATTTTTTATGCGGATACACCTAGCGTCCACACGTGTCCGCCGTATACGCTCGGTGTATCCGGAGATTTCTGTATACACTCTCCAGAGTGGAAATTTCTGTATACGCTGTGTATCCGGATACGTGTGGACGCTCGTATCCGTATATTTTTGTAGACGCTGACGTCACAGTATCAGAACCAGTCTTTTTCCGCGCGAGATTCTTTGTAATGCGCATGCTCTGTTGACTAATCCTTTGAGATGTCCGGATACGAATCGGATACGTATCGGATACGTGTGGACGGTCGTATACGATTCGTATACGCTACGTGTGGACGCAGATATTTTTGTATCCGCATAAAAAAAATTGCGGATACAAAAATCTCCGGATACATGTGGACGGGGCCTGAGACTGCCTTTACACAGACCGAATACCGTTGGCGCCACAGACACTCGTATGCATACATAGGGGAGGAGGGAACGAGGGAAGACTGGGGGAGGGAGAGCGGGGAGGGGAGAGCGGGGTGGGGAGAAGCGAGGTGGGGGAGAAGCGAGGCAAAAAGAGAAGGTACGTCAGTCGGCGAAACACAGTTCTGACTTCTCTTGCCATCTGGAACGGAAGAATTCGCAGTGATAGCGAAAAAAAACTATTGCCCTTTCGCAAAATCGCCGTTCCTTGAGATTTTCCATTGCACTCGAGATTGATCGGGTTAACTTTTAGCTTTAGAATTGAGGAACAACGTTTCAGGACTGAGTGTAATACTTACGTTCATAAGCGACATCATTGATGTACTTGGACAAGTTGGGCCTGCAAGTTTAGATGTAAATTATAATGCTGATCCTCTAGACTAAAGAGTGACATAAACTTGAACATAGTTGATTGTTTTGAAATTCAAAGAGTGTTAAAACGACACTTCTAATAATCGCCGCTCTAGAAGCTCATGGTTCGGAATAACCGCCGCGTTGTTGTTGAGATGTGCGGTGCTTATTAGAGGGCGGCGCTCATCGGTATTTTCGCTCTCAAGTGAGGCGCTAATTCGAGGGCGGCGCCTATTGAGGCGCTCTTTCGAGTAAATACGGTAATGGTCCCAGATGTTTAAAGTTGCAACCCATTTCCATTCTGGCTATTCATATTCAAAGACACCGAGAGCGCAGTTTAAGAAAATTAACAGCCAGGGTAAATGGATCTTCAACAAAACGGGGCTATTACGTTTGTTGTTGTTGTTGTTGTTGTTGTTGTTGTTATTGTTATTTGTAACTTGACTATAACAATTGTAATGCACTAATGTGATTTGAGAAAATAAGAACCTGTTTTCAATTCTTAGCCTAAATAGGTTCTTGTTTATGATGGGTATAAAATCCAAATTTTAAGCTTACAGGTTCTTAATTTTCAGGTTCTTAGTTACGGGTTTTTACTGTAAAGCCTCAAAGTAATGATTTAAGCACAGAATTGACCTGAAACCGAAAAATCCTCACGACACTGCCCCTTTAATATCCCTGTATTTATGCACTTGTCAGTTAATTGAGACAGATGCTGATAATAAATTACAAATTTGTGTCTACAATGACAGTGTTGGGGTCGTCTTGTCTACATGAATATTTTCTCTTTTCTCTTCAGTTTCTTCTTCTTGTTCTTCTTCTGCAAATTCCAATTATGCCTGCATCTGGTGCAAAATACATAAACATGAAAGGTAGTAAATAAAATCAAAAACCGTGTAACAGCATATAGCTAAGAGGGGAAATAAAAAAATATGCCATTAACTCTTTTCTGTCCAATACACCATTGTAGCATGGGAACATAATTACAAAGCACCACACACCACACAGTGTAACATTACACTGCGTTCATTAACTGTGGATTGTTATGTTGATCAGCGTTTGTTTTCTTATTTTAGATGGGATGTGTCTATAAATCTGACACACTAGCTACCACAGTGATGCCATGCGCCTTACCCTGGCTCAAGTAACATAATATGTAGAAAATGGAAAGAAGGAATTCTGCTGTATCAATCCACCTCTACTAAATATTCCCCTGGACCACATTTTGCTGGATGAGCCACACCTTCTTTTGAGGATCACAGACGTTCTGATGAACAGTCTAATTGAAGATGCCATGGAATGCAATGAAAAGGAGAGCATACTAATGACACAGCTAGAGGGAAAAGCTTGAACAAGGGAAACATCTTCAAAAATTGGCAGAGACCATCAACAGCTGTGGAGTGACATTTAATGTATGGGAAAAGAAAAATGCTGATGGAAAGGGTTCTGTGATGGGAGACTGGACAAGCTTAATGGGGAATGAAAAACGGATTAGCTTCTGAAGATGTTGCCAGATAAATTGGCAGAACAAACTGATGGAATCCATCAGGATACAGTAGTACCCATTGTTATAAATCTGGAGCGCAATATTATTATCCATCTTATATTCTAGATTAACTATATAAGGAATCATAAAACAGCTCTCACACTTTCTACCAGGACTTTGGGAACATATATTTCAAGACCATTTCATCTTAGACTCCAAATGAAAGCAACAGCTGTGGTAAACAAGTAAGAAACCTTTATTATTTTATTTAGTAATCTTTTCAACATGCAGTTATTAACAAAATTTTCACAGGGGCCATGTCTTCTTTCTTTAACAAGAATAAAATACAAGTGCAAACTACCATATAATAATCACAACAACAGAACTAATTTGCTTTCAGTTGGTAACTATATTAATTGTCAGTAATATGGTTCATACTACAGGATCTTATTCCTTTAGCAAACACATAAGCTAACACTAACAATCAAACTACAGGGAACCTCTGCAAATCGCAACATCCCATAGACATAACACTTCTCCAAAAGTAAAATCTTCTAAGATTGAAGTAGACACGAAGTCATGGTGATAGCCACATATTAAAACACTTATAAAACACGCTCCCACAAGGAAGCAATGATCATAAGTAGACAATCCAGTGGGGTAGGTGTCCATAAGAGGAGGTTTGCTTGTAACATAATGTAAATAACTGGCTTTTAAAACATTGAACAAAATGCTTCTTTCAATGGATCTGTTTTCCTTTTATTTTAGGTAAGGGAATGGATCAAGCTTTTCCTGAATATTTCTGCAAATAGGAAGGGATACAAAATGCCAGTGTGACCACATACATGCATGCAGCAGCCTACCATCTTCATTATGTCCATAATGAGTTCAGGAATGCCAAACAGTTTAGTGTGCAACTAGGTCATACAGTGGGTAAATTTTCATCATCTATTATGACATCTGGTAATACTTTAGTTACAAAATTATTGATGTCCCAGTGTGACACAAATAATGGGCTCATAGAATCCTCATATTATAATTCTCAGACTATATGTTGTTGATAAAAAGTGAACTACAGCGTGTATATGTATATTTTCTCAACTCTTTTAGGTGTTGAGAAGAATGATGTTGCTGCATGTACACTGTACAGTAGTGTTTTACTTAGAAAGTCAAATAACTGGGACACCCCAGCTGATGTACTTAGATGCGAACACAGGCTACAGGTATTATGTAAATACGAGACGACAAAGAGAAAATATGTAATATTTTGGTTTTTCAGGGATATTTATTTTTCTTTCAACGGGCCTCTGGAGCCAGGGTAGCAACAGAAAAGAAGCTTGTTCAGATTTCCTCAGCCAGTATGCCTAAATCAAGCAGGCGCCAAGGGAAAAACAAAAAAAACTAAGTCTGGCAGAAAAAAAAAGCGAACCAGCTATTGACACTATGTGCATAAGCATATTTTATCAATAATAATTATTCGTAAACAGTCAAACCTCTTGAAAGGGTATAGAGTTGCTTACAATAATTATTTAGAGCACTTCAATTAATTTATTAATCATGTAAGTTACGTACAGTACATTTACTCTAAGCCGTGGACCTGAAACTTTAACAAATTCAAAGGATAATTTTTCAATGTATGCTCTACATTATATTTTGTAGGTGCTACTTTTAAATGTTGTCCCTGGTAAACTTTTTCGGGGACCAAGATATAAAAGTGTGCAGTTTGATGGGGTACCATATATTTTTCAAACCTTGCCCATGCATGTCATAAAGTTTGTCATAACGTTTGCATCTTAGTTTTAATCAGTATTATAGTTTAATTGGTTTTAGTAACTTAGTTTTATTGTAGAATGTTAATCATATACAGTAGGAGTTTAGCAGGTCCACATCAGCTCTTTAACTGCCAGTATCAACCTGCTTTAACAAATAAATTATGTATGTACATATGTCCCAACCGGCCTGGCGGGAAATATTTTCTGAGAAAATGACTTCTATCTAGTAAAACCCAACTTTTTTGTGGGTTACCCTTTCGTCTGAACAAAAATTGGGAAAAATCACCTCTAATAAAGTCAATTGTTACTGTACCATGTTGCTTACTCTTTACAAAACTTTCAAAATGAACCCTCAGTTAAGAAATGTCTTTCAAAACGGTGTCTTCACTTGGTTGGGGATTGTGGAAATAACTGCACGAAAAGATAGTGTTTTTTTGTAGTTTCCATTTGAAGGTGTTAATTGTCTGATTACTTACAAGTAAACAGTGCCTTTAGAGCCACTTAATTTTATCCAACACCTTTCAGTACTTAAAATAATGCTATAAATAAAGAGAAATTATAATAGTCAAATTATTGATGATCAATTCCCACATTCTCATGGGTAATGTGACACATTATGCCCTATAATAAGAAGAGAATTTTTCTGTTGATGAGGTGGTTGTTTCATTTACATTTTAAAGCAACATAGGTCGTTTTCTTCGGTCATTTGAGTTCGTAATTGAAGAGAACGAAGGTAGTCTCATGAAATGTACTAAAGAATTCAATAAACACGCTACTTTATTAATGTATAAAATAATTAACAAATCTAGCTCTGATTATCTGCAGAACAACTTCAAATACGTCGAAGATAGACACAACTTTAACACCAGATCGGCTGCAAATAGAAACCTCTCCATAACTAGTACTAAGCTATCTTCGAAGACAGGACAAAGGCCCCGTCCACACTAATACGTTTTCGTTTGAAAACGCATACTTTTTTATCCGTTTTCGCCTTCCGTCCACACTAAAGCGATCAAAAACGGAGGTTTTCGAAAACGCTCTCCAGAGTGGAGGTTTTTGAAAACGTAGTAGTGTGGACGGGTGAAAACGGAGGTTTTCGAAAACGTATTAGTGTGGACGGGGCCAAAGATCCTTTCAATACCGTGGAGTACATGTTTGGAACTCCTTGCCCGTAGACGTTAGAGGGTAGAGCCTCGATAAGTTTAAACACTGTTTAAAAAATTTTTACGTCTTAAAAACGTTTAAGTTTTAGCTCATTCTCTTTTGTAATATTCCCATATTTCAGTGTTTTTAATTTATTAATATTAATTGTTGTAAATTATAATAACGAGGGCCACCCTAGTTAACTTCGTGTTGGGTTTTTGGTGCCACCCTGTTTTACACTGCACAGATGAACTTTTGTTGCACTCACTTAGCTTGATACATTCGCTTGTGATATTGCTGTCTGGTCCATGCGTACACTCGTAAGGAGAAAATCCCCGCCAATGCACTAAATATTCACGATCCTCTCAAGAAGACAGGATAGTCCGTTTGTTAGCGATATAAACTCAACACGGGACAAACTGAAGCTCTCGAAAAATCTTCATGAGCGCTAGTAAGCGTATTAAAAACTTCAGCTTAACTCCGTCCTTCGTTTCCCTCGTTGCAATGAGTTTTTCCACGTCAAAATACTCTCCATTGAAAAGAATTTTTCTTCTAAGTTTGGTTTTGTGTACAACAGCCGTTGAAAAATTATCGAGATCTCGATAAAAATTCTTGCTGCGTGCTGACCTCGACCTTCTCTTCAACCCAACCTCCAACGCAGTCGTTTTTAGGGGATTTCAGCTCCTCCCCATGGCAACGGTGGGCCAAATTTTTGGCTTGCACGTCACGCAAGTATCACTCAAATGAAAAATAAAATATCTTATCTTTCACTATATAATAAATTTAGTCAAGAAATTGAGATAGTGTAGAAGAGTAATAAATAAACAACGGATCAAAGTTTCAGGATTGTGCGAAATTCCAAACTCGAGTTATTCGGTAAAGGGTACCACTCAAAATATGGAGACGCCATGATTGTGTTACTCTGAGGAACCCCAAAATGGCGACCGGAAATCCATTGGATACATCTAGAGTTCACTTTGGCTCCCGCGAAAGATTTTTTTCTCTCTACTAAACTTCAAAACATCGGCATAGACACTTCACTTCCCTTAACATATTGGTTATTCAGAACTCGAGAACATAACGTAAATCGATATTTTCATGTACGTGATATGTTTCTCAGACGCAACCACGATGTCACGCATTGTAAGAAACATCTTAATTCAAACTGCTCTATTTTCAAAACAAAGCATGCTACCGAGCTGAAAACTAGGCCAGCAGATATATCTTTAAAATGTCTTTAACCTGGTGAAGGTAAAACCTCAAAATTTTTCCTGACGTCACGTGCAAATTGATTGACGGATTATGAACCGCCCACCTATTGTCTCGAATTCTTCGCCATGTTGTTTCCTGTGTTTATGTCGTCTGTGTCCGGTATACGAAGTGAGCGCAGAATCTTGTCAAGAGATGAAACAGTCTATCGTGCGTTCCTAGACGCTTCAATATTACCAGTCTGAGAAATTCCATTGTTAGTTTCTGCCAACAGCAGGGTTCACGACGATTGGTAAGTTTACTATTGATGCGTTCGACTAATCTTGGATTCAAGGGTCCGGTTACTCGAAACCCGCAAAGTTTATCACGCTCAAGGTAAAGGAAAGTTCAAGTCAAAATCAAAAGGCGAAAATCTTTTGGGAAAATATTTATTGGATAGAATTTCAACTGGGATCGAAATTCACGCAAACCTGGTACTGTAAATTACATGTAATCGTGCTTTGAGCAACTGGGCTAAAGAGTAATTATGCACCTCTTCCCACTAAGCTTCATGTTTCCTTCATGGATTATAACTTGCACCCAAGTGAAAAGTACGAATCTTATGCAACCAGGCTTAAACAACTTCAGCTGTCTTCTCAGGCTTTTACTTTTTGTGTATATCACTTGGAATCCGTCACCGCGGGCCACAGAAATTATGCACTGCTAGTTGAGGCAGTTAGTGTTATTTTATATCGGCCTCAGTTTTCATTCATCCTACAACTGGCTTCTGTTCAAATTCACGGAAATGCAAACTTATTACTCGGGATACTGTAAGTATACCGAGTTATAAAATGTGTCAGATTTCAGTGTTTTTTTTTTCTGTGCAGCAAAATGCACAATACAATTACGTTCTGGTGTTTGGATTGGCCAATGCACAATAGCAGACATGTGGCGGTGTGTTCATTGGTTAAAGCAAACCACACAGTCCAAAGGTCAAAAGGCTAACATCATGTGACGGTTGTTTTCAAGTTATGCAAATTCATTGTGTTTGAGTTGTGAAGCTAGATATTTTAAGACAGCACAGTCTGTCCCCGTGAAAAGGTTTGCCTAGCGTTAAGAAAAAGTTGGAAGCCTCGCACGTGTATTGCTTATCGGCTAATCGATATCACAAGTCGAATTTAAATGCTGTGACAGAAATATTACAGATTTGCACAAAGTTGTTTTCATAATGTGATACCTTCCATTTCATACGTGACTGCAAGTGAACACTCAAGGTTAAATAATCCACTTCGACCGCCGAAAAAAATTTTCCCGTACATTTCTTTGTAAAGTTGTGAAGCTAGATTTTAATACAGTACAGACTGTCCATGTGAAAAGGTTTGCCGAATTTAAGACAAGGTTGGAAGCCTCGCGAGTGCTGTGAGTATAGACTCTAATTAGAACGTTGTGACAGTTCTATATTTAGAAAATCGCAAAGTTGTTTTGATGTAGTTGGATCCGGATTATACCACAACTCAATCGCTGTGACAGTTCTATATTTAGAGACAAGTTTGCGAACTTTTGGTTTTCACGTGACGTCAGAAAAAAAAAAGTACAATTAAACATTTAGATTTTTTACCTTCATAAGCTAAGTAACACGCTTTGTTTTGAAAATAGAGCAGTTTGAACTTCAAGTTCTTTTTACAATGCGTGACATCTGGATTGCTTCTGCGAAACATGTCACATACATGTAGACGGAAATGATAAGGGAAGTGTCTATGCGAATGTTTTCAAGCTTCGCAGAGAGAAAAAACTCCAGATGTTGCCACTTAATTTAGAAGTAAACAACAACAGCTGACGACGAATATGGATGGTAACTCTCAAAACAGTTTAACGAGCTTTGCTCGTACGTGAACAAAAAGGCCTTATGTGAACCCAAAAGCAAACCACTAGCTGGATAGTTTCGAGAATTGGAAAGCGAGCATCCGGCTTCTGGAGCACAAAAGTATCTTGAGTTAACGCTCATAGAGTGTCTTGTTGAACTAGCTCCAAGATAGAAGGGTGAAGGTAATATTGTCCGTATTATTGTTTATTAATGGCAATAAAACTGTGTGTTATGAAAGGTGATAATACAACTGATAACAACACAAAATTGTAAATTAAATGAGGCTCACCAGTAAGGTGAAGTTTGGTTGAGGTTCTATCAGGTCATCACAGCGGCAGAGATTACATGAGATAGCGCATGTGCATAGCTGGTCGTTATTTAACTTCTGAGGGTCCATATCAAGGAAGCGAACAGGATGTCAGGAGGCCCACCAGGAAAACTGAGTTATCCAGGGAGGGTAATAACTTGGTGGGCATGTAATCTCTGCTGCTGGGATGACCTGATAGAACCTCAATCAAACTTCACCTTACAGGATAGCCTCGTTTAATTTGCAATTCTACCAGGTCATCGCAGCAGAGATTCCATGAGATTTTAAAGCAATATGGGCATGAAGATAGAACACCCATAACCACCAGAAGGTGTAACAGCTTATTAAGATCAAAACTGAACATAGCAACATGAAGAAAGGGTCTTCTCTGTAGAGCTAGAACCAAGAATAGCCTGATCTTCAATGGATTTGTTAAAACGCTTGCAGAAAGTACAATCTCCTTTCCATGAGGCTGCTGGCAGAATAACATCCAAGGGTACCTGACTTGAATTTGCTTTGCTAGTTGAAGCAGCTCTAGTGCTATGGGGCTTAAAAACTGTAACATCAATTCCAGACTGAATCATGACAGTCTTAATCCAATGTGAAATGGTATCCTTTGACACTGCTTGAAAAGGTTTAACAAACCTAAGAAATAACCTAGTAACTCCACCCCTATAAGGTAACTAAAGGTGCATCTAATATGCTTTGTAAGCACTGAGTGAATACAAACCCTGTTATCTTCCTTAAAAACTGGGAGAATGAGCTCAGGCTGTTTTCTGCCTGGTGCAGATTGCTTAACAAGATCCCTAACAAGAAATTTATAGTGACCTGCATTCTTATGCCAGCTATCTATATCAATAAGATGAATGGATTGGCATCTCTGGCCTGTGACTAAATAAATGCAATAAGCATAACCAGCTTCAGAGTGAGATCTTTCAGACTTAAAGATTCAAGTGGTGATAAGGTTTTGAGATATGCTAAAACAAGAGACGTGTCCCATATAGACTGATATCGAGATACACATGGTCTGGTGTTAAAACACTGCTTTGAGAAAGCGATTAACTAATGGGTGAGAACCCACAGTCTCGTTTCCTTCAAAGTGGATGACTGGTGGTAAAGCATAGCGAGCTGTATTTAGACCACTGTAACCCAGGCCCCCATTGAACAGTTCCGTAAGAAAATCTATGACCTCTGATATACACGTACAGTGTAGATGGTTGAATGGTATTAACAACCCATTGACTGCAGAATGTAGTCCACTCTTGTAAACAGATTTGGTACTATTTCTGGGTCCTTCTGTCCAGGACTGAAAAATGATTTCTTGAGCTCTCACCGATATGCCTTGGTCTCGTAGGCTTTCCCTGACAAGTGACATGCCATTAACAGTAGTCGTTCCCTCAATGGATGTACCTGTCCTGGGTTGAAAGGTGGGTGCACAATGTTGGGCTGACTGGGAAGTAGCACTGGGTTCTGTATGAGGGGCCTTATTAGTTTTGGGAACCAGGCTTGAGTAATGGCCAATGTGGAGCCACCAGGATTATCTCTCTGTGGTCTCCCTCCAGTTTTTGTAGTACGTGTGGAATCAGACTGAAAGGTGGAAAAGCATAATTACATGTATATTGGGTTCCCCAGTCTAAAGTGAAAGCATCTACCCTAATAATAATAAAAATAATCACTTTATTTAAGTCTCAAATCTATTTAGCCAAGCACAGATGCTACAATTATTGGGGAGACTAAATCAAATCAACTCTAAATAAATCAAATGAAATGTTGATTTTTGGGGAGAGGGGAAAACCAGAGTACCTGGAGAAAAACCGCTCAGAGCAGAGTAGAGAACCAACAAACTCAGCCCACTTATGACGCTGAGTCCAGGAATCGAACCCTGGCCACATTGGTGGAAGGCGAGCGCTCTCACCACTACGCCAACCCTGCTCCCCAAGGGGAGCATTAGCATTGTATTTGTCTCCGCAGTCCTCTTTGCTCAAGGTTTGCAAGTTTTGTGGGGTAGTAGAAATGCGTAGATTCTTGCTCAACTGTTTATGTATCATGAAGTGAATATCAAGGATGTTCGCGCTAATTGTTTATGCGCATCCAAACTACGCAGGTAACGCAACAATATTATGTCATGCATTGGTCACGATTGACTTGTCCCCAACTAAACAAACATGGTGTCGTAAACTTCACACCAATTTTACTCGTTTAGATTGTCGGTGACCCCTAACTTGTTTTACACGTTTACTCTACTTATTCTATACCAAAACTGATGAAATGAAAAAAATCTCACTGTAAGAAGTTACATTTTTTTTTTAATTTTTTTCGTTGTGCCATCAAATTCCACAAGTTGTTAAAATGGTAGCCCGTATGAGGACGCTCATTGAGGATTAGATTCAATGTAAATAAAGTAACCAGCAGAACTTTTCTACCAAACTACCTGTCATTTAGACATGCAACACATTTGGTTTGGGAGAAAAAATATGATCCATTTTGGTGTCACACAACGCTCTCTTTGATGGAAGGCTGTGTGCAGGAGAGAATACATCACAGCCTGTCTAGTTTGAAGACTCTGGGGAAGAGGTTGCATCACTAGTCAAGTGTAGATTGCAATTAGTGTAGCAAGATGCATCCATGAGCTGGCTCAGGGCAGCCTTTGATCCTGTGAAGTCAGCCAGTGGAATTAGTCTCTTGATCAGGGTGTCCCGTAAGGCTTGTAACCTAGAATTCATGCTTCGTGTCTGCTTCTTGGCAATGTCCCAAATCTCAGGGTTGACACGAGTTTGTGCAAGCAATTTGTTGTTGGAAGGTCTATGAATGTTTTCTTTCCGCTTCTTGTTGGCTTGTTCATTTAGACCACTAGCAAGTATGTTGTTGAGCACGCTTTTGATTTTTTCAGTAATTGCCGCCCCGTGACTTTGTCCTCTGTCACTTCGGTAACAGGAGAATCTACCTTGCTGCTTGGTTCAGCTGTTGAATGTCCTGCCTTAGAAGTGCTGGGTTGTGTACCCAAGTCAGATTTGGGTCGTTTACTCGGAGGTTCATCGACCTCATGTTCGCCACTATCACTTGCGTTGTCGGCCGAGACATCCTTGTCATCGTTGTATGAGAGAGAAGCCTTCCAGGCTTCTTGTAGTGTTTTAACCACAGGTACCATATCTTGCACGAGCCTTATCAAAGACCATCAAAAGGTCAATCTTCTTGTGGAGCATAGTTTCTTCGTCTGAAGGCCTAGAGTAATTCGTGCCACAATCAGCAGCAGTCTTGGACGCAGGCTGTTTCCTTGCCCCCGAGTCTTTGTCTCTTTGAGAACTCTCCTTTGGAGAAGAGGATAAATCTTTTGTCAAATTCTGCGAATTTGACTTGTTTGTGTCGGACCCAGTGGTTGCACTAAGGATGCCATTGAGAATGCCAGAGCCCGACATAGGCATACTGTGATTTACAAAAAATTCCGACAGTGAAACCCTTTGCTACGCAAAAATAAACTGCCTGGGTATATTAACTACCTTTCCTCTCAGTTTTGAGAGGAAAATGGACGTAGCTGATGGTAGGATGAAGAAGTTGAACACCAGATTGTCCTGTGCTAAAAGACCAGCATGGCCAAAATGGTGACGCAAGCTCAAAATTGACTGGCTATGCACATGCGCTATCTCATGGAATCTCTTCTGTGATGACCTGATAGAACAAACTCTCCACCAGCCATGAGTTCAACTCGCACGCAATTACCATAGAGACTCTGAAGGTTCGTGCTAGCGCTGCCAACATTGTGCCCAACATTTGAACACCGCGTTGAGTGTTGCTGGGGGTTATTTAATGGCAGTGTTGTTTTAGGTTTAATGAGCTCAGTCACAATATTTTGGGTCATTATTAAGGCTGGTTTTCACTAGTGTCGGAGTGGTAGTCGGAATGGTAAGAGCGCTTATGACCCAGTGAAATTCAAAAATTGGAGTCATAAGTGGAGTCATGAGCTCGACGGAATCGGAGTTGGAAGAATCAGAATGTTTCCATTTTCTTCCGATTCCACTTATGAGTGTTGCTTGTGATCCAGTGAAAACTAGATTCTCGAAGATGTCACAATGCTTGTTCTCACACTCTCGGATTACATTTTGATACCAAAATAGTGCTTTCGACTCCAACAATCTAGTTTACGCTAGATCATAAGCGACAGAGTCATAACGGAATCAGTTTTTTGCTTCCAACTCTGTTGCTTTGATTTTCACTAGATCATAACACTCAAAGCTTCTGATTCCGACTCCGACTCTGACTCTGTAGCTAGTGAAAACCAGCCTTTAGAAGTATGAAAAAATGCATTTGAATAATGGGAAACAGTGAAATTATAACAAGTTGTCGGGGAGGATAAGCACCAAAGAGACAAGAATAAAATGCAGATATGGTGAGGACGATGAAGGATGGAGAAGATTGAAATGGATTATAAATGACCACTGTGAAAAATTGAGACGAAACTTTTGAAAATCAAAAGACTGTGACATAGCTCCTTTAACGTGCTTCCGAAAAATTTCCGTAGACTGTGAGTAGTCTCTAATTCGGGCGATGGATTGTGGGGCAGGAGAAATACACACGTCTACTCTGCACAATGTCACATACACGTGTGTCTTTCTCCTGAACCACAATTCATTGCCTAAATTAGGGCCTGATTACATGGCAAATTTTAACCCAGGCTGAAATTTTGCCCCATCCCCGGGATGAAATTTGGTTGCGATTACATTTCTCAGCCTGGGTTTAAAATTCATCCTGGGCGTTAGGCCTTCCCACCCCTCTCACCTCACACCTCACACCCCACCCCACGTGACTCTGCCTCTTCACTCTACGAGGCCCAGTTCCTTCTCGGCTTTTCCAATTTGGCAAAAACAAATTAATGGCATCAAAACACCATCACTGCGCATGCCCCAACTCACTTTCCAGCCTGGGCTGAAATTTGAATGTGATTACATGAGGCTCATCAGCCCTCAATCCCGAGCTGAAATTTCCAGCCTGGTTTCACAAACAAGCTGAAATTATCTTCATGTAATGAAGAGACAGAGTGGGGTGGAGTGGGTGGGGTGTGAGATGGGATGGGTGGGACAGCCTAACGCCCATGATGTTATTACAACCTGGGCTGAGATTCGCAATCACCATTCAAAATGCACATGAATCGAAAAACCCAGTTTTTTCTCCAGTATGAAAATTGGTGTTTTAAGAAACATTTTGAGGGGAAAATGATTTACTAAAAAGAGCAGGAACTTATTTTAAAATGTGGCGAAAGTTGGGCCCTTTGCACTAAAATTCTAGAGAAAGACCTGGGGTCTGGTGAATAGTCATGACGTCATTCATGTGTACTCAGTTGAGTGTGTCACTCTGTTTTGTGAGTTCCACGGAATTAAAATGTTGGAGAACTACCAAGATTGATTACCGGGACTGCCAGCTGTGCAAAATGTTCCAAATTTAAGCCTTTTGGCCTTCTTGGATATGTTTCACGCTTGAACATTACACACTAATGACGTCACAGAGACCTTTTGGCCACATGCAAAATGTCTCAAATTTCAGTCAGGCCCTGCCAGGAGTTAAATGCTTCAAGATAATTTTTAGGTATTAAGTATCACACGTTTTACAATTTTAAGGTATATTGGTATCTTATTGGGAAAAAACTGGGTATATTGGTATCCCACTACCGTTGCAAGACAAGTTGCACGAACCGTTGCAGAAAGTAGAATCGAGTTCAACTTTCTGCAACGGTTCGTACAACTTGTCTTGCAACAATTTTGGATGTTGCAGGGTATGTTACACTTGGTACAATGTTTCATGCAACTTGTCTCGCAATGGCATTGCGACACAAGTTGCACAAAACATTGCACAGTGTGTTACAGCGCTGTAAAAGCAGAGTTCCATGATTATTACTATTTTTTTACTGGTATTGAACAACTTCGCATGGCTTTCCTTGCGCCAATCTTTTGTGTCCAAAACATTGAGCAGTAGCATTGAAAACGATGAGTTTCACAATCCAGATGAACTATAATTTGATACCAAATGTTCGAAAAAAAATTCTTTAGCTCAAACTTTCAGATGAGAGCGTAAAGGAATTCAAAGCAGATAAAAAAACAAAACAGTGCATGAAAACAATGCACAATGCGTATGTTTGTTTGAAGATTCTTGGAGAAGGCAGAGAAATTAGACAAAATTATTAATAGCGAAAGATATCTCGTATAAGTTCAAAAATTGCTAAGCAAGTTTGACATAAACGTCCACAGAGCAGTCAACAGGAATTGACCAAGATTCACAAACCATAGAACAACAGAAAATTATAAGCCCTGGCTGACCGGGTAACCTGCCTCGGTGAGGCACCCCACCTCACATGTGAATGCTATCGCAAAAAAAACAGAGATTGTATGGAGAGATTGGTAACCCCACTTAGGTGGGGGACCTCACCTGCCTGGGGTTCCCCACCTTCATGTGGACAGGCCCTTACTTTAGCTATCTCAAAGGCAACACATAAAGCGGTTATGAACATGGTGAAGCAATGCATTTTATGAAATTTGACTTGACGTTTCGTATGTGGCAACATACATTTTCAAAAGAAACCGTTATAACATGAAAAACTGTTCATAATTATTTAAAAAGAAATTGCGAGTGATCTGGGTAAGACTAAAAATAGCAGTGACATACTAATAAAGTGACAGCTTGTCACTGGTAAGATAAGCGTTTAAAGTCGGATTCATTTCTTGTATAAACAAGGTTTCTTTTATCTTGCAATGATGCAAGGATTTAAAAATGATCCCATTTTAATATGATCAGCAATAGCTGATGTGTGTTCCTGTTTGGAGAGCACTTTGAAATGTTCAGTTTTTCTATCCTGCAGTCGTAGCTTCGTTTTGCTGATGTAGAATTAATCATCACAGTCCCAACAACTCACCTTGTAAACAACCCTTGACCTTTGGGAATGATTCAAGTGATCTTTGTAGGGAAAGAAGGATTTGATATGCCAACTGCTGACAATTAAGAATAACCTTGAGATTAACGATAGAGTAAAATGTATAAACACAAGATTTAAGACGTTTTGCAATCTGGTTGCTCTCTAAACCTAAATAAGGTAGCAATATGAACAAATCTTTCTTTGGAACAGTACAGACTGATGTAAAATTCAAACTGCTCTATTTTCAAAGCAAAGCAACCTACCGAGCTGAAAACATGCAAGCAGATACATTTCTAAAATGTCTTTTACGTGATGAAGATAAAAATGCAAAAGTTTGTTTACTTTTAGAAATAGAAATAGGGTTTTTCCTCTTCTCTTCTCTTTTCTTTCTTTTCTATGTGTGTATTTGTGCTTTTGAACAGTTTTCTTGCTGACCTATAATGTATTTCTATTTATTGCTTATGTCAACTGGCTGCCTGGCTCTGCTAGCCCTTATGGTTATTTCAGGTAGCCAGTACACTAAACTTTTACCTTTAATTTTTTCATCGTCAAATTATTTTTTTCTTAGCAAGAATGAGTACAAATAAAGATTGTTGTTGTTGTTGTTGTTGTCACTTTTGAATTTAAGTTTTTTATGACGTCACGTGAAACCCTCTATAAAGATGATTGTTGTTTATGTCGAGTCAAAATAAAAATAGTCAAGCTTAAGACAAGGTTCATTCCAAAACAAAGATAACAACAATTAAACCAAATGTTAAGCTTCAACTTATTTCATTCACCTGTGTTGTAGAGATCTCTACCACTTGAAAATCACTCATTCTCAGCTAAAGTGCCCAATTGAGGTCGAGAAAATGAAAAAAATGAAGTTCTGGATTTTATCAGAAATAATTTCCAACTGTTGAGTGACTTTGCAAGTTTATTTTCTGAAAAGATGACAGTAATGGGTTTATTTTTTTTCTGAGATATCTGTATTTAAGTAAAGGGATGTTGTCTATTTAAATTAACTCTTCCCGGTAGCATATAAGGGCAAGAAAAAGGCCAAAAATTAGCAAAACAACTTTTATTTCAACGTTTTTTAGTGATAATGGCTAAGACGTACAAACATAAATGACATATAAAATCTGTTTTTTCAATAAAGCATGTAGATATTTTTTAAAAATGTCAAGATTTCTGGGACAATAACATTGGTCCTAAAATACAATAATCAAAATATTTATTATTTTAATTTTCAAGGGATCAAGAATGTTGAACTGGAAAGAGTCTTCACTTTGGTCAGGACATACAATAACAGCTCTTTAGATAAAAGTTTCATGCACGGGCCTCTATAACTTTCATGAGATACAGTCAACAGTAGATGTGTGGTAACGTAACTATGTTACACAATTTGGTAACGTATGTTGCCGAGTTAATATCTTAATTCTTATTAATGAACAAATACAACTGATAACAAGAAATATTTCTGGAAATAATATAAATGGTATCATAAAGTTAATCTGTTACATTGAAGAGTATCAAGTTATTCACTGTATAGGAACAACGTCATTTTATAAAGACACAAATCTGCTGCTTGAAAACAAACTGAAACCTTAAATCGCTATTGTAATTTATCTTTCGCGCAATGGAAATATAGTTTTATTGTCACCGGGCTTTTTCATTGAAATGTTGGGCTGTTTATGAGGTGCTCCGTTTTCCTTTTTTTCCTCGATGCCTCTTAACCCTCTCATGGACAGTTCCCTCTTACTCTCTAGCTGGGACAAACTGAGATTCTCGGTCTTTTTATCATATTTCTTTAATCTTCCGTGGCTTTCTTTCTCAAGAAATGATTCTCCCTTGAGTTTCTTCTGCATTTCCCTGTATGACTTTTGTTTCTCCACTCTTGATTTTTTTAGTTCCCATTTTTGAAGCACCAATAAATAAGAAAAGTGACATAAATCGAATTTTGTTAGCAGAAACCCGCAGTGTCATTTCTGCTCCTACAATACCAAGGTAATATGTTACTTCAAGAAAAGAAATCAAATCTTTTAATAGTCCTTATTGTCACGATCTGCACTAGGAAGATCAAAGGTCTTTTTTGTTTGTTATATCTGTTTTGGAGCAATTTTCTAAGTTATCACTAATCTTACATTTCAGGTAACTTATGTTACCAACTACATTTCTTTTAAACTGACAGAACTGGAGTCAGAAAGCAAACAAATTCATGTTTGAAATGTTTTTTAATAAAGAGATTGCTACAAGAAAGCATTATAGTTGAATAAAAGCTTTTTACTAAACAAGAAGATGAGCAAACTCCACTTGAGCGGGTGAACGGATGCAGCTATAGTATTTCTCGTCTGAGTAGCTGAAAAGACTTCGATATGATAGTAGATTCTTACAAAAGACCATATGGGCATTGCCCAATTATGCAGAAATGTCAACCATGTACGATCTTTGAACTGGCGTACGACAAACACATGATTTGTATTGTGTCACACTTCAGTCACATAAGTTACAAGGTAACGTATGTTACATTTTCTGGGTTTCGTCCACTATCTGCAAGACAAAAAATTTGAGGTCTACATTGCTGCTTATTAATTTGAGTTTCCTAGGGCCCATCTACACGCTAAACGAGTTTGCTGCAATTTCGGAGAAAATTATTTAGAGAAATGCCGTAACGTATGTTACCAGTCATAAAAGCGATGCAAGAATGCTCCGAAGTAAAGACATTCTTTTGTCTCCACGTATAAACCCAGTGTTTTACCACTAAACTTATGTTTCTAGAAACTATACTGAAAATTGAAGAAAGGGGATGCTAATATAAATGATCATAGTACAATTTCAGGCTTATATCATCAGGTCAACGTTGCAAAGTAACGTAAGTTACAAAATCGTGAGACATGACAATTTTCTCTTCGTTCATATGGCAACAGACCGCAATTCCTTTCTCTTTTAATTATTACTTTTGACAACACTTTTGTATCGGGTATTGAAATAGGTAACTTTTAGTTCTTATATACAGTAGATGTACCGAAAAAGAGATATTTCGTTGATTTTAAAGAAAAGTGGCCTTGAGACAGCACGTTTTTCACTAACCCCACTCTTTCTGCTAATCTCTAAAACAGGATTATTAGCTTTCTGCTTTCACTTAAACATGTTTTCTTATTCTAAAAATATTAATTTTTTCAATGAAAAGTGCTAGTGTAAGTAAGTTATTCGTATTACAATCAAAAAGTGTTAGTCAAGCAAAAACATGAGACAGGTGTTACATTGAATTGGGCACTTAAGCTGAGAATGGGTGAAATACACATCCACTTTAGTAAAAACAGGCATCTCAAAAAAAATTACAAAATGTTTGTCCAAAGAAAGAACTTCTTCAACCAAGCCTGAGCTACGCGTTCCTCACATTAATGCCGGTGAACTGTTAAGTGGCCTTTCTTTGTGAGGTTCAAGATGACACGGTAAAGTGAAAGCCCTTGAAACATTGAGTCATTTTGTTTTTCAACCACACAATTAAAGCACTCATGCAAGTCGATCCAAGTTTTTAGCTTTTCCTGAGAAAAACCCTTTGCTCTTCCTATTATCACTTGAAAATGTACCTTCCGGAGTATCTTTTAACTAGTTCTTGATTTGTATGCCTTTTTTGCAAACTAAAAAACAAACTTTGAAGAAGATGAAGATGAAATTTCAAGCCACAAAAAGCATGCAAAAAATTAAGTATCGTTTTGATTTGGGTGTCTCGTTTTGGTTAAGTTAACCTGGTTTGAGCCAGCAATCCAATCAAAAACCAGTACCTGGCCAGGGCTCAACTTCAAATTAACAGCTGACCTCGATGAGTTCTAAACTTGAGCCCACAATATGGTCACATAATACTGGTAAGCGGATACTTTGTTTTGACAGGTCTCAATTTGACCATAAACATGAATGTCCAATATCAAAGATGAACACGGTAAACTAGGTGGTCAGCTGGAGTATGGGCACCATGCATGTTGGGCTCAAGTATACAAGTATTGATTATTTTAAAAATAATCCAAAAGGTCCTGATAAAAGCAGACAAGTTAATATTTTTAAAAAAATGGACAACCACTTTGAGTTTAAAACAAGACATGTTTTAATCACTAAGCGATCATCATCAGTTGTGAATTAGTTTACAGTTGTGATTTGAATTTAGACTGTCTAACATTATACAATTTTGAAAACAAATTAGCGGACAATACTTATTAAATGCACGAGACCTGAGATGATACATTTCTTGAAACCAGATGTACGTAGAGAAACAAAGTATAAACACGAAATAATTACAGCTATTGCACAAAGTTGTCGTAGTTAATAAAACTAAATGACAAAATGACTAATGCAAAGGAAAA